>OY744608.1:18997316-19180040 GCA_963556255.1 Allolobophora icterica
TGCCTGAGTTGCATTTATTCATTCATTCATTCATTCATTCGTAAATTTATATAGCGCCACTTCAAGGGAACTACTCAGAGGCGCTCCCGACTCCAGCACGGCGAAAAAGAGCAGTTTTCAGGTGGTCATAGAAGGTACCAGAGGAAGACCTAGGATGTAGGCGCAGCTCAGAGGGAAGGCCATTCCATATGGTCGGGCCAACCACCGAGAAAGCGCGGGTCTGCATGATAGCAGTACGGGCAAACGGGACGGATAGCATCCCCCTCCCCACCGAGCGGAGGACTCGAGCAGTCCGAGAAGCAGACACAGGCCGGAAGAGATCCATCAGGTATTTTTGGTGCGAGACCCAGTTGACATCGCCAACCAAAGGAGGCGATCCTGTATTCAATGCGCTGCCGTACAGGGAGCCAATGCAGGACCTCCAGCATATAATTTGATACATGGCCAAAATATGGTATTTGGCCAATAAGGCGTGCAGCAGAGCGGGTTGTGCAAGCCCGGGGAATCGAGAAATTGAGAAATTTTAATTTTCAGCTTTACATTGCCTCATTGGCACGAAGCAATGGCGTAGGGAGATAGATAGATAGATAGATAGATAGACAGACAGACAGACAGACAGACATACATACAAACAGACTGACAGACAGACAGACAGACAGACAGACAGACAGACAGACAGACAGACAGACAGACAGATAGATAGATAGATAGATAGATAGACAGATAGACAGACAGACAGACAGACAGATAGACAGACAGACAGAGACAGACAGACAGAGACAGACAGACAGAGACAGACAGAGACAGACAGACAGAGACAGACAGACAGACAGACAGAGACAGACAGACAGAGACAGACAGACAGAGACAGACAGACAGAGACAGACAGACAGACAGAGACAGACAGAGACAGACAGATAGAGCGAAAGTGAGCGAGAGAGCGAAAGACAGACGAACAAGATACTGAAAGCAGATATTGTTTCAGGCATTTCTTACCCTGGAGCTGAGTTAAAGTGTATGCATTGGTTGTACGCCTGAAGGGAGAATCTGGCTACATGTATATTAGGGTGCATGCGAATGAACGTATCGTCATGTACAACTGAATCTTCGCTTCTACTGTGAGTCGACCAGAGTCAAATACCCCGAAACATCAGGGTGACATAGACAGATGCTACACCGCCCACAAGTGAAGACCGAAATATCCGCGCACCACTCTTACATACGTCTGTGGGCGTGTGAATCATCAAACATCTGTCATATACAGGCTATAGTTCAGACTGCAGAGAGGCTGAGACCTACACGTACACCAGACAATCGTCGCAGACGGCGTTTCGATTAAATGTTTTTCTACACATGTTTTTAAAGAAGACAGAATGATATTGATTTTATCGTGTTTCTGTGTAATTTAATTTAAATTTCTTCTCTGATTAACAATAGCAGCTACTCTAGAGTCTAGACCAAAGAAAGAAACGACAAAATTAAGAATTGGCTGCAGCATCGTCTGGATTGCCAAAAGTTGTCAGCGCTCGGATTTATTATAAACCCAAAAGGGGAAGAAAAGGCTGTCTCATGCTTGGAAACACCAAATGACACAGCTTCTACATCAAATTCAATAACTAATCAGCAAGTTAATCCACCACCATCAATCAGACGTCGTTACAAACTCAAGAAATGAGCTGAACAAACAAGCTCAACCTCTATAGAAGTTTCCAGAGGACATTTCCAATTCCAAAGGAGAACTGCATAGCACGGTTCAACCTAAATTACATGTATAATATACCCATGGAAATATTTTGGAGTGACTAAATGTGTCAAAACGTCGTTTTCAAAGTTCTTTGCGGAGTTTCCACGGTTGAAATATTCTGTTCATCAGGATGCTGCATATTGCTTTCGCTGTCGTTATTGGAGCAAAGAAAGTTCACCGTTTGCTGAACCTACAGGATTTTCTGACTGGCAGTACCAGGTACGTAACAAGTGAAAAGTACGGATTAACTCTTCACAACTCATCTGTTGAGCATTTGCGCTGCCTGTTAGAATGGGAAAAATTTAAAATCCGCGAGAAAGAAGGAAACCCAGCTGTGAATTTGATCAGTAACGCTAATAAAATTTACCCTTATCTTTGATTCTTATCATTGTTTCAAAGTTGAACATTAAACAAATAATATTATTAAATTGTATTAATTGATGCTGTGTCATTTATATAATTGGATACCTCTAGTTACAGGCTACAGCTGCTAGTGCTAACTATCCAAATCTGGCATTTTCTAAGTTTATTTTGTTAGTCGCTTGATTTTTTGTCGCTTAGTTGTCTTTATGGCCTACATGTTTGATCTATCTTAACTGGATGCAGATGGAGACAGAAATAGGCCGGTGAATTACATCAATTAAACATTTAGGTGGGACCCCGCTGTATCTTGGACACCAGAATGAGGATTTTGAACTTAATACGTGCAGAGAGAGTAAGCCAATGCAGTTCTTCAAACATGAAGGACGAAATGCGTGAGTAGCGTGGCAGACGTGCTCTTAATCTCGCAGCTACATTTAGGACTAACTGCAGAGGCATGAGAAGAAGGCCTTAGGAAGACCGATAAGAAGTGAATTTCAGTAGTCGATTCGGGAGCAAATGAAAGCATAATTTATATAGGCCCCTATATATAGGCCTATTCAGCTCTAAGTAATTATGATATGGACAAAGTCTGAGACGTATAGGCTAAGTAGGGGCCACACGCGCTGAAACCAGAGGAGCCTATGTGCCATATGAAACACATGTAATGATGTACACTGGTGCCACTGGTACTGCATAGCGTGAACCATATTGCAAAGTACCAACTGAGAAGATTTTCATAAAAGTCCGCTAAATACGCTACTTCAAAGACCCACAGTCTAACTATTGCAGATTAAACATTCATGAATATTCGCATGACGCTCGCTATCATACTAGGCCTACATACAAGATGCACATTCGCACAGCCCGCTAAATCATTTTCACATTAGTCCCCTATAGCGAGAATCCACTGACGTACAGTATACTTTCCATAATAGCAAGTGTACTTTATCTTATGGAATTGCTTCATACTTAAGGAAAGCTCTAAGTTCCCCATACTTGCATCTCGTATGTGGGTGTTTGGGTGGGTGTTTGAATGGATGGATGGGTAAAGTGGGTATCCCATATGCAGGTGGGTGGATGGGTGGGTAGGTGGATGGTATATAGGCAGGTTGGTTGACAAGAAGGGTAGGCTGCCAGACAGAAAAAACAGTCCGACAGATAGACAGCAACACAGGCAAGCATACATGCGGGTTGCAACGTCAATGAAGAAAGGCACATTCGGAGATAGATAGGGGCCTACCTAGGTCAGGTGCTCCACTTTCTTCGGCTCACCTACAACCGGTCGGAACGGCGTTTGCCATCCAGGACCGCAGTTACAGACACCCATCTCAGGCCATCTGTCAGATGGATATAAATTATGTGAATAAAGATCAGTTACATTGCGCGCCTTCCCGCCAACGGACATAGTCCGACTCTGCAGCTCATCGCCTCCTAAATCTAAATGCAAACGTTTTTATATAGCGACCGTATAGCCTCGACCTTGCTTATTTTTGAAAGACTTGTTCGGGTGTAGTCGCCGGAACCGCCCAGAACTTCCCAGTTGAAAATAATAGGCGGTTTGAAAATCGATCGCGCTGGATTGAGTAGGCGAGCGATGCGCGGTCGACCTCGGGAGCTTTTGTGTACAGCGTATGTTGTGTCTCAGCGCCTATTCGTTAGCTGCATCTAGTAGGCCTATCTATATAGCGTAATTTGTGGGGGTACGAGGGGTAACCCCCACACACATTTTGAACAATGCCAATGAATATTTATTATTGTGCCTTCCTAGTGATCATAGTCTCAGCCTTGCCTCGTGTATGTAAGAAATTTGTACCCCCCACTTTTTAGACCAAAGTTACGCCCCTGTCTATCTCAGTTCAGTTCCGTTATCCGTCCCGCATCATAGTAAATAAATTAAAGCAATGTAACTTATTCACCTTCGCCTTTTCATCAACAAAATACATTTTGTCTGTCATTGACACCTTGCCCATTTTGATTTTTTAGAAATTATTAATCTGAAAAATTGTTTATTTGGCAAATTGATCGTCTTCTTGCTAAATGACGTCACATTGACGTGCAGCTACGCTGGTGCACCGTTTCTTTTCTAAAAAATAATAACGCTAATTACATTTAACGACTTAAATATTCCTGCTTTTGGCCGAAATGTTACCAATTATTTGAGATGTGACTTAATGTGACTTTTGTTACTTTTTGTTGCGTTACATGTTTTTAAAACATCAAAAAACAGTAGATGAACTCAGTAAAAGTAGGCCTAATATAACTGTGGGTTTGTTTGAGATATTTGGGTAAAATTTTGCTGTTATACGTAGGCTAAATATGAATTACCTTTCAGCTAGTAAAGTTTGATATACAAATTCTTACTTTTGGCCGAAATATTAGCGAAGACCTGTAGAAGGTTGTTTGTTTGGCCCACCCTGTAGATATTAAGATCACGAACTCTGAAGCCAAAATTTGGCTGCGCGTGGTGGAACTAGTCAACTGAAGGTTGTCCTAGAGAGCGTTTGAATGACATTTGCCTATTTACCCTATTTCAGTTACCCACACAAAGAATTTCGTTAGATTTTTTAAAACTTATTCCTCTCCGTGCAAGAAACCTTCTGGCTTCGGAAGACATATGTATCCTGCACCAGAACCGGAGTCTAAAGACTAAACTTGAGAAGTAAAAATTATGTAGTTAATTGGTGCCGTAAAGGTTTAGTGTATAGGGTCTTTGCGTTATATAGTTTTGTACTGATTTCTTAATTTCACAAACTCTATCAGATGATTGGAGTCACGTTGAATATTAAGCTACGTAATGAACGATGCAAATTATTGTATTGTATTGTAAATTCGTTTATTCAGTCAAACAACTCGTTCTCTCATGCAGCTCTCAAGTTGTGCTTCGATGACATCCCATGACCAAAGTCACCAAACGATTTTTTAATTAAGACAACCCCGCCTGAATCTCCATGGGCATTATGTGCCATATACGAATATGGGTCCAATATGGACTCCATAGGAGCAATGGTGGTAGGTGTGTCACATACACTACTCAGGCCTGTCTTCTGTCTATACGTGGCATGTCGTAAGTTCTAGTTAATCTACTCCAGATGTTGACCACATATCTTCTTTATACATGTAGCGGCACACCCAACCTCATCTTGCTTCAGCAGAGCTCCAAGGGAAGACCAGGGCGAGGTCTGCAGAGGAGCTGCTTAATTTAAAAGGCGGTTAGTTCGATGAAGATTGGAAGGTGGACGGAGGGTCAGAGGAGTCATGGTAGGAGTTTTTGAACAGGTGAGATAGAAGTGTACACTGAAATCCAGGTTGCAACAATTCGATTTTGCACTTCAAATACACAAAATTAAATTGTAAATAACAAAACGTATACGCTAAGACAAACTAAGCCTACACAAAATATCCAACCATACACAAGATTAATTGTAATAGACCATTGCACTGCGCGCATCTGAAGAGAATTGTAAAGAATAAAACGTATGCTAAGCTAATCAAAGCAAAAATCTTCGTTAGTGTGGATGACCTCTCATCGCTGGATTGACACTCCTGCAGGAACGCTCACCGGTAGACTATCCTGCAAAAATCTAAATAGGCCTAGCAGGAAGTCATTAACTGAAACTCATTGGCCTATGTAGTGTTTAAAATATGAAATCGGAAGAAGAGCTTTATCCTTATCAACGTACAGTGCAACCAAAGCTGTAATCGACACAAAACCACACAATATCAGCGGCCATGCAGACTTATGGTTTCCGTTTGTATGCTTCCCTTTCTTCTTTACAGGATCCATTCTATTCCAAGTGTTGAGGATGGTGTTGCGGGCTCCTGGCCATGCTCCTTTACCCACCAATCGGTAATGGCTGGGAATACAAAGCCCAAAGGTATACGCTAGTGCCAGTCGAGGATCCATGAGAAGCAGCTTCACTGCAAACAAAATACAGATTCCCGTGAAAGCATGGAAACGTTTTCGGAATATGTAGGCTCTCTGTAACAGTGATGGACGCATCCATTAGGCGACAGCGAGGAATGCAACGCACAGGCTGTGAGACACCCACATCATACATACATACATGCATACATACAATGTCATACATACATACATATATTCAATATTCATGCACGCATACATACATACATGCATACATATATGCATACATCCATACATACATGCACACATACACGTACCTATATACATGCATAAATAACTACATACATACGTACATACATACATGCACACATACATACATAACTACATACATACATACACATACATACATATAATTCATGCATGCATACATTCATACATACATGCATACATATATGAATGCATACATACATACATGTACACATACCTATATACATGCATAAATAAATACATACATACATGCCTGATGCATACATAGTTACATATTTTACATAAATTCGGACATACATACATTTATTCATACATATATACGTACATACGTATGGATCCACGTACACACATGCAGGCATAAACACATATCGTGATAGCATTTCAACTTGAATCTGCGTCGTCACTTGAATATGAAACTCCTTCGCTAGGATGTGTAGTGTCATTTAATGCAATATGCAGCTGCATTGGATAAGACTAGATCAGTGGTTTGAACCTTTTAGCAACGAAGAAGCCTTTCACAAAGAAATCATTTGTTCGCGGAACCCTGCAGCGCGTTTCACTCGTCCAATTTGCAAGAAATAAATGTAATAATATAATTTTTAACTACTTCGGATTCCCTGCCCGACGCCTGCTGAACCCCGGTTGAAAAGCATTGGTCTAGATAGATTAGTCCGATTAAAGACTTTAACGACGAAGGTATACTAAAGAGAATGGGAAGCCAATGTAGTTTGTGTTAAACTGTTAACTTAAGTGAAATTAATCGTTTAAATACCACAATTTGGTTTGCAACCGATCAAGCTGGCAAGTTCGTCCATGAAGTTGATCCAGGCGACGTGGGTTGTGTATCGGGCGCTGTATAAGAAGCAATTCCGCCTCTCCAATCTCTTCTGCTCGATTTCCTTTTGCATTCGTTCCTTACTCGGAAGGGTCTTTTCACCCTAAACATTCATTCAGTTTAACTAATTTACAACTCAGTTAGAACATATCCGGAGCGAACTGGTTCATTGGGATGCATACAACGTAACTTACTTAGGCTTAAAATAATGCCTACACTTACTAAGCACTTGTATGGGATGGTGCAACCGCGCGCGCACGAAGAGAAGATGCATCGCAGTTCACACGAATCGGTCTTAACTTTACTTAACTTCGCTGCTCATCTCAACGTCGTTATCATCAAGCTGTTGTGCTGTTGACACGTAAGCGTAAATTCCAAATTTATAAAGCGGCACTTGAAAGTTAAACGCAGGGACCAACTTATTCACGAGCGCTGGTAAGCACCACAAACTGCTCTGTAAGCTGGCTTCGACAAAAGACATGATGGTATCACATATCATCATAATTTAAAATACATATTGTAAGTTAATTTGTAAGAAAGCACACATATTTACATATAACGCTTGATACTTTTGAAGAGCCACACTTACCTTAAAAACCTTAACAGCCAAACGTGACTGTAGCTCTGATATCGGAAACAGGCTACCATTTGGCTGCACAGTGCCGATTATCGCCAGGGTGTGTGGCTTCACATCAGGTGCAAAGACCAGCTTGTACAGGTTTGTATGGTTATCCTGAATCTTGTAACTCGGATGCTTCAGGAAAGGAAAGTCGATCTTGTATCCTGTGGCGTAGATTATGGCATCGATATTGTCTTCCGTGGAACCGTCTTCGAAGGTGATCGATGTTTCTGAGATGATCTTAATGTTGCCCTTGTAAACTACACGACCGGCTGCGAGTAGCTTAGGTATGTCATCATTCACAAACACTTGTTGGGCGTCATAAAGGTGGTTGGGCTTAACTCCATATAACGAGTGGTCGAAAGTGCTCGACACCAAACGTACAGCCAGATAGTTTCCGAGAAAGCGAGGCAAAGCATTGGCGAACCGTGTGAATTCTGCAGTTTCTATGGTCCGTCCGCCACCTATCAGCCTGGGAGAAATCCACGCCTCTCGCCTTCTGCTTACATAAACCTAACAAAAAAACATATGATCTCCGGATTTATAGTTATTCTACGTGTAGCATATAGGATGGTGCTCGTTATCAGCTGCAGGATCACATCATGATTAAAGAAAGATATAGGAATTTACATAAAGGACTCTAGAGTATAGGCCTACCGCGGTATAGGGATACAGATATGGAACACAATTTGGTGGTAACTGATGGTTCATCTACAGTTAGAGGTCATCAAGAAGAAAAGAAAACATATAAAGTAACGGGATAAGGAGAAATTAGAAAGACCATGAGCACAGAACTTTCGGAAAGGATATATAAGAACATATAGTACATATAGAACTGAATTCAGCAGCGACAGCGGAAAGATGCAGTGGTTATCTTGAATCGTGTAACTGGGATGCTTCAGGAAAGGAAAGTCGAGCTTGTATCCTGTGGCGTAGATTATGACATCGATATTGTCTTCCGTGGAACCGTCTTGTATATATATATATATATATATATATATATATATATATATATATATATATATATATGTATATATATATATATATATATATATATATTCAGTATATGTATATATATGTATATACATATACTGAATTCAGCAACGACAGCGGAAAGATGCAGTGACTAAAGGAGATCATTACCAGGGAGACACTGGAAACTATATACATATATATATGTATATATATATATATATATTAGATATCGATATCCTATATATAGGATATCAAAAGGAACATATCCTTGCAAGCCATGGATCACGGTGGAAATGCTTCAGGGTATCATGGATCACGGTGGAAATGCTTCAGGGTATAAATAGAATAATATCAACAACAACAACAACAACAACAACAACAACAACAACAACAACAACAACAACAACAACAACAACAACAACAACAATAATGATAGATTAGATCGAACAATGAGCTGAAAAGAAATACAGAAAAGGCCAGGAAAAAGTGGTGGGAGGAGTAGTGTGGAGATCTTGAGGAATTACAAAGCATATATATACACTGTACGAAGATAAAATCAAGTGCACGAAAAGGTGACGAATGTGACAAAACGATCGAGAGTGGGAGGTGGAATTGTGGTAGAAGACAAGCGTGGTAGGATTTTACAGGACTCAAACGAAGTTATATGCCGACGAAAAAATATGTGAAGGATTTATATAAGGGGCCATCCATATATTACGTACGCAAAAATCCGGGAAAATTGGACCCCCTACCCCCTTGTTCGCAAGCGTACTTTCTTCCACCCTACAATATGTAGGATATATCCTTATTAATCGATTGTTTCGTGAGAATCTCAGTGATTATAATTATTAAACACGTCAAGCATCATGCAATACATTTATGCTGTTGCAGTTCAGCATCCAAACATTGTCCTATAGGTTGTTTCGTATAGCAAGCAGCTTAAAATTATGCCAGTTTAACTTCCTAAACAATTAAAAGATTTCATGTTAAGTTAAAATGATTAAATCGCATAGCTACAAACTTGCCTGGCTGCAGACATGTGCCAAGTCTGAAGCGATGTCTCCACCAGTATTTCCGAGTCCAACGACCACGACACGCTTATTTTCGAAACCTGCCGTAGTCTTGTACATCTGCGCATGGATCTGCTTCCCTTTGAATCTTGCAGCTCCTTCGAACTGAGGCATCAAAGGCTCGGAGAAATGACCGTTACACACAAGAACAGCGTCGAACAGATCGGAAGATATGGAGCCTTGAAAAAAAACACTATTAAACATTATATAGGACCTATCTGAATTAATCTAGTCTAAACTGAAAACATTCTGGATCATAGTGGCACTGTACACTGGCATCACTGTCTTCGAGACATTTAGCATAATTATTACAATAATTGATACATACTTTGTGTCAACCCAATCCTTCCGTTGACAATCCTTCTGATTAAATCCTTGTTCTCTTCGTACTTAACGCCTATTTAACGTTCACCTTTTGAACGCTAATTCTACGTATAAGTATAACCTGAATTAATCAGCAACACAGTTTAATATCTTTTCAGTTTAATAAGAAACAAATAGACAGAACTCAATTCGATTACAACTCGACTAGTCAGCCACACTACTACAGCGAACACACTCGAATTCAAACTTCTCTAGTCAGCATAATTCTTCGCGCCTCTTGACACACCTGTCTTCTGTGCGCATAAGCGAACTCTAATAATATACATATAGCGCGCCGCTGCCGATATCGGCCGGCCGCGCGTGTCACTAAGACTAAACGTTATACATCTATCATATATACATATACACGTGAAACTAAAGTAAGCGCACTAAATATATACGCTAATATCTCGCACTGCAAGACTGTACACAAAACTCAGTTCACATTACCTCCTTCCTTTTTCTGGAATTGAGCAAATTAAATTTCAAAATTTGCGAAATTACCAAAATACATGAAACATACATATATATCTAACTAATTAATAAACAGTCTTACGATTACTTATAACCTTGACAAACAATCAGCAATAATATTCAATCTGCCCTTCTTGTACTTCACCTCAACATCAAAAGTTTGTAAGGCTAACGCCCAACGCACAAGTTTAGCAGACTTAGACATTGACTCAGTCAAATATGTAAGAGGATTGTGATCAGTAAAAATGAAAATTTTTGATCCAATTATAATTTCTTTTAACTTGTTTAGAGCCCAAACAATAGCATAGGCCTCCTTTTCCACAGTAGCCCATCTCTTCTGGGTATCAGTTAATTTCTGACTGATAAATGACACAGGGCGTTCTATTCCCTTGTCGTCCATCTGTGTTAAAACAGCACCGACTGCAAAGTCACTACTATCGCAGTACAAATTGAATGGTTTTCCCACTTCAAAAACATATAACACTACTTTGGATCGCACAGCCTCTTTAAGTAAATCAAATGCTTGCTGATGTTTAACAGTCCAATCAATCTTATCAGAAACACGTTTACTAGTTAAATCAGATAGCGGTTTCGCAATCTGTGCAAAGTCCTTAATAAACTGTCTGTAATAATTAAAAAATCCAAGCAGTTGCTTAACTTGCTTCTTAGTTTCTGGGATCTTCAAATTAGTCAAACTTTCAATTCTGTCTGGATTCATCTTTATCTTACCAGACCCAACCACATGACCGATAAACCTTACCTCACTCTTACCAAATATGCATTTTTTCAAATTCAAAGTAACGTTATGCAATCTCATTTGCATCAAAAATGCATCTAGATGCTGCAAGTGAATATTCCAACTGTCAGAATGCACAGCAATGTCATCAACATACGGTTCTGCAAAGTCACTTATAGGCTGTAAAACTAAATTTATCGCCTTAACAAAAGTTCGTCCAGAATTTATCATTCCAAAAGGAACACGAGTAAATTCATACAGTCCATTATGTGTTACAAAAGCTGTCTTCCATTGATCAGATTGTTTTACAGGACAAGTCCAATAAGCACTTCGACAGTCCAAAATAGAAATCACATTAGACTTTCCAACTTTGTTCAAAACGTCTCTGACAATCGGCATCGGATATTTACAATCCACTGTGAATGAGTTAATGTATCTGTAGTCACAGGCAAGTCTCAAAGATCCGTCTTTCTTTTTAACAATAACCAAAGGGCTTGCCATTCTGCTCGATGATGGTTTAATAATGTTTGTTTTTAACATTTCTTTGATCTGACGTTCCACTTCTGATCGATAAATCAAAGGAATTCGATATGCTGCAAATTCCTTTTCACGAAATCCTGGTTTTAGTTCAATTTCGTGTTCGACCAATGTACATAATCCAGGTTTTTCTGAAAATCTGTCACAGTATTTGTTCAAGACTTTCAACAACTGTTCTTGCTGAGTTACTGTCAAATGGCTAATTTGTTCAGGATCGAGGTTAAGTGAATTCTTGTCATCTTGAACCTCATTCCTCATTGGTAATTCAACCACTGAACCAAAATCTTCATCTTCTTCAACAATTAGACCACAACTTAATGCTCGAGTAACATATTTTCTGATCTTGTTGGCGTGAATTATTTTTCGACCATTTTCACCCATATCGACTAAATAAGAGTACTTTGATCTTCGATGTATGATCGTACATGGACCATGCCATCGAGAAATAAGTTTGTTTGTTGACGTTGGATACAAAACTATGACTTTCTCACCAGCTTCAAATTCTTTGTGCTTTGCTCTCTTGTTATACTGATTCGTGTATTGTAATTGCTTTTCTCGAGAGTAAGATTCTGCAAACAATAATGCTTTCTCCATATTTTCTTTGAGTTCTTTTAAATACTTTTCTGGTTTAACTCCAACATGAGGTGGTAAGTTTATTTCTCTAGTCCAACTCTCTTTTAATATTGCCAATGGTCCTCTCGGAATTTTCCCATAGACAAGCATATATGGTGATACTCCAGTAGTTGCATTCGGCACTTCTCGTAATGCCCACACTGTGAAAGGAATTATCTTGTGCCATTTCCTCGGGTTGTCTATTATCACATGATGGATCATCTTTTTAAATGTCTGATTCCATCTCTCTACTAATCCAGCAGCCTCTGGGTGTCCTGGTGTGTCGAATCTTGGACTACAGCCCATTAAATTGAGAAATTCTCTTGTCAAACTGGCTGTGAAGTTCGTTCCTTGGTCACTGGTAATCACTGACGGTACACCAACGTTCATGAACAGTTCCATCAACGCTTCACACACAGCCTTCGCTGTCAGCGATTTCAATAAAAAGATTGTAGGCCATCTGGTGCACGAGTCCACAATGCATAAACAATACTTGTGACCTGCAGCAGATACTGGATCGATCGGGCCAACGAGGTCCATCGTCATTCTCTTGAAGGCGACCTCTTCTCTTGAGACTGGAGTGATAGGCACTCTATCCATCACCAGACTCCTTGCCTTTAATTGACACTTCTCACAAGACTTACAAAATTTCACAATGTCTCTTCTCATCTTTGGCCATACAAAAGATAATTTTATTCGTTCTCTTGTTTTCTCTTCTCCTAGATGTCCTCCAAACACTGATTCATGCGCCAACTCCATCACTTTAATTCGTCTGTCTTTTGGTAACACTAGTTGATATATCGTCTGGTCTAATATCTGATATTTCTTATGCAATAAACCGTTGATTACACAGAATTCAGATTCTTTCTCTTGTGCTAACTTCCACCACGGTTTCAACGATTCATCCTTTCTCTGTTGCTCTTCGAACTTCTTCGAATCGGCAATCTGCACCTTTTGTTCTTCGTCCATTTCTTCATCTCTATACAAGTCTCCTATCCCCACATCACATTCATTGTCTTCTTCAATTTCATTTAATGTGCCATTCTCGCATGCAGCCATCTCTTGCTCATTCATCTCTGATGTTATACCATCTCGCGATAAGCTTCGTTGTTCATTACTGTCGTTTTCCTCATCACTTGAACTTTCAGTTTCACTCTTCTCATCAACATCTACCATTTCCTGTTTCCGACTCTGCGCTCTCGTCATTACATTTGCTCGTACACTCACATCTCCTTGTATCGTTTTAACTTTCATCTGTGGTACGGCTTTTAATTCGGCAATTATCTCTGGATGCAACAAGAATCTTTCTGTACTGCCCATCTTTGCAATACTAGCACACATCAAGGTGACATAAGGTGTAAGTGAACACTGGATTTTACGCGGAAATCCCTCTTCTTCCACGTCACTATCACACAATCTAACATCCACTTTCACTAACTTCGCAGGAATGGCATCTCCTGCCACACATTGCAAGTTCACTTTTCCAATTTGTTCCACCTTCATGCCTTCCAGTAATTCTTCACTAATCACCGGAATTTCTGCTCCCGAGTCGCTCAGTGCTTTGACTTTCACTGGCTCTTTACCGTCTACTCCACGAATTTCAACCTCGACATATTGCAAGAACGATTTCTTCAATATTCGACTGTCATCTTTTCCTATGACTTCTCTCTGAATGTCAGCATCCAATAGAATTTCTTTTTGAATACCACATTTCATTACTGACTTTACTTCAGTCTCTTGGTTTTCTTGACTCGCGGTTTGATTATCTGTATCACTAACCACTTGAATCAAATTCACCCTTGTGTGTTCTTGATTTCTGCTAGAACTAGCTGCTGCCACTGGAACTGGACAAAATTTAACCAAATGTTTGTCTGAACCACAGTTGTGACAACGCTTCACAACCATGCCTCGTTGTTCATTTCCTTCATATCTCTTATACTGCGTAAACAATGTGTTGCCTTCCCTCTTGGCAAACGGCGCTGACGATTTGTTAAATCCCTGACGACCAAACGTCACTTCTCTGGTCTCATTGGGTACAGGGACACTAGCCTTGACTTCTTTACCAATAAACTGATTCCCTGTTCCTGGATTACTTTTCCATTTTCCACTCTGGCTTTGGTTTACGGAACGTTGAGAAGGATAACTGTTTATATTTGGGATCGCAAACCCAATTCGATTGTTTACATGAATGTCTGCTAAGTCTGCCACTGCACTAGCTTGGAGACAGTCAGTTCCTTCCTTCGACAATACAAACTGTAGTGGACCTGGCGGTAAACATTCTTTTAGCTTATCCGCTACCAACAAATCAAAGAGCGTATCATACTCTCTGTTCACGTTTCGACTTCTCACGTAATAGTTTAGCAAGTTCTTCAGTCTTGCCGTAAACATCGTATAAGTCTCTTCTGTCGTCTTCTTAGCATCCACAAATCTGGTTCTGTATTCTCTCGAAGTCAATTTAAATTCTTTTAATAAGTGCTGCTTGACTCTATCATAATTGTCTAGATCATCGAATGACAATCTATTCAGAACAGTTCGAGCTTTCGGCGTCATCAATGGTAGTAATAATTTAACCCAAAACGGCTTCTCCACAGCAAAGCTACGAAACGCGTTCTCGACTGTTTCAAAATATAATGGCACCTCCATCATATCAGTTGGCATTTGAGGCAATACATGCTTCATTGCATCACCTATTTTCTTAATTTTTGACACCAAAGTTTCACTTTCTTGCTGTTTCCTTCTTTCAGCTTCCCGTTCTTCTCTCATTTGCGTTTCTTTCAATGTCAATTTTGATTTCTCCAGTTTCAGACGTTCTTGTCTTTCTGTCTCTGCCTTTTCCAAACTTTCTTTCTGAAATTTGAGTTCTTCTTGTCTTATCTGTTCTGCGCGTTCTAACTCTAACGTTCGCGCTTTTTCTTTTTCTTCTTCACGCATTCTCTTTGCTTCAATCTGTTGCTGACGTACCTCTTCATCACTTTTTCTAGCTTTTTCAAATTCAATCATCTGCTCCAATCTTCTTCTTTCAGCATCTTCCCTATCTCTTTTCAACTGTTCTAACTGAATCTCAAACTGATTCTTTTGCAATTCAAGTTCTGCCTTACGCACTTGTTCTGCTTTATCTTCTCTCTCTCTTTGCAGACGCAATTCCTCTTGCCTTGCAAGTTCCGCTTTCTCTTCTTTCTCTCGCTGCAAGCGCAATTCTTTCTCTTCTTTCTCTCTCTGCAAACGTTCTGCTTTCTCTTCTTTCTCTCTCTGCAAGCGCAATTCGTCTTGTCTTACACGTTCTGCTTCTTGTCTCAGCTCTTTCTCTTCCTGTCTTCGTTTCTCCTCTCTTTCTTTCTCTTCTTGTCTCGTCATCATCATCCACTGCATCAACATCTCCATAGACATAGGCGCAGGAGGTTTTTCAATAGCCTTTTCTACGGCACCGCCAACGGCACCTTCTTCTTCGACTTCTTCTTTAACCCACACATCGGCGAGTTCCTGCATCATGTCACCACGTGACATACCTTCTAATTGTTCTTCTTTAAAACCGGCTTTCAACAAACGCTGTTTTAGCCTTTCAGTAGACATCTTCTTAATATCTGCTTGTCTTTCAGCACTTAGTTTCTCCATCTTACTTGTTTACTTTGGTGATTTCTCTTTTAAAAGAAGTCACGGTTTTTCTTGGTGTGTGAATCGATAAACAAACGGGATTTCTTTTGTATTTGTTCGTGGAAAACAACGAAATTTTTATACCGTTTCTCGTGTTCCACCGTCGTTGATATCGTAGACACGTCACACAGCAACAACGCGTAGATTCTTCTAACACCGTTGTAAATTCTTTTATCACCGTCGTAGATTCTTCAATCCGCCGAAAGAGGTGATAACGTGAGTTTATATCCACCGTGAGTACTTATTCCACCGTGAGTTTTTATTCACCGTGAGTTTTTATCCACCGTGAGTTGTTATCCACACCGTCGCTATTCCACCGTGAGTTTTTATCCACAAAACTCAGTTCACACTTTGTAAAGGTAAATTTCTATTCTTCCAAACCGCATGCACCCCTCCTCTATGGGGTGGGGTCTTCGTCACTGGAGCCTCCCAGGTGACACCATGACAGTCGGTTTAAGGCGTCTTGAAAAGCCATAGGGTGTCAAATCTTGAAGAGGGATTCAGAATTCTTTAATTAGCTATGTATTTTTTTATATTTTTAAACCTATTGTTGAGTTGGTATATAACTAACTTAGCGCTGGCAGGCTTGCAACACTCCAGCATATACTATAGTTAAAGCAAACTGCTAAAACTGGTCAGAACAGTAACTGTTGCTACTTGTCTGCCTAGAGTCTCTAGACTGTCTTGTAAAGGACTTCCGCAAAATATGACGCACTTTGGACCCCTTCCTTCTTGTCAACATGTGTCTGCATTTTACCTTACCCTCCCCCTCTCCTTTGCGGACGTCCGCGCGCCAAAGCTATGGACGAAAAACCAAACAATGTGACTAACGTCGTTAATAAGCTACCAGTTCTATCTTATTTGAAATCACCGTACTTAAAACAGTTTATATATATATATATATATTATATGTATTATGATACATTATGTAAGCCTAGCTATATATATTATATATTATATATAATTATATATGTAGTATGCCCAAATTCAGTTTCAGAGTTCCTTAGCGTAGTATATCAGCGACTATAAAACATAAGAAACAACGTTACAGTTATAGTTATAGTTATAGTTACTGGACTTTTATTTTAGTTAATTTTAGTTAGTACATAGTTACAAGTTACAACTGGCCCCAGTGGCACTCCGCCTGGTCCATATGGGGTCATCGATCAGTTATCTCAGAAACATTTAGGCAGTTTTTGATCTCCTCCCCTTGTCAACAACTGTCAAACATTCAAGGACCTCTAACAAAATTATGTCAAAGAAAATTACCCCACCGGGCTCGCCCCCAGAAAATTTCTATGACCCTAACAAATACAAGAAACTGAAATTGCCGAAAAAACAAAATGTTGTTACTTGTTATTCAGATTTGAATTTTATATTTAATGGGTACAGTACATCTCGAATCAATGTCTTTCGGCGATATTTATTGGATTTTTTCCATTCAAAAATACAATCTCGTTTTCTTTTAAATGTGTATTCAATTTGATTTTATTATGAACATTTCTAACATGAACACGATTACTTTTTTTTATAATATTCCTTTTTACATAGAAAATTAGAAGCAAAACAAGTTTCTCACTCTTTAATATCAACAATCGAAAGAAAAATTATCTTTCCATCCAAAAAAACCTCGAAATATCAGATCTTTGAAAAGAACACAGGATATTCGCAAAGAGAATATGCAGCACATTTTCTCGTTTTAGCTGGGAACAATAAACATGATTATTTAAAACGAAGAAAATATCGCGTTTGATTCAGTTACAAACAAATATGAAATAGATCACTCATAAAGACTTTCCGAATCTATGGTTGCTTTTTGATCAAATTATTAGTGACATCAATTTGTCTTGAACACCCCTACCCTTTTCAACAGCTGTCAAACTTTTTTCAAATTCCTCGCCTGTCGCGTGAGGAGATCGACGACAACGACGAGATGGCATCATCATTATGATGTAAGCGTCGTTGCCGGTCGAGATAGGATGATGACGGACGAAAGCCAGTCTCCACTGGGTCAACAATGAAGGCAGCGAGGCCGAGGTGTAATCGGACACCACACAGCCAAGGTGTAATAGGACACCTCGCGGCTATGATGTAACCAGACACCGCCCGCGCTGCAGGCGAGCGACGACCCGCGTCTCGAGGAGCAATCTGACACTAATTGACGATAGCTTGACGTGGGGAGGGGGGCTGACCGATGCACGCTGAAGTTCCTACTTAACGGAAGGAAAAGGAGAACACGGGACTTGTACTACTGACGAACGCGACGTGTGAACATCGGTCGAGCGATCAACATCGGGAGGAACGACCAGCGGCGGCGGCAGAGTATTAGTCCGTCAGATTCAGAGACTGACGCGAAAGAACGATCTGTAGTTAGGCTGTACGAAGCAACATTTGAGATAGTCCGATTTAATATCTAAACACTTTAATACTACGTGGAAGTTCCCGTAGAGTTAGTGTATATATATTTGTTTCTTTAATTAAATTCATTTATTAATTAAACAAAGTTCGTCGTGAATCTTCTATAGAAAAGTTAGGCACGTTAAATAAAAGTGCAAGTAAAAGAACGAGCAATCGAGGGTCGACATCAACACACGGCAAACACACGACAGGGCGACCTCCGATTGCGACATCGCCCCATTTTGTTGATATAATTAATGGACGACCCCATGGGTAATTTGAAGACTGCTCTTTTTCACGTTCTTGTGTTTATCGACATTGCACTTTTTATTTCATTAACGAAAATAGCGATGAATTTTCGTTATTGTTATTTCCGTTATAGTTATAGTTATAGTAAATGATATTTTTTAGTTATAGTTATAGTTATCGTTAACGAAATCATTTTTTGTTCGTTAACGAACATTTTCGTTATCGTTAACGTTAACGAGAATCACACTGCGTTGAACTGCAACAATTATAGACTGGCGCCGGATACTGCGTTTCTATACCACTAAACAATTTTTTGTATACTTTTGGCACTGAGTCCATATATCTACAATCCTACATAGGCCCTACTTACATGCATGCAACTATACATACATACATACATACATACATACATACATACATACATACATACATACATACATACATACATACATACATACATACATACATACATACATACATACATACATACATACATACATACATACATACATACATACATACATACATATAGATACATGCATACATGCATATGCAATTACGCATAATACAACCATGCATGCATACATACATACATACATAAATACATAAATACATACATACATATATACACATGCATACATACAAGTGTGGTAGGCCTACATATTTATTTTATTTTATTTACCTCGCACATTGGTTAATATCTAATGACCAAGCATCAATCGAAGACGCTGAGCAAATGTGAGTAAAGGATTTGATCATGACTCATCTCCCCTGAGACAAATGTATATATGTTACAGGGAATGTGTATTTTCAGGGAATATGTATATTCCCTGAAAATTCAGGGAATGTGTATAGAAACGGGATCTATGATGAAAATGTAACTAAGACTGTAGAAGCTGGATTAGCGATGAAAATGTAACTAAGGCTAGAAGCTGGATTAGCGATGAAAATGTAACTAAGGCTAGAAGCTGGATTAGCGATGAAAATCATATACATATTCCCTGAAATCTTCAAGTGATTTCTATACCAATTCCCTGAAATTTTCAGGGAATATACATATTCCCTGAAAATACACATTCCCTGTAACATATACACGGTATATCGGCCTCAGGGAAGCTCGAACAAGTACTTTTCGCGTTACAATTAAACGCGTGCGCTCTTACTAATCGGCTACAGTGTCCAAATAATGTGATAATCCCTTGCAACTGTTGAGGTACAGACGTTAGGCCTACATAAAGCAGAGGCAGAGGTGAAAAAGTTGTTTTATCGGTTTTTGTTTTCTATGGCTTTAAAAAAAGACAAGAAACGAGAAAAGCAAAAAAAAATTTTTTCATAAATTTCTTATTCTTGTAGAAGTTATTTTAATAATATTGATTTAATTATTTTTATTTCGGAAATCGCAACTGAATCGCAAGAGTTGCAGGCTTTGGAGCTCTTATTCGTGCCATTTTAAAATGATTTTTATTATCCGAAATCCGAAAATCTTCAACACAAAAATACCAAAACAACAAGAAACCACGAAATCGAAAAAAGCAAAAAGCCCGCAAAGCAAAAAAACTAATTTTGATCTTGAAAAAATCTTGGTTTTCTGCACCTCTGAAGAAAAGAGAGGAGACAGCGACAAGGATCGGAAGTGGTCGGACAGTTAAGCAGGCGATTCGGTCCCACAGGAAGATCGAATGCGAGTTGCTTAAACACTGGACGATAAACTTGTATGGTACATATTTATATAGCATGTAGCACCAGCGTACGGTTTATCATTTGCTACTGAATGAGAACATACCGGACACAGAATCTTTGACCCGAACCACCCACTGTCCTGTCACGCTGAAGTCGTCTGACTGAATGACCTCCACGACTTCCTTTCGAAAACGAATGTGCTTCTCCAGGTCGAAGTGTTTGGCGTACAGTTTCAGGTACTCCAGCATTTTTGCGTGATACAGGTAATTAGGAAAGTCGTCAGGCATCGGAAAATCGCTGTAGCAAAGTGTTTCCTGGAGAAGAAGAATAAGCTAATGCACATTTGTAGAAATAGGCATCATAGCAAACATTTTAGGCAATAGGAATATATCACAAAGTTTAGTTACCAGTGCTACGAAAAGTATTATATGCTAAACTGGTATTCTGGTAAATGCACTTTTAGTATTAACCAATAAAAATTATCAATGCATCGTCACTTAGAGTCGTTATAGGTTCATTTGATCTGATCTGATCTAATCTAATGACTTCTGTAGCGCCGTTATCATAATGTTCAAGACATCGGTCCGATGGTCGTTTAGTGTGATCTCGATCAAAACTCACAGTTCATTGAAATATCCAGGTCTAAATCTGATCGATTAGAGCAACCACGGAGAAGCCAAGTTATGGTGGGCAGGGTGAGAATTGTCTGGGGTTTCAACCCCTAGTATTTCTTAGGACTCCACAGTTAAGTCTTCATTACACATCCAAAGGGGTCGTTTCCAGCCCCCTCCGTTTGCCATAAAGATAAGTGTTAACTATCATTTCTGGTTTTCTTATCAACTGTTCATATAGTGCGTTTAATTTAGCATTTTCTTTCACAGTGCACTTTGTGGGTTACTAATAAAGTAATGGTCTGGTTTATTGTGAGATTTGTGGCCATGTGAATTGCATACTAATAAATTTGCTGATGTCATCACTTTACGGAGTTTAAGCAATCTATTGCATTTTTGAATTTTCTCAGTTTGTAAAATATACGGCTAAAATATTTTACGCCTCATGGATCAAACTCATCAAAGTCTAACCCCAGTCTTCTTTCTACAATTCTCATCCTGATGGCGGGTATACAAGTTGAAAGAGGTGACTCTTAAATTTAGACCTGAACGACATAAAAGAATTGACAGCTCTATGGAACTGAATTGGGCAAAGAATTTAAAAGCAATTTGGACCAGCGACTGCCAAAGCCCGAGCGCACAAAACTGTTCGGGTTCCGGAGCACATTAAGTCCATTGATCGAGTGCAATGGAGCATGAAACAGAGATAGGTCGGTTGATTAAGATGTAATACCTTATGAAGTATAAGACAGATTTTGAAATGGATTCTTTTCTCGGTAGGCAGGCAGTACAATAAATGCAATATGGGCGTATGTAATATCTTAACATTTAGGGGTCTTTGTTATGACTCTGGTACGGTAAGGGTTTTGAACCATTTGTAGTTTATGTACATATCTTTTTCAATACCGGTATTAATGAGAAATGAATTACAGCAGTCAGGTCTGCTGCAGGAAGTTAAGCATTAGCCAGTGGAATTAAAAAATCATAAGGCCATATAGATCTTAATTCTATATAGATCCTGTATCAAAATTGAGCTGATCTGCACAATGCCCGAATATGGTTACAAAATGACAAGTATGGTTAAAACGTAAACCACCCAACTGAACAGAAGAAACCCAATCAAATTTGCGGAGAGGCTCATGACTGAAAACCGAACTCTTCAAGCCATCCTATCCTGATTCTACTCATCGGCCACTACAGCACCACCACCACCATGCTGCCTCCTTGACTTGACCTGGCCGAATTCTAACCTGACACCGGAACGAACAAAACAACCTGGCTATAGTGAACTTGATTTGATAGAGAACTGGTGAATAAGGTGGTCTCCCCGGCGTGGCTTTTGTGTGGCGCTGGTGAGAAATGATTAACAGTAACGGTTAAAAGTATTAGAAGCAAAGGCTAAAGTGTTTCCCTACTTTGCAGGTGTTCGTGATGGTTGATAACATGACACTCGATTGCCCTTTTGTTGGAGTTTCCTCATAATTCCACACTCCACCGACGGATTGTCTCTTTTCGAAACACACAGGGCGAAGACCTTCCTCCAGACATTGCTTAATGGCTGGTAAGCCACTTGGGCCAGCCCCAATCACAGCCACCTTCATTCTGTAACGAAGTAATAAACAAGTGTATACTGTATAGGGGAGACCGACTAAATCGCGCAGGAAAATCGGCGAACAAAACGGAGCGTAGGCTATAGATAAGAACGAAACAAAGCAGGACAAAGCAGTGGAAGACAAAAAATTGCGCTTTACATAATATATGATGTAACGAAACAATTAAATCATAGCGATCTTCGGCTTTTACGGATATCTAATAGATTCGTGATAGCCGATTCTTGTGTGAGTGACACGTGGGATTATGGGTAGTTGGCTACCCGTGTCGAATCCAGTTGCGCTGGACATGTGAAGTTTTACTATAGTCGTTAAAACTATGCACAGCTTAGCAAATTGAAAGCAGTACAGCATTTATTCGCAGGTCAAATATATATCATTGGCTTCTATACTCTAAACAGAATTTCGTGTATACGGGTATGATGTAATATAGTTCCACTGTAATAGCTTCCATCACGATTCCAGCAACCCGTGTGTGGTATACTAACTTCAGTCCAACAAATCATATATAGATCTCTCACTGTGTGTATCTTTTGTCGAATACGTTCTCGATGCAACTCGCAGAACAGAACGACTTTAACAGCAACAGTGTTCTGCCTACACCACAGCTGCTTTGCTGACTGTAACTGCATGATGGCTTTTAAAGTTCAAAGTCTTCATTTTTTGCTGAGAGCTGTTTTGCCGAAAGATTGAATATTGAATAGGCTGCAGTCCTGCAGTGCCATTAGTCAAACATTAGATCCAACCATCTGACACAAGGCTAGAGCGGTTTTTGGATCCATAGGTCTATGGATCCAAAAACCGCTCTGGGCTTGAATCAGGCGGCTGTGTCATTTGTACCTGATCGGTTGCTATGTCTGTCAGGTTAGAAGCAAAGCCTTCTACAACTGAAGGTTCTGGTTAGAAGTAGCCCTCGGCGCCGCCTCCATCCGCCGCCGCTAAAGCCCTCAAGTCAAAACTAGTCGCTAAGCTATCGACTGCTATCGACTTCGTTCACTTAATATTTTGCTTGTTGTTTTAATCGCGGTTTCTGAGTCTCGATTTGACGAAGACATCAGCAGCAGGACAGAAATAATAACTGCCTATAAGGTATGCGTGACAGCAGCGCAACAGACTAACAGTTCATATCAGATAACCAGTTCTTTACATACTACCGTACCGAACTACCGAACTACTACTTTACTTACTTGCTATACTTGCTACCATCACTCAGATGTCTTTAACGTTCATTAGCGTCGCCCCGTTGGGAAAAGGGTGGGGCAGCTGCCCCATCCCTGCTCATGCTGGGTCGTGGGATTCGTGCAAATCCGGTGAGTTTTTTTTTGGGGGGGGAGAGGGTACCCATATGTGGTTTGACGTGTCTGTGCATTAGGTTTTATTTATCACCCAAGGCATTGTATATAGGAGTCTATGCCCAAGGACAGAAATTATCCAGAGAGCTGTTGCACATAGATCAAGGAGATGGAAATACATTCTCACAGTTGAAGTTGTTGCGGGGCGGTGTAAGAAAATATGCCAGCAGAGTGACTTCGTTCTGCTGTGGCAGTTATGCACGGAATGCGTGGATGAGGGAGCAGGGCCTTGTATGGAAGCGGGGAAGGCAGAGGAGGAGGAGGAGGAGGAGGAGGAGGAGGAGGAGGAGGAGGAGGAGGAGGAGGAGGAGGTCGAGGACGAGGAGGACGAGGAGGATGGAGAAGGATTGTTAATACAAACATATGATATGCGGCTGAGATGACCCGGTGGGTCAAACCGAGGACCCCGGGTATAGAAGATGAAGCCACAGTAGGACATGCAGCACAATCGCTGTAGACGTGAATCACAACAGTTATGTACCTCGGGTTCTCGGTCAAACAGTCTCCACACAGCAGAAACATTCCATTACAAGGACGCGTGAGTGCGTGGCAAAGCAAGCAAGTGAGAAAGATGCTGAAACACGAATTCACCGAGTTGCAGGTCGCTACCATGCGTTAGATAGGAAAACAGGCTGCTATGCAGAGTTATGGATAATGTACGGATAAGACGGTCAGTGTTCTTCTAAATAATACAATACAAGTCAAATAGATTTATAGCGCGTTAAGAGGCAAGTCTCGCACGAGAGCGCGGTGCACTGCATTCCTAGTCATAGTGACTTTTAATTTTGATTTCTAACACCTAAAACCTCAGTTTCCTCACACATACAGGCTGGGCCATAAAAACGTAACCACCTACAGTTTTTGCTAATATTTCGGCCAAAAGTAAGAATTTTTAAATCAAGTTTTACTGGCTTAAAAGTAATTCATATTTACGTAAAACAGCCAAATTTCACCAAAATATTTAAAACGGAACCAAAGTTATATATCACTTTTACTGAGTCCACCCACTGTTCTTTGATGGTAACGCAAGAAAAAGTGACAAAAAACGATTTTATTAAGTCACATCTCAAATAATTGGTTTCAAACAGACGGCTGAAGGCTCACGACACGAAACGAGTGTTATTCACGGATGAGAAGAACTTCTATCTCAATCCACCAATCAGCAACCAAAAAATCGTATTTGGTCTAGCGGCAAGAAATCAGATGTCAGACCTGATCGCTTGATCGTTGAACACGAAAAGTTCACTCCACATAGGGGCCTATGTTATGGTGTCGGCTTGTTTTTTTTTGGTGGGAGAGGCCGACTGCATTTTGTTCATGAAAGCAAAAATTTGCTGCATATTACGTTTCTCCTCTGCTGCCAGCTGGATTCATCTTTCACCAAGACGGCGCACCAGCACGTATACTGCTTGTCTCTCGTAAGATTGGCTCAATGTTAATTGCCCTGGTTTCATTGCGAAGGACCAATGGCCCTCAAACTCTCCGGATTTGAACCCGCTGGATTATCACGTGTGGGAGTTATGCTGAAGAAATACCACAATCCGCGACCATAGCCAAAAACGATCAGATAATTGAAGGTCGCGTTGAAGTTGATATGGGAAATTTACTTGTGGAACCTATCAACAAGGCCATCAAAAACTTTACAAAGAGACGCACAGAACATGGGTGGGTACTGGTGGTGGACACACTGAACACAAGTTGTGAAGCAATATCAAGTCTGTTTGATACCAATTATTTGAGATGTGAGTTAATAAAATCTTTTTTTTTTACTTTTTGTTGCATCACATGTTTTTGGACCATCAAAAAACATTTTGTGGACTCAGTAAAAGTGATATAACTTTGGTTTTATTTGAAATTTTTTGGTGAAATTTGGCCGTTTATGTATATATAAATTACTTTTAAGCCAGTAAAATTTGATTTAAAATTCTTACTTTTGGCAGAAACATCAGCAAAAATCTGTAGGGAGTCCTTTTTGGCCCACCCTGTAATATAGTCACTTTTTCCGCAGATCGATTTTATTTATCACTCCTGTCCTGAAATCTCTCCACTGGCTTAAATATCTGAACGAATAGAGTATAGTCATATCACTTACCTGCAATACACTTCAAACCTCACACCTCTCCTATCTCCCACAGCTGTTCACAGTCCAACCGTTTCGCTTAACCCGCTGCCCTTCCACGATACTTTTCCGCCCTTTCGTCACCTCATCGCTTCATATCCATAGCTGTTCCGCCCTCTTGAACAAACTCCCGCCAGTACTTCCACAAATACCTAATTCATCCCACGAACTCACCAAAACCTCACCTCTTGCTATCTCTCCACAGGTCTTTCGCTCAAAACTGGAAACACTGCTCTTCCACAAATCCTATCCCTATTCCTCCTCTTCCCTTTACCTTCCTCGTCGCTTCAATTCTAAACACCACCCACCTTAACCGTCTGACTGTCTGCCTGAATGACCCCTTTGGATCTTGACCTAGAACCGATTCCAACCCTTCCCCCTATCGATTTTGATTTGACTAAGCGCCTGTGAATAAGCTGGTTGCCGCGAATTCACTTTTGGGCGCTGTAGAAATCTCGGGATCATAGGCGTAGATTCGGGGGCAGCCGGGGCACGTGCCCCCAATAATTGAGGAGCCGGGGCAAAGCCACCCCAATAATCGAGAGGAGAATTTCTTCAAATATTAAAATATTATGTTTCAATATAGACAAATTTCTTCAGAAACAGAAAAACAAAGACAAAGAATTGAAATACTCTCAGAAATTCATAATGAAATCAAAGATTTATTTTTATCTTCAATATAAAAAAATTACATGTAAACAAAAGCGCCCATTTCATATGCATTACGTAACACCGGAAGCCTCTGAGGCTCGCTGATGGTCCAGACTAAAGGTGAAAAGAGTTGTTTTTTCGGTTTTTGGTTTGAAAAACACAAGAAAAAGAAACACAACACATTTTTTTGTCTACAAATTTTTTTTCTTATTCTTGTTGAAATTATTTTAATAACATTGATTTAATGATTTTTAATTTTGGGAAATCGCAACTGAATTAAACTGAGTTGGAGCTCTTCTTCATGCCAATTTCATGATTTTTGTGATCCAAAACCGAAAATCTTAAAACAAATAAGCAAAAACAACAAAAAGCATAAAAGCAAAAGAAAACGAAAAAACAAAAAACGACTTTTCATCTTGGTAAAACTTGGTTTTTTGCACCTCTGGTCCAGACCCATGCCCCCCAATATTTTGAACAAGTTTACGCCAGTGTATGTACTATCCTATCTTCGAATCCGTCTTCCAGTCTACCTAAATTCAAAGTATTTGACTCAAAAGCTTCATGCTAAATCCAGTTCCTCCTTATCTACTTGCTGATCTCACTTGTCTGCTTGCCTCTGTCCTTATATCTCTGTCTGAGTATTCAGTCTGTCTCTCTAACCTTCTAACCGTATCATCACCTCTAACCTCGGTGCAGCCATATTTCCATTTGCCTGCACGACCTCACGCGTTTCTATATACCCGTTTCACCTTCCTTCCTTAGGAACCACGACTGCCCTTGGCATGCCACAATCAGACCAGTGAACTGCAATTCTTCATCTTATCTTTCAAAAATACTCTTCCTAGAGGTATGTACTTAACATTAACCTGTCACCAAGCGCAGTGTCTCTTTCCTTCCCTGTGGCTAGGTTCCCACCGTTTGATGTTACTATGGTTACGTCCTGTCCGGATGTCCTGGGGAATCCCATGGCCAGCCTTAACACGTCACACTCAGTCACAGAAATGCCTCGTGTTGGATCACCTTGTATTGTAAGATGCAGCGAGCGGCTCAGCTTATAAGGAAATGGGTTTCAGAGGTCGATCTCGGAAGCGGGTAAAGCCACTTCCGGAAAGAAACCTACTCAGAGTTCTCTCTCCCCTTCCTGTGCAACAGCTCGGACACCACTCACACGTACTGGGCTATCGACAAGGAGGTTCGAAGTCTAGCTGGGGGTTCGGCACATACCGACCCATTTCAGTTGTCCCGGTTTTGTGAAAGATCTTTGAGCGAGTAATAGTACGCAAATATCTATAGGCCTATCCATTATTCAGTGTTGGGTAAACTCACACAAGAAATGAGTTAATCAAAACTCAACTCACGCGCCTCAAAATGAGTTTAAACTCAAACTCAACTCATCCTAAGTGAAATGAGTTAACTCAAACTCACTTGTTAAATGAGTTAGCTCATAAACTCACACGTTTCATACTAGCACGTTCTAATCGAGGAACAATTTTTCCATCACGCCTACTTGTAACAGAATAATATTTTCCATCAAGAATACACGGTACTTCAGCCATGTTGTTCTTAACTGTTCACAATATACAAAATATGCAGTGCTTAAATACTGTCTGCTAGCAGTGTTTACGACCCTCCCTGCCGTCACCAATCACCAGTATGAAAAGCCGACGATATAAAAAAGGCTTGTTTCAACATAATAGGGCCTATGTGCCGAGTGCCGAAGAGTGAGTTGAGTTTAAAATAATTGACAGTTACAACTCAAACTCACAGAAAATATGAGTTAACTCAAACTCATAGGCTAACTCACACTCTTTAAGGTGAGTTAACTCAAACTCACAAATCACAGCAAGTGAGTTAACTCGTGAGTTTAAACTCATATGAGTTAACTCATACCCAACACTGCCATTATTTAATGAACCGGGTATGCGTCAACTTATTGCAGACCAGTTTGCCTTCTGCCTCTCAGGATTAACAACGGCGCGGCACTCATATTTATTCAACATCAGGTTTACAAACTACTCAGAACCGAACCCTTAGTAGCGCTAAATATTGCTCTTGACTTTTCGAAAGCCTTCGATACGGTTCGGTATTTCACCATTGCGCAAAAAGCTTCAAAAACTAACGATCCCGGATAATATCAACAACTGGATACTTAACTTCCTTGAACATCACTCTCATACAAGTCGATTCGCTGGCGTGTCCTCCATTGTCGCATACATCAACTCCTCAGTCATCCAGGTTTCAGGTATGGGGCCGGTGCATGGGATCTGGGGGTCGAGGAGGACAAGACCCCACCTTTAACGGTGGGGGGGACACAGTAAACAGTTGTTTCCCCCCTCCCAATTTTGAAGAAACAGTAAAAAAGTCAACAAATCCCTGCTTCTGTGTACCAGACCATACAATCAGAGCTAGCACATATCGCAGATTGGGCTCAAAGACTGCGGTTGAACCAAGGTAAATCTCCATAGATAGATGACAACTGAGTCCTCGAGGCTCGAGCCAGATGCGCAAGCATTCCATAACCTCAGAAAGAACTTAAGAGAGACGACTTCATGAACATCCTAGGAGTCTACATAGCTGGTGATCTCAAAGCGGAAGCTCATGTTAGCGCAACTCTACGAATTTGTGCTAGATCGATGCATAGGAGTAATTTGTTGGGATACGAGGGGTACACGTACCCCCACTTTTTGGACTAGGGGTACCGTACCCCCACTTTTTTAACAATGCCAATCAATATTTTATGAGTGTGCTTTTCCAGAGATCGCAGTCTCCGCCTTCCTTGTGTAGGCCTATGTAAGAAATCGGTGCCCCTCACTTTTTTGACCAAATTAAGTTACGCCTCTGGATCGATGTAATGTGCATTGAGAGCACTAAGCATCGCGGTCTCTCCAATTATGTTCTTCGAGAATTTACGAGAGCAAGTGTAACAACACTGGCCAAACATCTGTATGCTATCTCAGCGTGGCGGGGACTAGCCTCGACCTTATCGCTTAAGATTAGATCGTTTTATCATGAAGTTGCGGAGAATGAGGCTTCTCAACGAAGAACAACTGGCAATAGCTGGTCGCCTTACGAATTCTGCTGATTGCCGATTATTTACTGCTATTAAGAACAATCAAGAGCACGTTCCTTGGCCTCTTTTACGACCAGTCCATAAAACTGTTTGTTCACTGCGTCCCCAGAATCACCAGTAGGGCCTACTGTCTCCCGGTAAAAGACAATAAAGACTTTATTTTCCGACCAGTGGCGTCAGTAAGAGGTGCGGGGGTGCAGAGTTTCAGCAGAAATTTATTATTGTTAATTTAACAAAAACAGATAACAACAAAAACATGTTTCGTAAGCACATTAGTACAAAAGACAATACTATAGGATACTGTATGGTCTGATAAGAGACTGGAGGAGGTCCATTGGAGTGACACCGTGACTTACCGCACTAGGTGACACCAACCCTAGTTACGCCACTGTTTCCGAACACTATACTCAACAGTATTATTTAACTTCTCGAAACTTTAACTTTGTTCCATGCTGCGGTTTGTCAGCGTGCGTTTACTTTACATGTACGGTACCGGTATAAACATTGTAAACAATATGCGAATATCATCATCACCCTCCGTCGCTGTGTCGTATATATATGTAGATAGGCCTACTTGCAGATGTTTTTAGAGGTTTTCTGTCTGAATATTTAAGCCAAATTTAATAAATTATGTTTTTCTAAATTTAAAGAGATTGTCTTCTTCTTTATGTTCTCTGCCCTTGGGCAGGTTCGTATGACCAATGACGCCATCTTTCTCGATTCTGTGCCTCCCTTTTAAAGAGATTGTAGCGTAGGCTAAATGTTCTAGTACTGCTAATGGATCTACTAGCAGCTCATTGACAGATGACACGTAGGCCTACAGAATGCTTTCAGAACAGTTTGGCGATGATGTCGCCTTTATGAGTTCAGTGATTAAACATATATAGTGCACTAGATCTGACATTAGTGATTTAATATAACCAGGTCTGTTTTTGTGACATATAGGCCTATGCTAGCAGGTCTGCAAGTTTTTGAATGAGGAAATGACGCTCGAGCTCGACAATAGGGTCAAGGAATGTACCCTAGGCCAGCTGGCAGTGCGTGGCACTATCAGACGACAAACTTCTTGCAGAACTTGCCACAATTGACATGGTAGCCATTGAGGCTATAGTTGTGTGACAGTTATACAATTGTAGACGTTCTTATTAGTGGACTTTACACTTGATCCAGCACTCAATGCTCGCTAAACTGATACACTTGAACTGGACAGATTCATATTGTAGCTTATCAGTAAATATTTGTAATTATGTTTGGTGGGTTTCATATTGAGATGGCAGCCATAGGCGTAATTTGTGGTGGGTACGAGGGGTACTCGTACCCCCCACACTCTTTGGACTGGGGGTACCGTACTCCCCACTTTTTGAACAATGCCAATTAATATTTTAATTTTGTGCCTTCCCAGAGATCGCAGTCTCTGCCTTGCTTCGTGTTTGTAAGAATTTGGTACCCCCCACTTCTTAGACCAAAGTTACGCCCCTGGTGGCAGCTCTTAAGAAATTGGAAATATGTATATTGAGTAGCAGTGGATGTTCAGAGGCTGCGTCAGAGGTAGGCTAATTGCCTTCATCATCCTCATTTGAGGCATTCTGTAACAATGCTGACGCTAATCTCGTTGCTAATATTTTGCACAATCCATGCCATGTACTACATCCAATGCTGCCACCTATTAAGTAGGCCTATATACTCGCTCTGCGTCCACGGTCTCATAACCGAGAGCTACCTAAGTAGGCCTATGATGTCTCGGAAATGCTTCCTTGCCAGGATGCTATATATGTATCTTTTTCTGTATCCATTCACAGCAACTTTTCTTTTATTTGGCTAGGCCTAAATTGATTGTTGATTGTAATATGTATTACGAAATAATATGTTGCAATATCTTTCTTGTACAGCGCCGTGCGTTTGCTAGCGCCTCTTAATACAGAATATACTTAGGCCCTACTTACTTACTGTTGTGGAAGTCGGCTAGTAACTCCAGGTTCAGCTGAAGCACTTTGTCTGCCACTCAAGTCAGACATTCTAGCCATGTATACAAACATTCCAGTTTTGTAATGTATATAAACATTTTTCATTTGATTCGAATATTAATAGGTTTTTAATATTACTAATTTTTAGCAAATAACGATAGCCCATAAAATTGTAAAAATAAAAGATATAAATAAAAGAAAGAACAACATTTTTATAATAGAAATGGTATAATTGCATTATATTATTATTATTATCTTTTATTAATTTCAAAAAGTTTGCAGAAAATTACTTTTGTTTTTTGTTTTTAATGTCCTAGCTTGGGTTTTTCATTTTTCAACAGTGGTAACATTGAAAGCAACCGGATATGCAATAATTATTTTTGCACGAGTTTCCATTCTTCGGGTTTTGCTCAAAGTGCTTTTACAAAGCTGACGCAAAAATAATAAACTTAGTTTAACTGAGAATATTCCAGTAATTAGCGTATACCTAATGTGTTGCTACATGAACTGGATTCTGACAATTACTTTTATTTCAACGCATTTCTATTGCGTTGGATCGGACCGGGAACCCAACAGCCGCGATAGTGATGACGTTGATGATGGAGGATGGTGAGTTGCATGGTAGTGGTCAGAGCTTCCCATCTATACGTATAATTTGGCAGATCAGTGTGTGATACGATAAACGCTGTCTTCTTCCATCCTTCTATCTTTCATCACTACCTAGACTTCAAAACTGCATCCACAATAGCCACTTCTATAGTCCACACAAAATTAGATTACTGCAATGCACTCTTCTTAAACATCGACATCACCCAAATAAACCGCCTCCAAGCCATTAAAAATGCACTTGCCCGCGCTGTGACTAAAACCCCCAAGCACCACCACATCACCCCTGTCCTCAAATCTCTCCACTGGCTTAAAATACCCGAAAGAATAGAATATAAAGTCATATCACTCACCTACAATACACTCCAATCCTCCCAGCCTTCCTATAATCTCCATCAGTTGTTCACCGTCCAACCACTCCGCTCAACCCGCTCCTCTTCTGCCCTAACACTTCTCCGCCCTTCCATCACCTCATCACTAAAATTTGCAAATCGCTCCAATGCCATAGCTGTCCCACCCCTCTGGAACAAACTTCCACCAGTACTGCGAAAAATTTCAGATCCATCCTACGAACTCACCAAAACCTCACCACTTGATATATCTCCACAGGTCTTTCACACAAAACTGAAAAGACTGCTCTTTCACAAATCCTATCCCGATTCCTCCTCCTCTCCCCACCTCCCTCGCCGTGTAAACCCTAAACACCACCCACCTTAGCCGTCTTACTGCCTACCTGACTGACTCTTTGGATCTTGACCTGGAACCGATTCGACACCCCCCCTTCCTATCGATTTTGATTTGACTAAGCGCGTGTGAATAAGCTGGTTCCCGCGACATAGCTTTTTGGGGCGCTGTAGAAGTCTCGAGATTACGATACGATCACCCGAAGGGCGACGAAGGCAGCAGAACACTCTCTCCTTTCCTCCCTCTATCTTTCATCGCCCGAAAGGCGGCAGAACGTTGTCTCTTCGTCCCTTCGTCTATCTCTCATCGCCCCCAAGTAGGCGCCATGTATGGGTGCCCACAAGTTGCAGCTTGAAGCAGGGTCACTCTTGTACAGAAGAGATAAGGCGAAAGAGTGTGGGCAATGTGGTCTATGGAGGTGAGTTCAAGGCACAGGCATACATTGCTTGCTGACAAATGGCTGTTAGTGTTAACAGTTTGACATCCATGAATTATAGAATATGTCTGTCATTCGCAGTGAAATTAAATCCAGAGTAGCAGAAGTCACTCCATGTTGAGTATTTAGGGAGAGTGTCATGCATGACTGAGATGATGAGCATTGGCAGAGAGAGGAAGTACAGACAAGAAACTGTTGATGTGAAATGTTGATGAATTGCATAAGCTTCAAACGATCAGAGGTCAGGTAGGATAAGTTGCTCACCAGTATGGGTATATGGGTAAGGAAGCAACCGGATTATTGGAAATTGTATTGTATTTGGATATTTATAAAGCGCTTCTAGCGGGAGGGCCATTCAGAAGCGCTGCCAGTGCGAGAGACCCTGAGAGAAAAAGCAAGTTTTAAGAAAGGTAAAAGAGGAAGAGACGTTACCTGAGAGAATAGATTCAATAGAAGAACGAACGAACGAACGGAGGAAGCTCATTCCAAAGAGCAAGGCCAATGGAGGCAAAAGACCTAGATTGAGCCAGAGAAGTCCTGACACGGGGAACGAGGAGCAGGGATCGGTTGGGACCGGAACGCACCGGAACGGCGTTCCGGTTCTTTTTTGACGACCAGTATTTTTTAGACAGGATTTACAGGAACATTTCGAGATTAACATGGCGCCCGACGCTGGCGTTGCGGTTCATTTTTGTTTAGGTCGGGACCCCTGACGAGGAGGTCCAAATGGTCAGATGAGCGAAGAGGACGAAGAGAAGCAGCAGAGTGAGGGCGATGAATTAAATCACATAAATATTTTGGAGCGAAACCAAGTTGAGCCTTAGAGACAAGGATGAGGACCGGAAATGGTTGTCCAGTTATGGGATTTCTGTTACCAACTAGTGCTTTACTGAAAACGTAGTTAATCTCAGCAGTACCTTTGTTAACAGCTTGTATGGGGACATTTAATAAATCATCCTGACTCACTGTACTAACTTACTGTACTGTATTAAATATTGTCTGTTAAAGTATGATTTTAGAGGCAAAGAGATTTGAAGTGGATATGGCCAAATATTATTAATAGTATGTATAAATTTTCTGTCTCACTGGTTTTTGTGTTTTAGGTACACTGATCCAGCAAAAGTGATTGCTTACCCTGGTCCATGCAACATTGAAATTAGAGAAGCCTCTTCTCTTACAGAAGAAGAATTTCTTAAAAGGTCAGTTCTACCATGGATTTTTTTAAAGTTGTTGCTTAAGTAATCTTTATTACCACAAGACAAAAGGCTCCCACACTTGACAATGGTAAAAAGTAGCACAATGTCAGTAGGAAAAAACTGATGCAGTATTATAAAGAGTTTTAAGAGTCTAAATATATACAGTTATTATATTGTAATTGGATTTTGGAAATTTGTAAAGCGCCTCGTAACAGTCGAAGTTATTCAGAGATGCTCTCGACGTGTGAGCCCTGAGGGAAAAGAAATGCTTTCAAGGAGCAGACAGGTAGAAAGAGACACCAGACAAAATCTTAGATTGAATGAAGGTGGGAGGTCATTCCAAGAGGAGGGACCCACAATAGCAAATGCACGATGCTGGGCCATAGCAGTCCCTGTCCGAGGGACAAGGAGGTGAAATTGATCAGCAGAGGGCACAGAGGGATTCTGCAGAGATGGGTTTGTTAAGCCTGGCAGCAGAATTCAGGACCAACTGAAGGGAAGATAGATGTGCCGTGGGAAGACAAGCGAGAAACGAGTTGCAGTAGTCAACACGGCAGCAGATAAAGGCGTGGACTATGGCAGTGAACACAGAAGAAGAGACAGATCTTCGAATGGTTCTTAGGTGCCTCAGGTGATGGTAACAGGAGCATGTTAGATTCGAGAGGTGTTCAGAGAACATTAGGTTGCTGTCCAGATGACACCCAAGTCGCAAATACTGGATGAGTAGGTAAAAGCAAGGTAATTTGCAGAAAATAGTGAAAAATCAAGCTTCAGAAGCTGCTGTTTTGTACCAAACCAGATCAGCTGGGTCTTTGAGTCATAACTATAGCTCTAAAACTATAGCTGAAAAACTAAAACTATGTATGTAGCTCCATAACTATAGCTTAAAATAAAAAGCATAAAACTTTACATATAGGCCTTCAGCACTGCCTCACAAGTACTTTTTGCTCTATTTCTGTTTCCACAAATTCATAATTTTCAGTGCAGGATGAAGCTGGAATATATGCTTACAGTGCTGTTAAGATTCTGAGTTTTGGCCCATTTTACATGGTAGTGATTTGAATCAGAATGATTTTCAACTTTTCTTTTGTTGACTTAATATAATTATCATGGCAAAATGTTAAGAGATGTGGTTTCATATATTTATTGATTTAGATATGCTTATCGAGAACCTGTTGTTATTCGTGGAGCTAGTGACAACTCTGTAAGTATTGTTACTGCAAATGGAAGAAACTAAGTGCTGCATGAGAATGCACATAGTCTTTAAAATTGGATCACTGTCTTAGGCAGTTTTGGTTTAAAGGCTTTATGCCATAACTAAGATGCTTAGCTTTTCCCTCCTCCTTTTTCTAGGTTTGGGACTGACACCCCCATATATGGCACTGGTGGAGCTTGATTGCATGCACTGGTCCATGAGAAGTATGGCTGGATGAAGATTATGTTGTATGTGTATATGTATTTGGACACTTATTTTATAACACTTCTCAAAGGCATTTTAACCTTTTGTCTTACAGATCTAAAAGGTGTTTTTTTTATTGAGTATATACAGTCATCAGAAATTATGTCTTTTGGAGCACCTATGTCATGTCATCCTTGATAGACTGAAAAGTGACAAACCAGTACATGAAAGTGTTAAACTTCCGTTGGCAATGTTTAAAAAATGTCATTGTTTCTCCTGTAAGATCTTATCTGTATGGACAACATTTGTTTTCAGAAAGTACGGCAAATCTCTCGTCGAGATAATATGCTGACCAAGTATCGTCGAAATATCATTCGACTGAGCTCTGCTAACACGCATTCCTACCAGAAAAGTAATGCTGTTATCTGACTGGTTTTTAGTGTTTTTACACTGATCTGAATTTCTTAAATGAATAAGAATATCAAATCTGTCTGTCTAAAATACATATCTTGATTGTTCTTGTTGGTTTATCAATGTCTGGTTGTATTTTCATGTTTTCTTGATTTTGGTTGTATTGCAATTGTAAATGTAATTAGCAACTTCTATAGAGCCGATGTCTAATGCACATGGTGTGAACCAATGGCACAGCAAATCAAACGACAGCCGGGTCAAAATACTGCAGCCAGGTCAGCCATGTCTGTCTTTTGTTGTCTGTCCACATATTCTTGATACTAATGACTAATCTGACTTTTTAGTATTAGTTTGTTTCCATTGTACTGCAATTAGCATTTGTAAAGAAGAATTATAGAATGAGTAAATGTTATCCTTCTTGGTCTAATATATCACCGATATTTGCATTGTTTGTGACAACAGATGATGTGACACTTGAGAAGTATGTGAACGAAATACTGAAGCCACAGGAGCTGGATGCACTTGGCAACGGTGCAGTGTTTTGAAATTCTTTTCTAGTAATTTTCTTGCATCTGCTGCTTTCACGAAACAAAGACCCTGAAATTTCTGTTGCAGATATGTAAATTAATATCCTTTTAGCAAGATCTTCTTTACAGTAATCAGTTTTGTTGTAAATCTTTTCTCCAAAGACGAGAATGGATCTCAGTCTAGAAAGGGCAGTATTTTTATGCTGTATGTTCAAAATTTGAAATTGTGCTACAGTATTTTACTCTGAGCTCTTTTACAGTTTTTACCTATAATCTGTAATATCTAAAATTCTGAATGTAAGAGCTTCAGAGTTCCCATTGTTTGTTGTTGAGCCACAATGCGTTATTGCCTCTGAATGGGTTGTTTGTTTGCAGAGACCTTCTATTGGTTTGGTGATAACAACCACACAGAATGGGAAGAACTGTTTGAATCATATCAACCACCACCCTACAGTTTGCCAAAGTTGACTGGGGCATACAGCTATGGAGTGGCAGGTTGTTTTAAAATTTATGTGAGATAATGTTTAGAATCGGAGTCAAACGCTGCTAACATTTCTGTGTTTTTTGCCTTATGGAGATGAACTTCTTTCCTTAGCATTTGAAAAAAATCAGTTTTGTTTGTAGTGAGAATTAGTAACACACTCAGATGCACTCTGAAACTTCTCTGTGATGTGTTGTGATGTAGCACCGATGATGAGCTGGCGAATATAGGACTTGAATTCACGTATCATTCATCTTTCACAGGAGGCATCAATACATCAAAAGAAATAGCAACCAACAGGGCCTTACAATTCTTGCAACTTGGTACATAACTATTAGATTAAGTAAATATAAAATGTGGTTGTGGTGTTTGGGCTGGCATTGTGGGTGGGGCTGAAATGGTATATTAAGCCTGGTGGCTAGCCTGAGCTGGGGGTGGGGGTTGTAACAGAGTATTTGCAGATGGTGGAACCCAAATGGTGACCCCAAACCATCATTTTACTACCAACAGATTTGCAAATTTTATAATAAATCCTTAAATAAGCTGTTTCTGTTTTAAATTTTCTTGCACAGGTGCTGGAACTGGAGTACCATTCCACTTCCATGGACCAGGATTTGCGGAAGTTATTTATGGCAGAAAGGTATGATTGCTTAGAAGCTTGGTTAATTTGGTTAATTATGTATTCTCGTACTCTTTCAGTACTAGATCTTTTATTAAGAATTTATTAAGACTATGCATGTTCAGTGAAGGGTCCTCAGAGTGCAGGGAAGGGTAATCCAAATATGAACAAAGCAGAGGGGTAAAACCCAGTGCAGATGTCCTCATCTAAATGTTGTGCTTAATAGTTATTTTAGTACAGCCTGTGCTGTAAATACAAAATTTGGTCAGACAGTGGACTTGACTGTGACAGCTCAAGTTGTACCGTGCCTTGTATGTCTGTCACTGGATACCAAGCTTCAAGAGTCCGCATTGGAAGGAGGGCAGATGTCCACAAGGGTGAAGGGAAGAGTAATGCCTAATTCCAACAATGGAAGGAGGGGTCCAGAGCAGGTCATTTAGACATGACCTTTATGTTGCTCAGACAGACTCTACTAAGCTCTTTCAAGTTGTGTGTGTTGCTTTCTCTTAAGTTAATAGAAAAGATCCTTAAATCATAGGATAATGCCTCTTAAAATTACATGCATACGTATATAATAACCTGTTAACCATGCCACTTCTTTGCTCACCTCTCCCATGTAACGACAGTTATGGGCATTTGTTTGAACACAGCGGTGGTTCATGTATCCTCCACATCAGACGCCTAGATTTCATCCAAATCATACAACCCTCCAGTGGCTCATAGAAGAGTATCCGAGGTTGTCATCAGTTGGCATGCCCTTGGAATGTACTGTTGGTCCTGGCGAGGTACGTAGAAGACACGGCTCTTTCCATTTCAGTAGCCTGTGAATTTGCCGTTATGTTTGCTCTATCAAAAATGGTCTCAGTCACATCCAACAGTGTTCTCTGACTGGTTGCACTTTAATCAGGATGATGAAGCAAAAGGCTGTAATATTTGCTTGTACAGTCAAGAATACCATTATGTTAACTTTCATGAGTGTTTTGGTTTTGTCCCTCCCATTTAATCATAACAAGTCCTGCCTGTTTTGAGCAATGGACTTAGAATCTGTCATTTCTCAAAGTTTATTGCAATGACAAATTTTTCACAGTTTGTTAACTTGTTCTCAGAATTCTTCTGTATATGTTTAGCTTTCCTAATACGTAAAAGTTTATATTGCAAAGGTAATATACTTTCCTGATCACTGGTGGCATGGAACGCTCAACATCGACACAAGCGTCTTCATTTCTACTTTCCTCGGATGACCTTCCAACTGGTGTCGCATCTACATGCCCAGCGGATTACAGGGTGAAATAACTTAGGACATAATATTATCAGCTGCCATTCTATTCATTCTTTATTTATTACACTATTCAAATATTTTAGGACCAATGGTGTTGGATGTTAGGAAGTTTGTCTTTGTCCCATTTAATAATTTCTGTAATTTTTGACTGATGTTGTTTCTAATAATTCTTTGTTACGATTTATATGAATTTGCCACTATCTTGTAGGAATATATGCAGGTGTTTGTTAATGTTATGCTGTTTTAGTGTAATTTTGTTGAATGGATATAGTTTGATTAAAATAATCAGATCTCAAAGAAATGTTTTAAATTTTAGTGTGCATTGTTTTATTTGTCTTGAAAGTCAAACAGTATTATTTTCCTTTATAAAAGAATTAGCTTTAAATAATCTTACTTTCTACCAAGTCTGGTTTGAAACCATTAGTTTCTCTGCTATAAGTTGGGTGCAAATAAGTTGCAAAGGTCCAATCTGAATTCTTGATTCATGTGGTAGTAACAGGATATCTTCCAGAATAGCTAGTGCATGAATTTTGATCTTTAGTGACTCTGCTATTGTTGCATGGATACTATTCAAGTCACAAAATGGGCCTGGGTAATAGTTGAAATGAGAAAATTTGAAACAAGAAAATTCTGAATAATTTATTCTACATATGATTCAGAAAATATAAAGCTTACTGCAAACCAGTCTCTTGGTTTATAAACTTCAGAACATCATTGACCAGTTCTGGATAGTTTCATTTCGATGGTGGAGACGCATTTTTTAGTACTTTCTCTTTGAAGTAACAATGATGGTTTGCTGAATGACTTATACTTGGATCTGCAAAGTCAACAGTTATATGAAGATGTCTGAAACAATTACACACTTAAGTTCTTAACTAGGTCTGTTTTTCCAAGATATGTGTAAAAGGGAATTTAGCTGAAGTGAATGTGGGCAGAAAACATGATATTCCGAACAAAGTTTGAGGTTTTGCATGTGTTAAAACCAGTGCTGAAGCATGTTGTGTGTGCAACGGAGTCTTCCCATTTTCAGACCTGTCTGAGTACAGGTGCTTAACGTTATGATTACTGGACTTGAACTCTGTTTTCTTTGGCCCATTTCTTCATCGTTCGAACAATGTATTCAACCTGAGGATTGGCTGTACTGTGCAGCATCCGTATAATGTCTGGTAATGTTTCCCTAACAAAACAAATCTCCATGTTACTATAAAACAAACTTCAGCAATACGTAGTACATTATTTTATCAACTGACATGGTTGTAAGTGTCTGAGTTATATACCACTATTATACCTGATATTGTACTACCGGATATATACTATCCAACAGCAATTAGTATATGGTTATTCGTGTCTTCACTTAATGGTTATTAATTATTGATTAATAATGAAATCTTAGCCTAATGGTTATTATGACATGAGGTCACAGCTTAATATTAAAACTTAATCATCAATAATAGTGATATCATGGCTTAGTGATCTTTAAGTTAAAATAGTTGTAGAACATACTTTGGTTCATGTCCAGCGATGATCATCTGGAAGACGCCGACACAGGCGCCACGTTTTCCTTCCCAGTATTCAGGGTTTGGTTCAAGACGCTCGAGAACATCAAAAGCTTTGGCAGCGTAGTAAAACAACCCCATCTGAAAATTTAAGCAATATAGAAGACAAATGCACATTGCACAACGTAACAAAGACAATAAATTAAACATTAAAACTGATGTTTTCTTTCTGTCATAATAAAACGGTAAGAATACTGCAACGTTACTGTTTTTTATATTCTGACGATTTGCTTTAAGAGGCAGTGTGGCTTACAGCTAATGTTTAACAATGCAATATAATTGCTCATACATACAATGTTTTGGTCTCTCATGTCAAATTTTCCTCTGTCAATCCTGTACAGAAAGTTGTTCTGTTGTTGCATTTGACTTCAGCCGAAAGATCTTGACCCAAGAGAACTTTTGTTGTTACTAGTATTTAAGAAATTTGCAAAATTACTTTACCATACACTGAGGAATATATTTTAATGATGATAAAAGAAGAAATGACTGATAAATACCTTGTAGCAATCGTTGGAAATGAGTTGTAAGAGACTGAACGAGTCCCCAGATGTCTCCATCTTAAGGTACAATTCCCATGCAAGGCGAGGCTTTCGGTTCATTATAACTGACAAAGAACACAACATAAATGCCATTTGTTTGGATGGAGCAGGATGGAGCTCTTGTCAAATTTAACAACTACTTTGTCAAACTGTTTATGTTTTACGGTTCTTAACTGCATTGATGTGCATTTCAAATTAGCCCCACATTTCATTCTGTTTTTGTAATACCATGGCGCAGCTGTCTTCAGTGCATTGCAAGTGACACAATTATTCCTAAAGACTAATTTTAAACTATGAGGATTAGTGCATCATAATTTCCTTCTGTGCCAGTAAAATAATACCTTCTCAGTCCCTCTGTCTACTTGACATGAGAAATGTGAGATCAACAGTGTTCCTGAATAAAATGCCGTGATTGATTTCCATAGAGCAGATCAGACCCAGGACCTCGGTTTTATTTTATACTGCCAGGCAAACGGCTTGGTCATAGTGGGATGTATCGGTCTTGGCCCCCAAGTCATGGGTATGCTTGGATGTATGGAAGTATGCACCTGGGGCATTTATAATTATGTCGTGATAGAGGTGTCAAAGTTTGGTAAACTATGACCTAGGTACTTAATTCTATTACAAGCAGGTACATGACTACCCGTCACTCCACTGCTGGGTAACAAATCAATCGCCCAACAGGTTCCATTAGAGTCATAACGCCTTACCCATGACGCTACAGTATTTTCCGTAGAGCAGTATGACGGTGCACTAATTTCTATCGACAGAAATTTGTTATTCTATACACTCCACAGTTTGATAACTGTTGACTGCAACCCGTTACCATCCACCCCATGCTTCACAGACCACAGACAACTGCACATTATTAAGCTGTGAGCACGAACGGCAGTCTGTCTTAAAAAACATGTTTGTTTGATTGTGTATTGGTACCGGTATATGTGATTCACGAACCGGTAGCCGCCCTTAATAGGGCAGATACTCGAGAGTCTGGATGCCCTCTACTAGAATTGATAACATTTAAGCATGTAATATTATAGATATCAATCATTACCAACAGGCCTGGCTCAAGACATTTGGCGGCCCTGGGCAAATCGAAAAATCGGCGGCCCTAAGCACAAAAAAAGTTGATGACCTTTTTTTTAGTCATTGACCTCCGTTACGAATTATAATGATAATGATAATACAAAAGTTGATGACCTTTTTTTAGTCATTCACCTCTTCTTACGAATAATAATAATAAAAATATTTTAAAAAATGGAAAATTGGCGGCCCCTAAAAATCGGCAGCCCTGGGCGGTTGCCCATATGGACGAACCGGGCCTGATTACCAATAAATCTCTTTAGGCAAGTTATAATAATTAAGAATAAACAAATTATAACAAATTATGAAAGAAATTTTACTCACAGCATCGAGCGAGCCAACTGAGATAAACATAATCACTTTTTATCTTCTCACTTTGTATCAGCTGAAATGCCTGCAGAGACAAAAGAACACTTCTACAAAGGCACAACATAATGTAACAAACTTCACAGTTTCAGATAACTTGTGGGAGTCAATAATTATTTCTCTGTGAACATAAGATGTGGCATAAAATGGCCATAGTCAATGTTTGGCTAAAGTTCAATCAAGAACGTGGAGTTGGCTGGTTGCATTTGTCAAATTATGCCACAAGGCCAAGTTAACACTTAACAACAAGCATGTACTAAAACTGACTGGGAAACCAATGCAGCTTGTCGTTAAAGCGTAAAGAGTCGGCATGCACAAGCTAAACATGTATAACCCAAGTAGTAATAGTTTGTCTTCCATTCTAGAAAATTATCTTTGTTTCAAGAGTTCTATGACTAGTCAACAAAATTACTTGGTTACCGGATGACGTCTTCTATATTTCTCCTGCAATCTTTTCACCTAGTCTAACCTAAACAAATTTAATGCTACTGTAAAAAGGCACAAGGTGTATCAATGACATGTGCTAAGCAAACTCGTGAATCAATGCCCTGTAAATCATTGTTACCATCTGTCGAGGTACCTATGAACTTATTCAAACAAAGAGAAACATGACAGTAATATCAGATTCAAATGCAGCAGTTGCAAAACACGTCCACACAGAGAAGAATGATCATACTTCTTCAGCCTCCTTGAATTTACCAATTGCTGCTTTCGCTTGGCCATAGTTAAAGTTGAAAGTGTCATCGTTGTAGAAGTAGCTCTGCAAAAGAACATCAAACTCACACTATGACATATCTAACAGATGTAATGTCATGTAAAACTTGATTCTTCAGTAGTACAAGATTACATCAAATGACTAAACGTTTTGTAGGTGATGCACTCAGCATTAACCACCTTTCATAATGTCTTACAATGAGACAACAACCCTGATTCAAGCAATGGCATTTCTAATGAATAGATTCCTTCATTAATCCAAAGTGATCACCGTGTGATTACTGTTATGTAGTTATATTAGCAGTACTTAATTGAAACTTAACCCAAATTATACTTGCTTTGCAGTGTTCACGGTTATACATTTATGAAAATAGTTTACCTACTACATGTGGTTGCCTTGCAGGGTTAACCCTTCATCCTCAAAGTTAACGGTACAGTTTAACTTATGGCCTAAATATAAGTGGTGTAACTTCTGCATAGAATTACCTTGATAGAATCAAGGTAGATCAGGACATCTTGATATTGCTTCAAAATGTAGAAGCAAGAAGCCATGCATTGTCGACCAGGTATTGTATCTGAAATGCACAAAATATGTTAAAAATAAAATGCAATCAATTTTGTATAATATTTTAAACATTTTAAAATCTTTAGCTTTGCTAAAATTGTTATAACCAGCAACACTTTCACTTCAGTCATCATCATCAAAATCCTTCTCTTTCCCACCACACCATTATAGAGCTTTCAGAGATTCCTAAAATGTGCTTTATACAAGTCCAGATACATACATACATAGATACATACACCCCCATCCATATTATGGAAGATTAGGTACATACCACATTCACTGGCTGAGCCTCCAACCAACTGAAAGTACTGTTGAGCAATTTTCAGATGATCTTTCTGCAAAAAGACAAATGAAATGTATTATTTGTTTGAGTCATCTATCTTCATCCACCATTCATTCAGATCAGCATTTACAAAGTTTTATTGCAGTCCCTCATTTGTTATTCAGAGTTAGCATATAATCTGGTTTCTGCAGTGGCAAGTATTACATGCCTATGTTTGACTGATTTTGCTTGACTGCTTGTTTTATTCAGAGATTGTCTCACATTCCTAAAGTTACTGCTTTACTTGCTGGTTTACTGAATTGTTGAGTGACATGTATATCAGCGATATACATGTATATCAGGGATATTAATTAAATTACTAATAATAATAATAATAATGTGGTTATCTACGTACAGATCCCTGTTCATAGCCAACAGCTGCATTGACAACTCCTTTGAGAATGTATTCTTGGGGTGTAGATGGGTCCAGGTCTTTCATCAGTCCATTGGCAGCAGCAGTATCATCTGCAACAGGCAACATAGTTAGGTAAGATAATGTAAAGTAACAGCTCATCTATTATCTACAATATTTACCAGATGACTGATGGGTCTTTTGGTAAAACTACAAACAGCAATCTAATTGTTGGCCAGCTGAACATTTCAAGCCGCATATCAGGTCCAATGACAAACCAGAAATCAAACTCCACTCGTGGTCTTTGATCAGCCATCAAACTAAAACACTGACTTTTCCACTGCTTATGCAAAACCAGTGCATCATTAAGAATACATTAGAAACTGTCACTGATCAACTGCCATAAAGTCATTACTTCCATGATGTCAGTATGCAAAGTATATATGCACTCATATAACAATACTGTAATGTGACTGCAGGCCAAAAATATATAATTATTACTCTTGATTACCTGAAGTGCATCATTGTCGCGGTCTACGCGGGTGCATGCATCAAGGGAAGAAAACCGACGCGTCAACAAGCTTGTTTACATTGCACGGAAAATTCTGCAGCAAGCTGTCAACATTAATTCGGTGCATGCAACAAGGATATACGTGTTCAGTAGGACTTTCCAGGGAAAAGTACAGTGACGTCACAGAACGTTCTGGAATCCGGGAGAACTCTATATAAGATAGACCTGATGTACATTAAGGGCCTTTTGACGAAGATTTGTAAACGTTGAAACATTGATCGTATGACGTTCAATCGAGACCAGCCAACCTGTGTGCTGTCTACGATTGTGATATTTGATAGACGAGTTGACTTACTTTATACTTAATCGACTTTATTTTTAAATAAAGATCTTTTAATAGTTCCTTCGTTGGTTCGTCGTTGCGATCGAAGGAGTCGACCGCGACATTATTGGTGTCAGAAGTGGGATCATCGGTGTTGGATCCGGTGAAGAAGACGCGAGCCGGCGGAGAAAGGAGTCAACCCGGAGGATCAAGAGACGGTCTGTTCCAGACAGCGAGCGGATCGAGACGCCTTTCTACCGTGGGAGACGGGTGAATCGGCATACGACAGTCGGACGGACGAAGTGCGTCGTTCGGCTGAGACAGCAGAAGACAGCAGTCAACATACGGGTAAGATCCTAGGTGTTGTCGTGGCTGAGAAGGAGAAAAGAAGTGGAGTTGCAGCCGAGTGGGAGGCAGCCATTATTTCTCTTTCAATATCTGCTGATTATTTCTTTGAAATTTGATCCATGGTTGTGATCGAGGCCAGACTTGCGTGAGCTTGTATAGTTTTTGCGTACTTGGCGAGTGTACTTCTTTGGATACTGCATAGTTGCACTTTGGGTTGTGGAATTTTCCTTTTGTGTGGCGGGTTTGCCGCGTGGTGTCTGTTTTTTTTTGGTGATTGTTGTTGACTGACTGTTTGTAAAAATGGAAGCGTTGACAACAGAGGTGCAAGCGAATATTCGCAAAATGTCGTCTGAGCGCCTTAGGGTGTATCTTATGAAGGCAGGAAGGGACGAAGATGATGTTATGTCATGGGATCGAAATCAATTAATGGAAGAATGGGCCATGGAGATTGGAAAAGAGGAAGAGGAATTTAAGGGTAGTCCAATATCTCCAACAGGAGTGGATTACGAGCTGCAGAAGCGCCGTCTGGAGTTCGAAATCCGTAAATATGAAGAACAGAAGGAGAAGGAAGAAAGAGAAAGGGAGGAACGGAAGGAGAAGGAAGAAAGGGAGGAAAAGAGGAGAGAGGAAGAAAAGAAAGAACAAAGGGAGAAGGAAGAAAGAGAAAGGGAGGAACGGAAGGAGAGGGAAGAAAGAGAAAGGGAGGAACGGAAGGAGAAGGAAGAAAGAGAAAGGGAGGAACGGAAGGAGAAGGAAGAAAGGGAGGAAAAGAGGAGAGAGGAAGAAAAGAAGGAACGGAAAGAGAAAGAAGAAAGAGAAAAGAAGGAACGGAAAGAGAAAGAAGAAAGGGAGAGGAAGGAAAAGCAGGAAGAACGAAATGTTAGAGATTCTTTAGCAAGTCGTACTAAGCGTTATAGTGATGCCCTTAAGAATATTCTTTGGAAATTTCCTTCCGACCCTATAGAAATTCCAGGTTTCTTTGATCACTTGGATGGTTTGTTTAATGTGTATGAGGTGGATGAAGATGTTAGAGCAAAATTATTGCTAGCCATTTTAAGTGAAAGAGCTAAGGCATTAACCATGCGCCTTACTGAGGCACAGCTCCATGACTACAAATTCCTGAAGGAGTTTTTGCTAAGGGAGTTTAAGATAAGCCCTTCAAATCTTAGAGCCCGATTTTGGTCGTTGCACAAAGCATCGGACGAATCATTTACGATCTATTCATCCAAATTGCGTGTGGCTCTTATGTATTATTTGAAAAGTAGAAAGATAACTGATGAGTTTGATAAACTTGTAAGTTTATTGGTTGCGGATCGGATTAAGGAGTCCTTGTCGAAGGCTTGTTTAGATTATATCTTGGCCCAAGAAAAAGAGGAGTGGTTGAGCTGTGAAGACATAGCTAATGCGGCTGACATTTATGTAGCGTCGCATGATGGTGGGAATGACTTAGTATGCCGTAGTCATCCGACACCGAAGTATAACAATTGGACGAGAGGTCAACCACATGTTCAAGTCAATAACCAGACAGCTCAACCCAAGTCTCCCAAACCGGAAATAAGGGGTGAAGCCAAGATAGGTGCGAGGGTGTCTCAGGAGGAGGCCAAGGTAAAGGGTCTCTGTTTCCTATGTCATCAGAAGGGTCATATGGCAAGGGAGTGCCAGACCAAACCAAGTTCTAAAAAAGTGAGTACTTGTATATCTGGGAACCCAACTGAAGAAGTAACCGACTTATTTGTTGAGAAGGTCAACGTGTTGCATGAGATACCTGAACAGGTAAAGCAAGGGAATTTATTGGATAATTCTAAACCAATAGGGTTGGAAACTGCTGTAAGGGTATACGAGAATAGTATTGATGGATTACACGAGAGGTCGTATATCAATGTACAGATTGAAGATCTCCCTTCTCAGCCAGCATTATCTGATTCAGGAGCAGAAATTTGTTGTATTGATAAGAAATTAATTGAGTCACTAAGCTTACCCGTGATTAAACGGATTAATATAATTGGTTTTCAGGGAGAAGGATGTAAGGCAGATGTAGTATACCTACAAATGAAATTAGCTAATTCAATGGAAGGAACGACAAACATTGCGCCATCTTTGTGCGTCATGTTCGCTGCAGTCCCTGAACTAAATGAACGGGTTATTTTGACACCCCATGTTGTGGACCTATTAAGGGATAGTTCGCAATATGTAGTGATGGTAGCTGGCGTAGATCGATGTGTACAAATAAATAAAGGGGCAGAAGAAGATAACTTAGAAGTTAATATCGAGAAAAGTAACAGCAACGAATCCTTGCCGTCAGAAGTGAATGAATATTCTCAGGAGCAACTAGTTGATGATTCAGATAATTTTCTTGATGTTGAGTCAACAGAGTTCAAGTCTGATGAGGGAGTAGCGAATAATGATACTTTATTGCGTGAGCAACAGAATTGTCACAATCTTATATCTTGCTGGCAACAAGCGAGACAGAATAAAAATAATTTCTTTATAGATAATAACCTCCTGTACCACAAAGGGGAAATTATGGGACATAAGGTTAATCAATTATGTTTACCGGAAGATAGAATCGAGGTTGTCTTGCGAGTAGCACACGATGCCCCATGTGCTGGGCACATGGCTTTTAAGGCAACGAGAGCCAGGATCAAATTAAACTTTTGGTTTCCAAGAATGGATGAGAGGATTCGCGAATATTGTGCGTCTTGTCAAATTTGTCAACTAAGAACTCCAGTTAAAGTGGCAGATCGAGTCCCGATCACTCCTATTCCGAGGGCGGATGAACTCTGTTTTAACCATCTAAATATGGATTGTATTGGCCCTATGGTAGTGACTGGAGAATCCAACAAATCGAAACCCCAGTACAATTATGCTCTGGTTCTGGTGGACAAATTTTCTCGTTGGCCGATGGCGTATCCTCTTAGATCGCTGAATGCAAAGGGAGTTTGTGAAGCTCTGTTGCAAGTTTTTACAACTTTTTCTATTCCAAGGATCATCAGTTCTGATTGTGGTACCAACTTTACCAGTCGTTTGACGAAAGAATTCTTGCGGCGAATGGGTTGTAGTCCTAGATTTAATACCCCTGGACATCCTGAGGCAGCTGGATTGGTTGAAAGATGCAACCAAAGCTTGAAAACCATGATCTTTAAGCTTGCTCAATCTGATCCTCGTGGATGGCACCAATTGTTACCGTTTGTTCTGTGGAGCCTTAGAGAAAAACCTTCAGGCACGACTCATATTTCGCCATTCACTATGGTTTATGGAACTCTTCCTCGGGGTCCACTTAGTGTGTTGAAGGAATCGTGGGCTGGCGAACGAAAAGTACCTCTTAACTTAGGTAAATCACCCGAAGAGTATCTCCAATCACTGAAGGAAAACCTCGAATTCGCGAAAGTTTATGCAGATTACTATAGTGACATAGAAACCAAGCGGTATGCGGATTATTATAACTTGCGTAGTACTGACAGAAAATACGAAGTTGGAGATAAAGTAGCAGTATTAGCACCAGATTTTGGTAGTTCTAAATTTTATAGTCGATGGCAAGGACCTGCTACCGTAGTCAAGGTTAAATCCCCATATTCTTATATAGTAGAAATAGAGGGAAAACAAAGACATTTACACGCAAATAAGATCAAGCGATACCATGAACGACTCGAACAAGCGATGATCAATAGCTGTTCAGTAATTGTTGATCAAGATGAAGAATTTGGTATAGTAGGGTCAGGTTGTATTGAACCTGATCCAGGTAAGATCGCTACGATCAATGATATCCATCCTCCAACAACAAAGAAAGACGTTAGAAAGGTTATGGGTTTTTTCAGTTACTTTCGAAATTTTATACCTGCTTTAGCTGAAAAAGCACGGGTAATAACTGATTTGACACGAGATAACATACCTACGAAGGTGCCTTGGGAGCAAAAGCATCAAGAAGCACTAGATAAGTTAAAGGATGATCTCAGTAAAGCTACACAGTTGCATACCATTGATTTCACTAAGGAATTTGGTTTAAGTGTTGACGCAAGTGCCACCGCGGTTGGGTGTTGCTTGTTTCAGTGGACCGAAGAAGGTCAGGAAAAACCAATTGCTTTTGCTAGCCTTAAACTTACAGATACACAGATGCATTGGTCTACAATTGAGAGAGAGGCTTTCGCAGTAATTTGGGCACTTAAACGATTCAAGTCATGGATATTCTTATCAAAGATAATCATTTATTCAGATCATAATCCTTTGTCTTATCTCACAGATGCAAGCCCTAAGAGTGCGAAACTGACTCGTTGGGCGTTAGCATTGCAAGAGTTTAACGTGGACTTTCGATATCGTCCTGGACGTCAGAACACGGTGGCTGATTTCCTCTCTCGGTTGTGACTCGGATGGTGAAGGGGGGGAATGGCCCGACACACAAGGATCGAGCCCGCAAATTGTATAGATAAATTGACTAACTGATGTGTTTTGTTTTGTTTGTATATGCTGTGTCGAGATGGAGTCTGGAGGCCCGGCTTGCTCGTGATGACCCGTTCGAGATGGTGCTGAAGACGTGTCATCATCTGAGGGCGGAGGGAATGTCGCGGTCTACGCGGGTGCATGCATCAAGGGAAGAAAACCGACGCGTCAACAAGCTTGTTTACATTGCACGGAAAATTCTGCAGCAAGCTGTCAACATTAATTCGGTGCATGCAACAAGGATATACGTGTTCAGTAGGACTTTCCAGGGAAAAGTACAGTGACGTCACAGAACGTTCTGGAATCCGGGAGAACTCTATATAAGATAGACCTGATGTACATTAAGGGCCTTTTGACGAAGATTTGTAAACGTTGAAACATTGATCGTATGACGTTCAATCGAGACCAGCCAACCTGTGTGCTGTCTACGATTGTGATATTTGATAGACGAGTTGACTTACTTTATACTTAATCGACTTTATTTTTAAATAAAGATCTTTTAATAGTTCCTTCGTTGGTTCGTCGTTGCGATCGAAGGAGTCGACCGCGACAATCATAGACTACCTAAGATATTTACAGCAATGAATAAATACCCAAATACATACTGCGACTCAGTGCATCACCAAACATCAGAGTTTCAAGCAAATATTTACAAGTCAATAATACCAGTAATCATAAACTCAGAATCAACCAAAGTAAGTGCTACCCCTGCGAGAATACCTTATTGACTAATCCATTTATCTATCTCAATTCTACAGCTTTTGTTGCGCCTACCTTGCTTCAGATGATAGATGACCAGATTTAATCGAGCTTCGGGTATTACATCAACTAACGGTGGCAAGACCTGAAGAGCCCCTTGTCCACCACGAAACACAATCTAAGAAACAGCAGAAATGAAACAAAACTAAGAATGACATTTTATATATATATATATATATATATAAATTATATATGCACTCATTATATATGAGTGTTTCAATTTGGTGTTGGACTAACTGTACATCTGGCAGTGTTGATTCGTGAACTCAGTAACTTCTATTGATATGGCTTTGCACGAATGCAGCATCATAATTGCAGTCATAATCTCGAGATTTCTACAGCATCCAAAGAAGCTATATTTTGGGGGAACCAGTTTATTCACATACATAAGCTCAGTCAAAATAAAAATCGATTTGCAGGTAAAATGCAGCAGATAAAAAAAAATTGATACATGTACAACCAGATCAATGGCCTGCTTGTACGTTATTATATTAGTCAGATTGAAGGAATTACAATCAACTTACTAGATTATGTTTAATCAGATCTCTCGCATAAACAAATGAAGGTGAGGCTACATCTTGCAGGGTCTTTAGTTCAGCCTAGAAACACAAACACATATATTCTGCCTCTGTTATCATCATCATTATCAGATTCATTGCCATCATCATCAAATTTTTACTGTTTTCATCACTGTTGTCACATTTATTACCATTACCCATACCAAATTTTTTCATCATTGTTGTTATTGTCAAGCAATCATGGCATGTTAAGTATTTAAATGCACACAGGCAATAGAAATCCCAAACTTCCAATTTGGAATTTAATAAATTAAAGGCCCTCACAGGCTCTGATAGCTGAGAGAAAAGACATGCATAACTCTCTCTCCTGGCTATAATACTAAAGGTAGTAAAGTATAGCAATTTCAAGCTTTTCCACATCACAAAGCTAAACACATAGCGGCATACTGTCGATCTGAACAAATTACACTAGGAACCACTTATTAAATACTCATGACTAGTGTCTCTCGCTCGTGTTTTTACTATTTACGCCAACTTCGTGCCATTCGCCAGTCTCTTCCGCTGCATGCGATTGTGACCTTGGTTCATGCTCTGATCTGTACTAGGATTGACTACGGAAATGCTGTCTATATTGGCCTGTCCTCTACTAACACATCTAAACTTCAGTCCATCCTTAATGCTGCTGCTCGCCTTATAGGGGGCATCATGAAGTTTGCCCATATCTCTTCCTACATCCAGGACTCCCTTCACTGGCTTCCCATTCACCAACGCATTCAATTTAAGGTCCTTTCCCTCATGCGTAACTGTCTTGTTGGCTCAGCTCCGCTGTATCTCAGGGCTTACTGCACCCCAGTTTCCAGTTTGCCTGGTCGGGCCTCTCTCCGGTCATCTGCCCGTGGCCACTTGTTAGTCCCTTGGATGCGCACTGCTACTGCCCAGTCCCGTAGTTTTGCGGTTGTGGGCCCTTCCAGTTGGAACAGCCTCCCTCAGGGCTTTAGGCTTGTCCTCCTCTCTCTGTCTCCTGCCCAGTCTCGCAAGCGCCTGAAAACATTTCTCTTTGTCAGTGAAGACACTGACACGGGTCGGGAGCGCCTCTGATTATGAGTGGCGCTATATAAATCCTCGATTACAATTACAATTACAAATTACAATTGGTTAATGTTGTGTCCAGTACATGATATTACGGTATGTAGCTCTGTGGCAAATAAACACTTACCCTCCTCCAGAGAATTTCCTTCAAAGGTACATGTGTTTGTATGTGCATGTGTTTGTGTGTGTACATGTGTTTGTGTGCACACAAGTGTGCATGTGCGTACAAGCATGCACGTGCCTGCATGTTTACATGTGCACGTGTGTGTGAATGTGCTTGTCTACATCTCTATGTAACATAGCCCAAAAGACAGAGAGATATATATAAATGACCTCTGCTGCCTTTCCATTGTACAGGCGGAAATGGTTGCAGGCTTTGAGATTGAGTGCTGTAGCACTGTCTGGATATTGGTTCAGATAAACAGCAAGGACTTCCTGTATGAGAAAGACAGCAGTTTTTATCATTCAGCAACAACTTACGAGGATGCACACGTGACCTCGAAAGGACGTAGGAAGACAAGACTAAGATAATACTCAAAAATATACTGACCAAGACGTATTTTACAAACTACTGTACTTAAGTAAAAAGAATATAAAAATTTCATTGTATTGTAGTTTATTGTTAAATTTGTACATGTTTATAGTTCCATTACAGGAAGAACTACTTAGAGGCATCCTGACATGTCTACTCTTGAGACAGTGAGTTACAGCAATCTTTACATTAAATCTAAGCTGAAGACTTCTACAGCACAACTATCATCAGGCACAACAAAGGTAAATCTACTTAACTCAAAGTGTACATCAACAATTCACTGGATTGACCATGCAGATCAAACTCTGAAAGGTCAGATAAACCAGAAGTGGGAAGATGGGTTACAGTGGATAAACAAACTGGAAATCTGAATGACAACAGAAAGTCAGATGAGCAGAAGAGACACAAGTGAGCAGCAATAGATGCATAAATATGGTATGATGTGATCTGAAAGAATAGTTCATACGTTCCTGTCATAAGCCTTGACCTAAAACAATTTCTTTAAACATCCTAATACTCCTTACCAAGAATCAGTAAAGAGGCCAGACATAGAAAATACATCACAGTATGTAATGTGCATCATCTCAATTTTCCAGTGTTTCTGAATGCCGCCTCTTCCTCCTCCTCCTCCTCCTCCTCCTCCTCCTCTTCCTCCTCCTCCTCTTCCTTCAATTTTTCAAATAACAGATCATTGGATAAACAAACCCCAGATACAAGAATAACATAGAGGTACCTGTGACACATCATAGTAATCCAGTTTGTAATAGCAGAGTGCAACATAAACGTTAAGAGCCAGGTAGTCCCTAAAACAGAAAATGTACAGCGTATCTTATTAAAATTGTTACTGTTATTTTTAAAACATTCAAAAATCATGGAGTCTCACAATGAAAAACACATGGGACAACCAAAGAGTCGTTAAAGTTCCCTAAAAATCTAACTGCCTTCTCTGACCTGTTGTTCACAAGTATTCCTTTCTAGATGTCTTATATATTAGCCAGGTGTATCAACTGGTAAAATAAACCATAAGAAGTTAAAGTACCATATATAGATGAGAGGCTTCTAGAATCTCTTAAAATGTACAGAAGAAATGTGCTATTGTCATAACACTTATACATTGTAATCTGTATCTCTAAGATTGTATAGTGCCCTTATGAAACCTCTCAAAGATGCTATATTATTATACAAACTGTGGTTATTCAGGTAACACATAATATCATGACATCTTTTATTAGTTTACCTTTACTGTCAATATAAAATAAATGTTTTTCCAACATAGAAAAACTTATTATCTGTAATGCAGTGGCTGCCTTCTCTGACCTGTTGTCCAGGAGTATCCTTTTGTAGATATCTATTGCTTCCTGGTAGTGACTCCGTAGATAGTGTATCGATGCCAGCGACAGTTGGTCTTCGATCACGTCTTTGAGGTTGGAGTGGTAGCCCATCAGCTTCTTCTCATCACTGAATTTGTGCGACAAATGAAAGAGCAGTCGATTCTGCAGAGGTCCTTTTGCTGCTAAACCAGTAAAATGCAAAATACAAACAAAATATTTAAACACAAAGACCAATACTGAACTGAATCATTTCTTGCAAAGCAAGCTGGTCAGACTCAATCTCATCTATTTCTTTAAGAAGATAAATGTGAACAGGATATATGCGAAAAAAATAACAACTTTACTGAGGTATTAACAAAAAAGCTACTCACTGATTTGAATGTCAGCTAAAGCAGCTCCTTTTCAAAGTTATGATAAAAAAACAGCCAACTGGCTTGGATTATCTGTTTTAATATTTTAATCTAAGACAAGCAATTTTTTTCATTTTCGTAATACATATATGCAGTGAAATAGGAATTCAGTCAACATAAGGACTGCAGAGTGACCTTACTAACATAAGCCAATTCACACACCTTTTCAGGGAATGGTAACAGTCAGATTATACAATCAATTATATGCAGCAGTTTGTTCTCAAAATCCAAGCAAACTCTGCAGTTTAAAACGACTGTTAAATTGAGAAAGTCTCGCTTGAGATGAAAGAGTGTCACAAAAACACAACATATACATGCACTACATTCAAAAGTTGCTTCTCCAGCAACTCTCAGAAATGAAACAACAAATCTTGTGGCCATCACACGTGTCAAAGGACATAGACAGAACACTGAGAAGCAGCTGCTGATACGAATCACACAATGGAATATGCCATTCCCTCCGTTTGGTCAACATTAACCAATTGTGATGGATATGGGCATCTAAAGGAGAGAATCATTTGCATGATCTCGTGAAAACTCATTACAAAGAAAAATGAATGCTTTGGAATAGTTTTCTTGAAGTGCTCCAATTTCATTATGATAACAAAAAGATGGCAAAGGTAATCTCCTACTTTACAAATGCCTTAGTCATTAAATCACACGATTTACTGTAATTTTGCTCAACCAAATTAATAATTATAATCTGTGTTATGTAGCAATTTTCTTAGGGCCTCTGGTATATTAGCTGTGCTACTGAGAGATGAGGAACTGTTGAACTCTGGTATTTCTGTTTAGGTATTGGGCTGCAGCACGTGTATAAAAAGCAATGTGTAGGTTTTAACAAAAGCAACACCCTCTAGGAGAAAACTGACTGCTCCTGTGTAATTAACTTTATGAATATTTAGGAATTATATGAATCTTTGAATTTCAAAGTGAACAACATAAAATCTCTTCATTGCCTTCGTAATTCTAAAAATCTGCATGCACTAACCAACAACCATACTGCAAGACAGTAGCAGAGGCATTCTTTCAAACTGAATCTGCCTTACTATTGCAGGAATATTTTAGCATATCACAAAAAAACAGAAGAAGGAAGTACACTTGATTCTGAATACATTAACACTCTAAACCTCAAATGATGTGATAAATACTACGGTAGTGTTGCAAGTGCTAAGTGCCTGCTACCAGCGGCTCTTACCATCCTTAGGCTGATTGCCTAACAACTCTTCAGCTGAAAACAACACAATAGGTTTTGTATTCTTAACTCAAGTAACTACAGTGTACCACTACTTCACCAGTCGCAATTCTCCTTTCATCCAGGTATATACTTAATTGTACAGATTCTTCTCTTCCAAAGTCTGTTTTTTGCTCCATGTCAACATACACAATGCAAATGTATTTGTTTTGTTTAAATGAATTTATTTTCTGCAGTGTGTGCATTGGTAACCGCTCCTTGTCTGTTTTCATCAGCAATACACAACTCATGTTTTCCACAACCATTAAAACTCCTTATATGTTAGTATAGCAATACACATCATTCATGTACAACAAAAGTCTAATCTAGCAACTTGAACAATGCTCCATTATAAAATCAAAAGCGTCTTTAAAAAGTCTCATTGAATATCAATAATCTAGGCTTGCAGTTATTACTGTTCAAACCTAGAATGTAACAGAAGCAATATACAATAATAAATCAAATTTCACAGACTTCTGCTACATCACACATTGCTAAAAATACCAAATATTCGGCCATTTGTTGAAAATCATCAAAGGCAGAATAAGATGCAGACAAAACGCATACTCATATGCAACATACCTCGCAATGCGACTTTCTCAGCCTCTGGATACATTCCCAACATGAAGTAACAACAGCCAAGATACGTCCAAACATCTGGATGACATCCATCCTTCTTGGTCAATTTCTCATACTCCTGTACAGTACACACATAGATGACATTTCTGCTTATGTTGTTATTTTGCTTAGTATCACCAAAAACTGAATCTGATTTTCTGCACACAGTTATTCCACAAGTTTTTTTAAGGTTACTCATCAGCTGCATTCATGATCTAGTTGAGATTGGTTGAGACTCTTAATATTGCTGCTGCCACTAACAATGTACCACCTATAATTCATATTCTAGCCGTGCCTCAAATTATATTATATTGCCTACAGTCAGAATTTCCTAACTACTTATGTATTATTATTTATGACAATTAGTTGTGCTCTGTTACAAGTTGCGATTTTGTGACTGGGGTACCATACCCCCACTTTTTAAACAATGCCAATCAATATTTTATTATTGAGCCTTCCCAGAGATCGCAGCCTCCGCCTTGCTTCGTGTATGAAAGAAATCGGTACCCCTATTTTTTAGACCAACGTTACGCCCCTGTGCAGATGTTTCGGATTGTTACCTCCATTGCTTGTTTGTACTCTCCAAGATGAAAAGCACAATAGGCCGTCCATAGGCTGTTCTCTTCTCCTCCCTTGCTACTGTTGCGTTCAAACTGAAACAAAATCTTCTAATTTAAGTCTAGTTTTAAAGTATTTTCCCTCAAATATACACAACAGAACGCTTATAAAAATCCTAGAATAGAACTAAGCATAGAAAGAAGAGCAGCTTTAACTCTGAAGATTACCTGGTGAAACCAAATATTTGTCACGCTGATTGTACATCTTGAAATTTCAGCACTCGTGAATAAGCTGGTGCCCAATGCTTAGCTTCAGAGTAGCACCTTAGAAATTTGGAGTTCATTAGTAGCGTTCCTCAGGGTTATATCCTAAATTCCTTGCTATTTCTTCAGTATTCTGCTCCAGTCAGGGTTTCCATTAACGCCCAAACAGCCGTTTTTACGTTCCGAAAAAACGTCCAATACGTCCAAAATTTGACAATTTTGGCTGATTTACAGCAAAATTCTAGGTCCGGACGTAAGTGGGCCAATGTCCTACATCCTCTTTTTGTGCTCCTAATGGAAACACTGGCTCCAGTGCTTTCTCTCGCATCATCATGTTTTTCAATCACACCATACTCAATTTTTACTCATGAACAAGTACCTTATTGTAGTAATAATAACAATGATACTGAAATACAGGTTAACAGTTTGTCAGACATGATGCAAAGGAATGCAAGTACGATTTGTATGGCATCATAGATAGTCAACAACTTCTAGCATGCTTTTCATTTTCAACAGTGATTTTGGCCCAAAGTTCTAACTCTTCTAACTCTTAAATGACTCCTATTATATGCATTTTACTTAATTTACACAATTTCCCTTATTTAATTTTCTTGTAAAAAATATAATGCAAACTGGTGGAGCCAAAAATAAGAACATGTATACTGGTTTCTTACCTCTAGCAAAGTCATAGCCCCTGTATAGTCTCTGGCTTGAAGAAAATCTTCAAGTTTTGGTACAGCCTTCTTGTCTTTTTCTTTAGCTGTCTGATTTGCTGCATTGGGACCAGCAGCTGGCTTATTCCTTGAAAGAATCTACAAAAGACGTCACACCTCGTGGTACTGGAGAGCTGTTCAAATGTACATTTACCTTTACTTAAAACACTCAAAAGCTACGATAACAGAGACAACAGACACGATGTAACAACATTTTATAGAACTGGTTCATTTGACTTGGTGTTATTCTCCCGGTTTTGTACAATTAACATCAGGAAGTGTGTATATGCTTCAACCATCAAACAACAATTGGATTTGCTTATCAGTATTTGCATGCTGACATCCCATAATTTAATATCATTCAGATTCATGCATATTTGTAATCTAAGAAATTTTTCAATGTCACACAAAAGCTGTGTCAGTAAAATCAGATTATTCATTGGCACTAACAGAGGACCAAGAACTGAATCTTGAGCAGTGGCATCACTGGGGTTGGTGTCACCCGTGCGGTCAGTCATGGTGTTTTTTGTTCTAATGTTACTCGTAAATCGTAATTCCTGTATACCACTGAATGTATTGCTAATATTAGTGACATAAACAACTAGCAGAATTAAAATTACAAATGCCTATATTTTTTTAAAATTTTAATCATTTACCATCAGATCAGCAGTTACATCATTAAAAATCAAATTAGCAAATATTAATGTAATGTATGAACTATGGAGGGTAATGAAGGTGCCTGCAGCTTTGACAGGCCTCATTATAAAATAATGTTCAAAGAATAAAAATTTTATATAATGAGGAAAAATAATTGGAAATTTGAACAAAACATGAGGAATAAAATTACATTTATCTTTAGCTGGAAGAATAAAATTGTGAGTTCTTGTCCTTAAGTCGTAGTTATTTTGTCGTGGGGGAAGAAAAATACCACGAAGGATATGGTAAGGTTGGCAACAGATTTTTTAAATAAGCCAGCATCTGCAGCATCAATCATGTTATCCAAACTTGGGATGGAGGGCAGAAGGAAACCTCTGCGCATGGTTCGATGTAACATGCGTTCTAACCTATGCCTACCATATTTGCTGGTATAACCCCACCCGGCCGGAGAGGCGTACAAAAGGTGAGAAATAGTGGTAGCCCTTGTTACATCATGCAAAGCCTGAAGGGACAGACCATGGTCTCTCAAAACCCTGAGCACGTACAGGGAGTTGGAACTTGATGTCAGGACTTTGTCAACATGTTTAGACATGCTGAGGTTGGAGCTAAGGGTTACCCCTAGAACTTTAAGAGTAACAACTGTTTCTGCGCCCTGAATGATGGGAGGAATGTTTAACCCTTTCTGACCCCTTTTGGAGAAGATTATCTCATGGGTTTTGGTTGGGTTTAACTTGAGGCTGATGAACATACTTTGGATTGGGTCAAGTTATATCTTTCAAGAAAACTGAACGAAAGCAGTGATTCAGGCTTCGAAGCAGGCTCAAAAAGGCGAAAAGATGCATTAGGTGACGAAATCATGTCAGCATGATCATCTGTGGATGGTCACCAGAACAGCTGCATGCTCATTTCAAGTAATGGTGATACGATTTAAGGTCTGGAAGGAAAGAATTAAACCACCGAGTTTCTGCATGAATTTGAGCTTCAGATGAATTTCTTACTCTATTGAAACTTGACATCATACATCGAATATATTTGCAAGGTTCATAAAAATATATGTCTAAAAACATAGACATGTTTCTTTTAACATGATATTTTCACACATATATACTGTACATGCATCCAGACATAGATACATTTTCAATGCGACTTACTTTAATCGAATCCAATCTATGACCTGAATGTAATATCCAGAGCGATTGATTTTACGGGTGTCATACAAATTATTTGTGATTACAGTTATCTGGCTCACTAGTCCTCATTTCAAGCATTTTCCGAAGATAATCCCATCATTTATTTTTCGTACAAGTTTTAAATTTGGATCCTGTAAATGTAGAGTATGTGCATTAGACGCACGTCTGCTAAAAAAATAAGCTTGGTTAGCAACGCCATAGAAACACCAGTTACCATTGGTAAAATACGCTCTGAAGACGTCCGTCAAATTCTGATCAACAGTGATTTGGCACTTTTATTCAATTCTACGTTACAATGGTAATTTCTTAAACTCAGGCAATCAGAACGTTCGACGAAAATTAGTTAATTTCTTTCCAACAAACCAACTTCTAAAACCGTACTCGAAGAATGCGCCTCATCCTGAAAATAGCAGCCTCGTTATGGTTATCATCGCGCATGCACCTATAAACAAGGACCAATACTCTTAGATTAAGTAAGTAAGCTAGTTAGTTATTTTGTAAATGATCAAGTAAATCTTTTACATTCAGTGAGAGAATCTTGCTGGATATTTTTGAAAGGTAATCGTAATCATAGACTCGAAATTTCTAAAGCGCTACTTACAGCAAGCGAATGGCACCTGCGAATGCACGAGCGCTGTGTCACGTAAGGTTGCACAGATCTACCAAAGATCTTAGAGTCTAAGATCTTTGGATCTACCAAATGAAGATCATGACCGATTGCCACAGATCAGCGACGTAAGGAAACAGGAGCCAAGGCGAGTTTCGTTAATTTCAAGTAAGATTGGAAGGTTGATGGATCAGGATAAAATTCTTGAAGCGGTGAGACTATATAATATGGAGTGGAAAACATATAGCTATAATGGATGAATGAGTGATATATCTGTAGAGGAGCCTAAGGCATGGTGATACGTGATCGACGATAATGTTGGAGGAACTGAAATATTTGCGGAATTCGGGAGGGAGATCGTTCGCCCTGTAGTCGAGGTAATAATAATAATAGTAATAATATATATTATATATATAGATAGCGCATTGGATAACATCTGGCGTAGAGTGCGATAGGTACAGAGATCGAGTCCCATAGGCGGACATGCTTTGTAGGCTGCAATTTGCGCCGTGTATTGCAGGCTGTCTGTTCTGTTAGTAGTTAAGATTTATCGCATAACATGTACATGTACAGCGCAGTGCGTTTGCAGGCGCTTAATTAAAGAATAAATATTATTATTATTATTATATATAATAATAATAGTAATATATATATATATATATATGTGCATACCGTAACAGCCCCTGGTTTTACACTTCAAATGGTATCTTAATTTGGGCAATCTCTTCGACATGACGCACCGCTGTTGAATAAGTTGGTGCCTGCGCTTTACTTTTCAGTAGCACTGTAATTAGCATTTATAAACTTGCGATTATGTCATCACTTAAGAAATAAATATGGTTTTGGAAAGTTTATGAAATACTGTATACGGCTTTCAACTGCATTTCCACTAAAAAAATATTACGCTGAATGGTATGCTTACTTCAAGGAACGTCACCGGAACGAATTTCGCCCGGAAATATAGTCATCGTTATAAACTACGCATTTCTTCTACTTTATAAGTTCTTTTGCAGACCATTAAAACGTACAATTCCAGTTAAAATAGTAAAAATTAATACCAAACAGAGATGTCATTTATTTTTCCAAGTTACTTTGAGAGATAACTCATGATACACTGATCCATAAACACCGTTCATAAACAAGGAATTTCAAAGTTCTGTACCCAATATTTAAAATATCAACACACGTGCTGTATCTATTTATAGGAACCAATGACGCCACCCTTAGCGTAGCCTCTTGGAGTTTAGTGCAGAATCAAAATACCTTATCAAAAATATGGCGGGCGGGGACGAGAAGGTTCGGAAAAATATTATTTATTTCTTATAAGTTCGTTAGTACTACGCCAACAAAGTTCCAACCTGTTTTATGCTAGGTTTTGAATATTTAGCCTGGACTGGAGTTTAGAAATTACGTTTCTTATCTCGTGTATTATGGTTGTCAGGATTTTTTGTTTGCAGATGAATGAATGTGTTTGAACATGATTAGGCTAGTGCTATTATCGGAAATTGCATCAAATTGTAGTCGCCTCTATTAAAAAAATTAAGTTACTTTAATGACATTTTACAAAAGCTTATGAGAGGTTGACTTCTTTGATGGGGTTGCGGGGAATAGAATGTACGTGATATGAAACCTAACAATTTAAATTGAAAGCCAAGATTTAAAGAGTAACACTACACAACAACCGGCTTTTCTTAGAATAGTAAGAATAAGTTCAAGAAAACCATTGTTAAGACAGCCTCAAATGAAAACCATTTCGACTGTCATTGCACATTGTCATACCAGTGGATAATGTAGTACTGCTTGAAAATATCCTTGATATTGCAGCTCAGTGGTTGAAGACTGAAGTGTGACACTATGTCTGGATGCAAACCTAGAATCTAAGCATTTTGCATGTGAATTGTGTGGTAGTCGGTGGGCTTAACAGAGTGATTACCGTACTGGTTTTGCACGCAAGTGACATTCAGAATTTTGTATCTGCTAGAAAATTAGTCTTGCAGAAGTGACAAAGGTACCAGATGGATCCACTGAATATGTAGTTTCAGTTATTTAAAAGTAAAATACTGAAGTGTGCAAATCATGTGGCATTTTATTTTTTTAGATGAATTATTTGGAGGCTCTTGAGTACTTTCTTCAGGAGTACATCTTTGAGAATGATAAAACAGATATTCTTTTCAATCAGAAGTTTAATGCGTTTGAGTTTCCAGGGACAGATTTTGTTTCTGCATTTCGAGTCAGTGGAATTCCAATCCTTCCACCGTTGGTCAGTATCTGCATTGTTCTATTAACTCTTTGTAAGCCAGATAGTTTTAGCCTTAGTTTTGGCTATGGGCAGATTTGGGGGAGGGTTTTGATTGGTTCATTTTATCTGTTAAGGGTGAAAATGTTATATATCTCATGAACCATAGAAGATGGAGTAAGCGTGAAATTTCTTTACAGTGGAATTTTAAACAAGCCATATGAACCAATGTGCTTAGTGGCATAGCTAGGGGGCAAATGGTGTGGCGACTCTGTGTAGCACTGTAAAAGAGCCGGCAAAAACGAAATTTTTTGACCTATCATCAATTGCGCCCTAAATTTTAATGGTGATTACATAAAAGAGGAGCGTCTTTGTCAAACAGGGACCACGGTCGTGTCTAGGAAAAACCTCAAACTCACCCACATTGTTCTCTGTCTGTCTTTCTTTCTCTCTGTCTCTGTCTGTCTTTTTGTCTGTCTCTCTCTCTCTCACTGGGATGAAATATTGGAGGTGTCAGCAAAACTGAACTGCTTTCTGAACTAATAAAGAAGAAACTTTATCTTTTAGCAACCATATTAACTCCTGTTAAATGTCCAGGACCAAAGGCTCAGCTTTGAATGAAGTCCAGGCAGTTACCTTGCTGACCTTTTCCTTATATAGGCCAGAGTCAGCCTTACAGGAAGTTCAGCTGAGCGAAAAGGGAATGGTACTGAGTCATAAAGTCATAGAGTATGTGTAAGGTTGTATGCAGTTGAATATGTTACAGTGTTTCTTCGGTTACTATTAGGTCACATTTAAAAGTACAGAGTCCAAGTGACAATCATTGCTACTTATCATACTGTTGGTCCTGCTATGCAGAAATGTGTGAAGATGTGTGAAATCCTCAAAATTCACTCTTCATCTCCAAATTACCAAAAATCATAAGCCACATGTTGTCTTTGTTCACTTTTCTGGTTGTTAAATGCAACTGTTAAATGAAATGAATTGCCAACTTTCAGGTTTAATATCTCTGCAGTTGTCCCAAGTGTGCATAAATTAGCAGTGGTAAAATTTTATGTACCGCCTTAGTAAACAGTTAATTAACATATGTTGGACAGTTTTTATGTATGTATGTCCTACCGTAAAACTGCTGCAGTAAATACACCTATAATATTGCAATTTGTATCTTGGCACTTAGACAGTTTTCAGATGTCACAAATTTTGCCCCTGTGGCATGCAAAGGGTTATTAATTGTATTAGAGATTAAATTTTTAATTACATTGTATTGCTTAGTTAAATTGTGTTTGTAGTTAGATTACCTGTATTATAATGAGTAAGATGTAATTCAGAGTAGAAGTTATGCTGAGAAAAGTTGTAATGCAGATTGGAAAGGTGGGTTTTGTTCTGATGAAAAGTTTTTTATACTGGTCAACTCTCAAGGAAGTGAACAGACAAGCCAGTCTGCAATGGCAATGTAGATTACAGTAAACAGGTAAAGAGGCAATGTGCTAGGTCAGTTTTGACATGAAATGACTTAATTTGGTGGGTCTATTGTATGTTTCAGATGACGGAGAGTCGTCGGCGGGAGATGAGGACCTATAAACGACAGGCTGTCTTAAGGGAAGTCGCAAGACAAGAGAAGTTAAACTTCGGGGCTGTCACAGAAGACACAGGGACCGTAAGTAATAATAATAATAATAATAATTATATTCTTTATTATTTCAAACCGACAGACGCAGTAAGATTACATTGAAACATGAAAGTACAATCAATATCTTAACTAAACACACGGTTTGGCAGCCATGCAAGGCGCCGCCCTAGAGGGGGGGTTATGGGAGTCGATCCGCTTACCTTAAGCTCTCCTGGCCATGAGTGTTACCACTACTCTATCCCCTCTCCCAAGCATCAATGTGTATTGTCAAGTCAGTTTTAAATCCCAAATTTAGTGGGTCGTTCATGTTTGGAAAATGCCTCATTGTAACGGAACTTAAATCTTAATGTGTTTCTTATTAAGCTTACAAAGACAGTGTTATAGCGGCTTCCTGTATACATCCGTTCAGTAACCATGTCTGTCTTTGTATGATTTCTAAATCCAACATCTGATATGATAATAATAATAAAAATATCTTTTCTTTAATTAAGCGCCTGCTAACCGCACTGCGCTGTACAGTGAACATACATATAGTAGAAACGGCAGTCACGCAGAGCACCTTACATACATGTCTACAGTAGAAGCACATGATAAAAGTTTTACAGGAGTCGAATACAACTGTTTTTAACGGCAGCTACGCAGGGCGCCAATCACGGCCTACCACTCACTTAACTACCGCCACCATCTAGCGAGTAGAAGGCTGAGTAAACCTTACGGAAGGCTACGGGATTCGATCTTGGTACCTTCTGCACTTCACGCCAGTGTGTTATCCATTACTCTAGTCTACGGCCCCCCGAGTTCTGAGTTCAATTTTGAGTAGTCATTGATATGACTTTCATTATTGGCTTGACTTTCATTTTCAGCTTTATTCTGATTTCTTTTAGGCAAAACCTGATGATTTGATGACATTCCATGAACCTGGACAAGTGGAAGATGACGAAAGGGAGGTTCTTTTCAGAGGAATGGCAAATGAGAATACCAGACAAAATTTAGTTCATATGGATTATAAAGATACTGATGGTTCAGACTTTAGTTCTTGTTGTCACAAAGTTAATCATCCAGCTTCTGATACAAAGTTCATAGTAAATGACGACAGAAATTTAGCTGACCCCTTGGTTGAGTTCAGTAAACATATGATGTCACCTGGAAAGTTGCAAACTTCGACAGAAGAGCCTAATAAGAGTAAGGAGTTTTATCTTCAAAATCAATTTGTGAAAAAAGACATGATAGAATTTGTCACAACAGGTCAGCCTTCTATTAACAATGTCATTTACTGTGATTCTCAGACTTTCAGAGATAGTGGAACACATTCTATATTTAGTTCAGCTGTTGATAAATCAAATTCATCAAGTGTTACCGTAGTAATGAACAGATTTCGTCAACCTGTTGAGTGCATTCATCCAAAGTCTAGTGTAGACAGTGGCTTGTGTTCAAAGGACCTGACAACAATCACTTCAGACTCAGCTGTTAACCACGACGGTTCAGAAACTCTTGATGAAGAGTCGTATCTGACGTCCAGTGAAGACCTCGACCGTTCCACTAACTCCATGTTTGAGGTTCGACCTTCAACAGTCGTCAAGGCCAGCTCTATTTCCAGTGAAAAGTCATTGCCTATTGGAGATGAAATTGAACCTTGTTCAGCTGTAGATACAGTCCCTGATGAGCAAAACACATTGAGAGATGACTTAAATAGCAATGGGAGTCCTTCGGATGCGTGCAATGAGAAAAAGCCACACGGGCAATTGACTATGGAGGAGCAGACGATATTTGACGAGTTTATGACATCAAAAGACAGTGTCAGTTCTGCTTTCAGTGGTGAGAGCAACGAAATGATCAGAACTGTCATCGACTGCCAAGACTGTAAAGTTCCGTCGAGCAGTACTAGAGCTAAATTATGTGGGAAGAAAATGTTTAACTATGCGAGTAGCAATGACAGCAGCTGCACTGAATGTGGTGAGGAGATAAATGAACTCAACCAAGATCTAGGTAACAACACGGCTGGAAACTGTCTGACGTCAGCTGATAATTCAGTTACAGAAAAACTTTCACAGCATTTAGGTCAGGTTTGTCCAGGATTTGTAAATGGTTTTAATTTGCATGTGGAGAAAGATGACGAAACTGAGAATGAAGACAATGATGAGGAAAACGACGAAAAAGTCGAAGCGAGAGATGAAGAAGCTGGCAAAGAGGGAAGTGATGTGGAAGAAAATGAAGAAGTTGCAGAAGAAAAAGAAACTGAGGAAGAGGAACAGGAGAAACAAGAAGGAGCAGAAATGAGAATCTCCGATAAATTGAATTCTGGGGAAATAACACACTTAGATCAAGCTGAGGAAAAACTTAAAGAATCAGAAGATAATCTAGGGAATGATTTGGATCTTAAGCAACAACTAAATCCTGAGAAAGATTTGAAACAAGAAAAAGATGATAAACATGAGCTGGGTGAGGAACAGCCAGAAGAGAAAGAACTACAACAAGAAGTGGCATCAGTCTCTCTAACAGATGATAAGCAACAGAAACGTTACTTGGAAATTACATGTGAAAGCAAGCTTGAGAACAACGTGAAATTGAATAGAATGATGGAACAAGGGAAAGAGTTCATTGAAGATATGAAAGATAATACAGCACAGCAAGAGCAGAATGCTGAAGAAGAGAAAACGAAGGCTGCAATAGAAGACGCGGCGGGACAGAGGAATGATCACGTAGAGACTAACACTGATATGAATGATGAGGGTTTGCCAAGTGATAAGATCCAACAAAACTTTGGTTCTTTGCTTGAGAGAAAACCGGCAAATGATCTGCAAGACAAATGTGAAGAGGCTGTTTCTGTCAAGCCTTTGCCCAGTCATATTAGTCTCGAAAAGAAGGTTGCTCAAGTATTGTGCAAACTTGATAAATATCACGACACCCAAACAGTTTGTAAGGAATCAAATCCTTCCTCCACGTCTGATCCTGCTGTCGTATTGCCAACAACTGTAGTTTGTCAGGCAGACAGTTCAGTTTCTTCAGGACTTCCTAAAGATAGCCATGTGATGCCAAACTTGCTACCTACATTCTCTGCCAACACTGAGTTGGCTCCTTTCCTGGTGAGCTTATTAACAGGTGATACGATCGAAAACTGTATGACGATGATTCTGGCAGATCATGACTCGAGTCAGTTTCCTCTGGGCTATTTTGATCAGGAGAATATCCAGAATCATGAGTCTGAGAGTGGAAATGAGCAAGGCTTGCCTCCAGCTCGAATAAGAAGAAACTCATATGTGATATCTTCCCCAGAAGTTTCACAAATCACGGAGAATGAATGTCCAACAAGCGATGGCATGCGTAAACTTAGAAGGGGCTCATACACTTTGGAAAATCCATTGGAAACTCTTCAGTCTGCTGAAGTTAGTCTTGACACAAATCACAACAAATTCTCCTGTATCAAGACCACGGATGTTAATGATAGCCTTCCTTCAACCGAAATGCCTACCAAGACAAAGGTAAATAGTCGCAATTCTTTGTTGGTAGGTGAGGCTGAGCAGTCATCGTCAGCAGTCGCCCATCCTGAAAAGGATTCTGCTTTGAATTCAGAAGCTGTTGCCATGGCAGCCAAAAGGGCACGTATCAGATCAGAGCAGGTTGGGAAGTTGGAGCACCTGAGACGTTATCTACAGCAGGTCAGTGATATGGGCACCATGGAGACTCCTGCAAACGGAAGCATCCAGCAAGATGAACACGATGAAATGGATTACTTGAGTAAAGGAACAGCAGGTAATGGAGTGCATCCTCACTTGGGTCAGATGGCTCCAACTGGTGTTCACGTTGCACACAGTCGTCCTAGAGGAGTAAATTCCGAAGTGGTTAGCCTTGGAGACAGGGACCTGGCCGGCCAATCATCGTGTGACCTACCTGTTGATGTGAGCGAAGAAGTTGTGCAGAAAGAATTTGAGCTTAAGATTAGCCAGATAAAGGAAAAGCACAAACGTGATTTAGCTCGGCTTATAGCCGGACAACAGCTGCTGCTTCAGCGGGAAATTCTGCTACATGAGCAGCAACTTGGACAAAGGAATTTCCAGAATGAGAAATTGTTGACAGTTGGAAGCTCCAAACAGTCCGGCAGTTCCTCCAGGAATGGTGTGGACTACCAGAGAAGTAATGGGAATGCACACGTAATGGTTGCTGGTGATAGATCTGGGAATGTAACGAATGCAGTGAACTGTGCAGGAGATGGCATTGACAGGCAGTGCGTTGACTCACATCCGTTGACTTGTAGGCCAACCGTTGCATTTGCTCTTGACTGTGGGGACAGTCGTATGATTCAGAGCACAGCCGCTGCTCCTTTGTATTTCGAACAAAGGAGAATGGTGAGCCCTGCTCTCAGCTTATCGACTTTACAATCCGAAGACAATGAATCAGAATTTGCTTATAAGTCTCCAGCTGTGCTAAGACAAGCAAAGAGCAACCATAGCTCATGTAGCCCTAAAGCTCCGATGTACTCTAGTCCTGCGTCACGACACAGAACCAGTTTTACTGAAGCGCCATCTAGTGGTGGAAATGCTCATAGTTCACTAGCAGAGCCTGCTGATGACAATGCCAAGGTTTGTATCATGCCATCCTACATAACCTACTTGTAATAATGCATTTATTACACTGCTTTTAAACCATGTGTTGTCACTTAATGTTGCTGACGTGTGGGCATGACAATGGAAATTTAACAGTGAAACAACACAAAAACAGTTTTCACATGGTGACTGCCACACAGGCTTTGTCTGAGAGAAATAAATGACTTTTTAACCAAAAACAGAAAGTCTTTTTCATTAGAAAATCTCTTCTGCTAATGTGTGAAAATATATGCTTTGGTGTACAATACAATCCTAAAAGGCATTTTTTCTATTGATTTTTCTAATATTGCTGATGCCAAATTTCAAAGGAATTGGTCAGCTCAAGTGTGTATGTAATATCAGTGCCATCCATTTCTTCCCCAACTACTGATGAGTTTTCTTTGTTTTCTAGGCTCCTTATGATGTATGGAAGAAACTAGAAAGATTGCCAGCTCTTGTAAGAGGCTATCTCACAAGACGCCTCATGAAAACAGAAAGAGTTCAGTACATTATACAGACAATTCAGGTTGTTACATATTAAATTTACACTAGTAATTTCTTATTTATTTGCTGTATGTCATATTTTGACATGTCAATCAGAGGAATGTCAGAATTTTGTCAGAATTTCTGGACGTTTTTGACAAACTGTTACCGTAATGTTGATCGCCCTGTTACTATTTTGGAAAACATCGATAAACTATTCACTGTAATCTTGGCATACAGTGTGTATGGTAGCAGATTGTTTTGAGTGCTGGCATTGTAATACGGAGAATATGAGTTCATACCTCCGTTGCAATGGTTGTGATGTACAGACCTTGAGCAATTCCTTCACTCGCAATTGTTCAGCATCATCGATTGATGCTTAGTCATTAGATAGTGGCACTTAGCTAATGCTGAAATGATATAATATAGATTGCCTTGTATTTTTACCAGACCAAATTGTCAGGTCTCGATCTACTGGTTTTCTGTATCTGCTGCCATCAGACTAGACGTTGTTAGAGTAGATTGGGTTGTTAAACAGGTAAAATAACCTTTTGGCTAACTCATTCTGTCATAATGCCACCGCATTCTACGGATTGTTTGGTACTATCACAGGATAGTTAGAGCAGGTAAGAATTCGTTTTGCATATTTGTAGGATACTGCTATGTTCGCACTACACTTCCAGCTGGAATCACCGATGAAAAAGGGATTCTACTCTATGCAGGATCGACAGCTTCATGAGCGTGTACTAGCACAGGTATCATATGCTGCAACACATTGCTACAATGCATTAGGGTATCATACACTGTAACACGTTGGTGCAATGCATTTAAGTGAGTAAGTAAGTAGCTGTAATTTGCATTTGACAAGGATATATGCTACGATTACATGGTATTTACAGAAACATGGCAAGTAAAAGGCGGCAACGGATGGTTTTGTATTGCTGATGTTCTCTGCGATCCCTAACTTAGTAGCAAGTAAGTAATAGTCTGCACCATAATGAGAGATTGTTAAAAGTTACTTTGTAAATATCCAGATACAGTGTATGCTATTGTGTTTGTACAGTGTTCTGATACTTGATAAATTTGAGATGCTTGTCCAGCAGTTTGTGCTGCATTTCCTTTAGGTATTTTTTTATTTAATCCTAGCAGTGCAAGTTCATTTCCATTTCATTTGTTTCTGATTTTGTAGTTAACATTGTATTTCTGATTTTGCTGGCAGGCAATTTAATGATGATTGGTTTGTTAGGCAATGTTACTGGTAATGTTTTATTGTAATTTCTGTAGCTAACAGCAGCGATGTATGAAATTCACGAAATCTTCTTTGAAATTTCTATAAAAGAACGCATGACCATTATTAGCCAGTCTCGTGCTTTGAGGAAAGAGAAACTTTTCAAGGTAATAACATTCTTCAACAGAGATTTTATCTAGCTTTGGTCTTTTACATTTAGATGCTTGAGTGACTGAAGAACAGCTCAGTCTTTGTTGTTTTTATAAACTTGCTTTTTCATGTTTTGTTAAGCTTTTTGTAATGCTTTAGCGTTTCTGCTTTGTTGTTAATTTTCATAAAATGCTTAAAAACTGTCTCAAAAGCATTGCTTTTGTAACTTGTACTCTTTTAGACATAAGTATTAAACATTTTCTTTTGTCTTGTAAATTTTTATAATTAGTGGATATATACTGTTGTTATCTGCTTCTTATTGACTCCTCATTGAGTGTAGGGGTAATAAGGTGATTGAAACAAAGATATCGGTGTTAAAATTCGCAGTTGAAAATCTCCAGATTTTTAAACTGTTGCCTTTTGTAAACATAATACATTTAATTTAAAACCCCATTGCTTTTATGAAACTGTAACAAAAGGTTTGCTGGTTTTCTGAATAGGAATCACGAAGTTCTGTTGACAAGAAGAAGCGCATGAGTGCAGCAACACTTAAGGCAATCGAGAGAAAACGATTGACCAGCATTGCCACAGCCCGTCAAACCAAACCTCAAAATGACGTCAGACCTGTTCGGTCACAAGCATCGCCTCGAAATACTGGCAAAGAGAATGTCCACAGGTCTACCTGCATTCAGTTTTATTGATACTCAGTAGTACATTTTCTTGGTTTTTGTGGTGACATGTAATACAGTAAATAGTTTGGAATTTAGAAAATACAAGCTATATAAACTATCTCAATGTAAAGAGAATTAACAGGCATGAATCGTGAATGTTTTAGTGGCAAAGATTGTACATTTATTTCTTTGTTAATATTAGTCTTCCAAGCAAAGATTCTGGAGTGGAAAAATTGCTAACATATGTCCAACCAGAACAACCATCCTGGATACGTTCCTCATCGATTACATGGCTGAACAGTAATTGTTAATTTCCAATGAGGGATCTACACTAATAAATCTGATGATTTAACTCCCTGGAATGTTAGCAGTTGATCATGTCACAAATCAGGCATTAGTTATCATCATAAGTCTTGACTGTCCTGTGTTTTAAAGAATTGTTTTGGTAATGACAAGATTTGTTTTTAGGATTCTCGGTAAAGAAAAGACCAGAGTGGTTGCAGCAAACACAACGAACAAACCAAAACTGCAAGGGTGTAATGGTAGGCATCCTAATAAATCCCTTTCTGTACCAGGTATTGGCACGATGCAAGTTAACTGCTGAATGTACAGTACTTTAGGTTTATGAATTGTAACAAAAGCAGGTCGCTGGTCCAGGCGATGATGTCAACTAGGGCGACCCGTACCAGCACTTGGTGTAAGATTTGGCCTCACAGAACAAGGCTTCTGATGTAAGATTTGGCCTCACAGAACAAGACTTCTGAGGTCTATCAAGAGTCTAGTCTACGTTTTCAACTTTTAATTAACAAATGATTAACCCCAATCTTTCTTTTTCTCCTCCGTCAAGTGTTGACCGACGATGAGGCTCCAACAAAACTTCTCCATTTCGGCCGGTCTCTTGCGAAATGGAGAAGTTTTGTTGGAGCCTCATCGTCGGTGAACACTTGACTTGATTAACCCCAATAGCTACATAAAATCAAAGTTATGTCTACGGGTGCTTGCCACCGTGGCCCATCTCGAGAGTGTGTGAACCTCGGTCTGTGATTATAATGAACATATCGGTTCCCCTTACCGCTCAGTACCAATGTGTATCCTCGATGCAAAGCCTCTTAATCTGCTAACAACATGCTCCTCAATAGGCTGCTAACGAGACTGGTTCTCAGAAGACCAAGTAAGGGCTAAGGAGAGAAGATGCAGTAGATGGCACTCCAGTGAAAAAGTGGATTAAGTCACAGCAGTCTCCAGAGTGCAGTTGCAAATGAGAAAGTATCACAGAATGTTTATCTTCACATCTAAAAGGCAACACAAGAAGAAGCGCTTGAGTGCAGAAACACGGGTGCTTTAGACATGGCAAAGTTTTTCATATTATAAATGTACTCTTAAGTATGCATGTATTGAGCATTTCTTTTTGTGTGTACTGAAAACTGATCTCGTAGGTATTTTCAGGTTTAAGATATATTATGTATGGTAGATTTTTTAAATATATGATGCTTATTGTAATGGATGGCATTCAGCAGGATGAGGATATTTGTTGATGTGGCTCGGCATATCTTATTAACTTGTGTTTGTTGTTTTTCCAGTGAAAATTTCAAAGAAGACGCCCAGCGTGGCTCCAGCACGAAAAGTTGCACGAATGGCAAATAAACAAACTGACGATCATGTAGCTGTTAAGCAGTTAAATTGCTACAACCATGACGTTGCTCAGGCCACAGTTAAGAATGCCCATGATAGAAAACATCTCAACCTTCATCAAAAAGAGACTGCATCTAGCGAAGCTCTCGCGTCAAACAATCGCCCTAAGTTGTCTCCAAACAGCAACCCCAATTACTGGCTCAACCCTCAAGTTGGTGCTGTTTTGTATGACTCAGATAGCCATTCTTCACCAAATTCGTTGAACGAAAGCCAAGAAAATTTTTCCAGAATGATGGCTGCCTATCAGAGGCACACTGTAAGATCATGTGCCGTACAAGAAAAGGACACAACCAGAAAGATTGCCTGTGCTCGTGTTCAGTCTCGATTCAGTTGAACGCCTAAGTTCCTCTTTTCTGTTCACCCTCGCTTTTGCTTCATATGCCATCCGGCTAGTTCAGGAACTAGGTTAATTAAAATGTATATGTAGAAGGAAGTTCAGCCTAACGTGATGTCCACATGTATTGCTGTTCAGAAAGTAGGTTACTTCCCATACCTGGATACAAGTAAGTTCAACTGAAATGGCTCCTGTTGGTATTACAGTTCAGGAACTGAGCTTTGCAAGTATCTGTGTGCAGATACAATTAAAATTTCGGCTGTTGACTACCAATTATACAATGACGTCACCCAGTCTAGTTAAGGACCACAGATGTTTTTAAGTGTCTGTGAACCAGTACCAGATCAACAGCTATCTAACAGTTATAGAAATACCACCTATATTATAAATAGCGCAATGTTTTTGGTTTATTCCATTTCTGTCATAATAAGGTGATTAATTATTAGTCACAATATAACTTGTTCTACCAGTCATTAACTTAATTGTTGATCACCAGCAGTTTACTCTAATTCCATGTATTGTAAAATAAGCCGGTATTTCATCTCTAAGTCATTCTGAAGTATTCTGTATTTCCCTTAATGATGTTTGTTTTCCTCTACCTTTATAGTTTATTTATGGATTAAATTTATGGTTAAATTATGGAGGTTCAGCTGGAACCTCATACAAAATATGTAACATACACAAATGTGGAAGTTAGTTAGGAAGCCTAAAATGAATTGCCAACTACCAGCATGAAAGCCATTGATACAGAAAATATAATTAAACTTCTTCCTGTGCATTAGATCATTTTGTCTTTTTCATGTGTAAGCCAGTGCTAGTGCTTTTCATTTGAAGATTTTTGTTGTTGCAAGGATGGAATAGGGCACAAACAATACTGCTGTTGCCTTTCACTGAGGTTGAATCCCGGTGCTTTGTGTTAGCTTGGGGTCATCAAACTGTTGAAACTCTGAAGGGTGTATGAAGGAGTCTGAAGGGGAAAGTTTCGTGCCCTGTTGGTTTGCCAACATTGTCTGCATTTTAGCCATAGAGCCCGAGGCCTGGGTGCATCTGTTATGACAACTGCAATACACTGTATATGAAAAATAGATAAAATAAATATGCCTTTCTTCTTTGGTTTAACTATTTTCCTGTTCGTTTCCATGCTCAAGATGGTTTATGATGCACTTTCAACTGAAATACTGTCTCTCAATTTACAATTTCACTTGTTAATTTCATTTCGATTTTAGCTTTAGATTTTAAATATGTTTATATTTTTAGGTTGAACATTGTAAGCTGCTTTTTTAAATGTGGAATTGTGTGTAATAAACTCCATTCTGAAACACAGTTGTTATATTGGTCTTCTTTTGGCTGACTTTTCAGGCCACTTGCAGCATCTGCAATTTTCATGACTCAAGTTGGCACCTTTGAAATAGATTTCAATTTTTTAAGTGATAATGAAAAGGAGAGCAAAACGATGTGAAACCTTTCAAAATGCTGTTGTAGGTGGCAGCAATCCTGACCTCTGATTTGCCCCATGCCCCTCTTCAGACCACCGGTAAACATGAATCTGCCCATGTTTTTGTCTTCATTGGATGCTTTCTAATTGGGGAAGACACCGAGACCAGACGCTCATTTGGAATTTATGTCCCCATAAACAGACTGAGCAACGTCAAGGTTTTAGATGTATCTCTGACACATGTCATAACTGTAACTTCTCATTTGTTGAACACCCAAAAACCTCCTTGTAGGAACCAGGTTATGGACAGGCACTTGTTCAAAGCAATATTATTACAGTCCAGGCTGCCAAGTGCATACATAGCCTTGGGTCTACCTTTTGCCTTCAACCTATGCACTTAACTGACATATGCACACAACAGAAGTTCACATGCACTGTTTAAAATTGGCCCAAGGTACTGGTATTTAATTACAGAGATGGAGCCTACATACTACTATGCCTTCAGTAATCATTCAGTTAAAGTAAATCTAAGCAGAATGTTTGTCATTATGATATGGTTTGCACACTCTAGAATTTAGTTTACATCACTTGCTTATATGGACCACAGTGCAGCTAAGACTGCCGGTGTCGTTTACTGTCCACTGGCAAACTGCCTAGGTGGCTAGAATGTTCTAAGCTGCCTATGAAATTAAGCGGCATTGATATACAGAGCATGCGTAATGGGCCTTAGTCAGCTATGCACATCGCAAAATTATGCACATACCCAGAGTTGTTTTCCATTGAAATGCCCAATATTAAACTGGGACTGACCAGCTTCTATGCACATAAGCAAGTTATGCACGTATCAGTTATGCGCTTAGGTGGCGTCAACTGTAGTAGGGTCAGACTTGGTTTCTAGTCAAAATCCAAAGGTGAGGCAAGTAGACCAGGTAGATGGTTACAGTGGATGGTGTTTGGAACTGGAGGTACGAGAAAGACACACAGAACTAAGTATTTTGCTCAGATTTTTCTGATCAAGATCACGATACAAAACTTATAAAATCAACTGAACTTCAACAGTTTATGCCACAAGATGTGTGTGACAATTTAGACAAAATGAACTGTAGCATGTGGCTTGTTTGCATACACATATCCTGCTATTCAAGATGCTGCACATGCTCTTGTCCGTTCCCTTGTATTATCACGACTGGACTACTGCAATTCAATACTTGGTTCTCATCCTCCTCACTTTTATGGCTCCTTACATGTAGCTGCTCATCTAGTGCTTTGGCTTCCTCCAAGGTCTCCAGTTACAAACTTGACATCTTCAAAATCACACGCTAGTTATCTTTTCAAGCTTGGTTCCATTTCATAATTGCTGTTCTTGTATACACGACACAGTCTTCAATGCTCCAAAATATTTTTGTGATTTAATTCTTCACCCTCACACTGCTGCTTCTCTCTGTCCTCTTCATTCCTCTGACTGTCTGGACCTTCCTGGTTCCCCATGACAGGACTTCAATGGCTCAATCCAGGTCTTTTGCTTCCATTGGCCCTGCTGTTTGGAATGAGCTTCCTCCATCCGTTCGTTTCTCTATTCTCTCTGGTAATGCCTCTTCCTCTTCTGCCTTTCTTAAAACTTGTTTCGTCTCTCGGGGTTTCTCGCACTGGGAGCACTTCTGAATGGCTCTCCCACTAGAAGCGCTTTATAAATGTCCGAATACAATCCTTGGTTTAGCACCGAGCAACATTGTCGACTTGTGCATTCCACTCGCACTTCATCCCACCAGGACACACTTAAGATCAGCATCCTCCAAAAGTTTAATCCAACTTACAAGAAACAGAAGTGTGGTTCCATGCATCCTCACTCTCTGGTCCTCCTGTATGGAATTCACTTCTACCAGCTTCAAGGGCCCTTCTCTTTCTTTTGTCATTTCACAAACAATCACATCTTTTTTCAGCTACCTGCGCTTTTAGGTGAATTCATAAATTAGCATGATACAAATTTCTGATTAATTATTAAAAAATTTATAATAATCATAGACAGATAAACATACATGTTTGTCTATACTAAAACAACAACAGTGTATGAGTAAAATTAGCACACTGCTAGAACTGTAGAATAAGCGGCTGCAACCAAATACAAACTAATATTTTTAAAAGTGGCGATTACGGCTAAAAGCCAGTTGGGCAACATCCAGCTTTGGCAGTTCCAAGGTAAAACACAGACGAAAGCCTTGTTCCAGGACTTGTGTGGAAGACACGAACATTTCAATGCTTCAGGCAGTCATTTTACTCGAGCGACTTCACACCGTTATTGGTTGCACATCACTCACACTCACGCTCACACGCAAGTCATCAGTGGAGTTGTAAGTGCTGATCTGATTCATGAGATTATAAATTGTTCTGGTCAGATGCTCACAACGTAGCTTTAGGTAGGAGATTGCGTCCGACTGTTTTTCCAACAGTTCTTCAACAAGTGTTTGGCTTCTGGAAAACACAATGGCGAGTGAATAATGCATAATAATTTCAAATGCACATCAGACTAAATGTATCAAGCAACTGTGAGCGAATGAAGACACAACAGGACACAAATCAAGGAGCTAAGGGTAGTCGCACACCAAGAAGAGCAGTCACTTAAGCTAGCTCCAAGAGTCAGCCATCGGTACAAAGAGTTAACGACTTCATTTTTCTCAGCCTTGACATACGAGGACGGGTAGCCAGGTCCCTGCTTCGCTATCTGGTTGGTTAGAGGTAGAGGGTGCAAGTGGAGCTGAAATCTCAAAACAAATTTCTATCATGGCAGGGATATGAATCCCGACCTCTAGATTGAAAGTCCAGCATGCTATTCACAAGACTATTGCGGGTATAACATAATTCGATGACCAACTGGTTGAAGCATTCGGTCTGCAACGCGGAGAGTACGGATTCGAACCTTGCTCGAGGCAGTTACAATGTAGGGACCTAGAACAAGCCCTTCACTCACAATTGCTCTGCACCAACGATGTTCGATCGAATGGTCGTAAGCACTTCTGAACTTTAAAAGGAGGACAATATCAAATACAATTGTATTGATTTCTTTGTATTTAAATATACCCATGGAGTGAGAAGATAAGGTACCTGAAGCCAACGTCTCTTCTGACAGGAAGAGTGTCTTGGTCAAGTAGAGACTCTCGAAATATGTCTGGTGTCTGGCGACTGCTGTTGAACTGCAAACTGCGAACTGCCATTCAAGATAACAGAAGAGTAACTTAACCATACTGTTGCTATTAAAATCACAAAATCAGCTAACTAAAATCAAAGCCAAAAAATGAATTAAACACTGATGTTTTTTGTATACCTGTACATATATGTTGAGGACTTACAAGTCCTCTATGACTGAAGGTTTAAAACTAAATTACTGAATAGTAGACCAGTTACAGGAAAACACGGCAAACTTACCTAAATAGATGAAAATAAAAGGAAATGCCAGGAACACTTCAATGACAATCAGAAATTGTATCCAAGCAAATGTATCAAGTCCAAGTTTGCAAACATCACCTTTGGCCTTTTCATAGCAACCAACATCATGGAGAATGTTTAGATACACGAGTAACACAACACTGCCTACAAAAAATACGTAAACTACTATCATAAATACTGTGATTATTGAAGTAGCATTAATACTAACAATATTAACAGTATTACTTGAGGAACAACTTTGTTTTTCCTTACACTTGTACTGCCATAGCAAAGCGCAGGCATTCTCGGTGGTTGGTCCTGCCGTTTGGAACGATCTTCCTCTTGAGATATGCTCCCTTCCTAGGGCTCTCTCTGGTTCCTTTCTATCGTCTTCTTAAGACATTTCTCTTTGATCGGGCCTGGGTCGGGAGTGCCTCTGAGTAGATTACTTGATTCCTCATGTAGATTCCCCGCTGTAAACTCTGATATTTAGATAGACAGATCTGATCTCTCAGGAACAAGACGTTATTACAGAAGCAAGAAATGCAACTTGAACTAACAGTCCTCTTCTCTGCAGGGGTCTGTAAATGTGCCTCTGAATGCAACAGCATAGTAATGCTGGCTTCACGTTGATAGTCATTATTATTACTATAATGCATATTAGACATTTAGTATCAGTACCATTACCAATACATATAATTTAATTGACTTACCTCAAGAGCAAGGCAACAAGAATAATGAATTTTTCATAAGCAAATCAAATTAAGCCATGACAGCAAACTAAATGTTATGCTTTTATATCAACACTGTGGAATCTATTCTGAAGGCTTCTGTGGCAGTGTTGTCTTAATACATGAGACATCATTTGACAGTCACTTCAAAGTAAAACTAGCCATAACCCAACAGGTTGATCGGCTGAATGTAGGGACCTATGGCCAGCAACAGACAAGGCAGAGACAGACAGTGAGCCAAGTTAAGATGGGGCAATTCTCATCAAGCACTTACCCATATCAGGTAGCTGTGGTAAGACTGGCAGCACCATTAGGTGTGTTTAAACACGCACCAGTTATATCAGATAGGGCATCTTTCAGCAACAAAATACCTCCAGGTCTAACGCTAACGATTCTACTTATTTGCCTGTGCACCATGCTGCCATTAATTTCTTTGTATCAACCACCACAATTCAGACAGCATCAATATTGAATTTAACCAAGTACTTTACTTACTAACCAGTTGAAAAGACTAAGGCAGGGACGGTAGATGTTGTTTTTGTTTTGTGGTAGAATGCAGCATATCCGTGTCGTCTAAGGTGGTCCCTTTGGTAGCGAATGTACCGATGAATAACTAGTGTGAACAGCCAAACGGCACTGTTTAAATACACGGCAATTGAAGACACAGGAATGGCACATACATCTTCATGACAGTACCATCGAAGCTGAAGTACAACAGCGATGAGCATGGCCTGTGCAACACACACAAATACAGAAATAAACAAATGGAAAGGAAGTAAAACAACGCAGTGTAGGTGAAAACTGACATGCAAAATCTTCACTCAGACTTCCCTGTGAAGTGCACTCTTAGTCTGTTCTCTCTTTGTCAGTTCATCTGCCCATTTGGGTCTTTCTAAACAGATTCATGTAATTCATTAACATTCTAAATGAAGAAAACTGAAAAAGAAACAACTGAGGAGTGCAACACCAATTATCCACAGTAGGCAGTCCCTGTGTTGACTCGGTTTGCAGTTAGGTGTTATGCATTTGATACTAAAACCTTAAGAAGATAAAAGCTACAATCACGCATTTTAAAAGTGTGAACAAATATTACTAAATATCCTAGTATAATGTAATATTAGCACAGATCAGCAAAATAAAAGACATTAATAAAGAGAAAATAATACGTACATACAAGCTAAGACAGAAATATGATTTACCTCGACTGTTAAACTCAATATAGTTGCCCAGACAGTTCTGGTCATCTTGTAACGTTTAACTTCGTAGACATTAGGCAAATGTTCCTCACTTGTGCCACTCTGCAAATGACCCTAGTGTACATAAAATCTTGGGTAACCATACCTTCCTCTACACAAACAATACAGTAAATACTGTAATACAATCAAGTTAGCATTATGCAATACACACAACACTAGTGCCTCATTATAAACACACACACATGCATGCATTCATTATATATATTTAGATATGTTCATCAACGTATATATTATTATACATGACATTCTCGTATAATTATATAAATTGATTACTGGTAATCAATCACACTTTAAAGTTAAGATATTTCTAAATTTTATTGAATAACATGCCCTCATAAGCTTGCATTGCCAAACTGTAATTCCAGCAGTGTCTATGCTGTTACAGAAAACAGAAGTTGTTATGGCTTATCAAAAGTAGATGCTAAAAATGTACAACAGCAGAATAATAAAAAGACAATAATAAGAAAAACATTCAAAGAGAAGAGCACGACTAACTAAAGACACAAATAAGCCTACAATTCCCGGCGGAAGATATTTCAATTACGCTTTAAATGATTTCTTGCGATAAAATATCACAATTTAAATGTCGATTTCTCTTGTGAGATTGTATAGTTCATTTTACAGGTACTCTCATTCGAAAAAGGTTCATCTCCAATTTGGGGTCAACCCGAATCCCCGAAACCCGAATCCCCGAAATTCGTTTCGGGGATTCGGGTTTCGGGGATTCGGGCCGGACCCCTCCAATTTTACTGAGACGCTAGAATAACCTGAGAAGATACACACGTTAAAGTGCGGCTCCCGAGAATAACTGAAGGCAGATGCACCGTCCCCTTCATTTCCATGAGATTCGACCACGAGAATATGCTGCTCATCCATAATTATGTTGACAACCCTGTATTTTAAAACTCAAAGTTTAAATTAATATAGCTACAAATTATTGTCATATGATCAAATCATGCTCTTATAAAATGTCCATAACAGGTGGCATTACTTAAGATTCTACACTTTCTATGACGTCATTTAATATCTTCACTGGCTCCGTATTTTAAGAATTAAGCAGTCCCTTAAGCTATAGCCCTTAGGCAGCCATTTATTTTCTCAGCCTCGGCTTATAAGGGCGGGCGGCCAGCCTTCTCCTTCGCCATCTGATCTTCCCACCGACAGCGTACGGTCAGTGTACTCATTATAGCCGAGTTGACTAAGGCAATGGTTTTCAAACTTTTTGGACCAGGGACCAATTATTTTCTAGGTATAGCTCGCGGACCCAAGTATATTTAAAAATTAAATTTATCACTTAACATTTAATCAAAATAATAGGCAGACTATTTCCACAATATAAGCTTGCTTTATTATGACTATAGGACTATAATTATTATACCATAAACTATTATAAATCATAATATAAGAAGTTATACTGATAAATTAATTATTAACAGTAGCCTACTCTCTTGATCTGCATGGCCCTCTGGAAACCGTACTCGGGCCTCTTTTGCACTGCTCTTTGGCAACCCCCTCTGATTTGCCATAGGAAAACAGACTCGGACCTATTTTGGACTACTCCCTGCAGGAAACCCCTCTGATTTGACGTAGCGCTCGTGATTAGGCTGCGCTTGACCTTCGAGTGGCGCTATAGAAGTTTGGAGTTTACGATTATGTGAAATATGTATGCCACACAAACCTCAAAATTACGATTAAGATACGAATTTAGCTCTTACATCACATAACTATAGTTGAAAGTAACAAACGGCAACTGGGTTATAACCAGTTTTATAATATATCCAAGCTGCCCTAGACGGATCCATTATTAAATGGCATATCATGCTAATAAAAATTAACAATAATTGAGTAATTAAGTAGCATACGAGTAATAATTTTGTATTGCAGCCTGGAGTGCTTTATTGGACCAAGGTCGTGTCAAGACTTAGTGTCAAAGCAAGCGCTGGGACATTATCATCGAGGTGTAGGCAGCAACTTAATCATAATGCAAGGCCTCTTTATGTAAACAATAAATGTCTAAATTTAGAACATAGATCTCAATAATGCAGCCTGTGCAGGAATGAATGACACCATTTCGGTATTCTGCTTGTTTGCGATTTCTGTGAGAATTAGCGCCTGTATCAGATAAATAGCGTACCATATTTACAAACCTTACACTTAATTTCTCCTACATCTTCAAAATTTCCGTTGCTCTAGAGTCTAGACCTTGACATAAAGCAAAACTATTCATCTTTTCTCTGACACAGTTGCCTCTACTGTCATTTCATAGTATCTTCAGTTTAAGTCATTGGTTCCCCATGGAAATTGTTTACATCGCACTGAGTGGAGTAAGTAGCACGGGAACGCTGGATCCTTTTGTTTCAGATGATGAGAAAGTTCTGAGTATTTTCACAGTATAAATAATTACTTATTTATACTGTGGTATTTTCTTCTCCTTCCGGAATGCGTGTGAAATTTTGAAATAAAAACAAAGAAGATTTAAGAAAAGGCCATGGCTTAAAATGTTGTTAAAACTTTATATAAACATAGTTTTAACTTTTAAATAGCTGTAATAAATCGCGACAGAGAATTGCGAAAATTTGCGAAAATTTGGCCTAAATACTATGTGGCCTACATGGGTGTCCGGAGGGGGACAAAGGGGAACAATTATTTGCCCCTGGATTTTGAAAATATTTTACAAAAATAAAATCTTTTGATTATTATGATTATTCCAACAGTCCCAACCAAAGCTCGAGGGTACGTACCATACGTATTCTATTTTTTGAAAGGTACGTACGTTTTTTAACGTACCCTATTTTAGGGTACGTAAACAATACAAAAATACGTTAACCACGTCATTACTCATTTAGCCTCATTATAAGAATGTTCAATTTAATTTAAGCAAACAATCACAACCCAGTATACAGCGTAGTAAATTGCTGCAATGCTATATTGTAGGTCCATGTTTATCCAGCATACATTGCACTTAATGCACTATACACTGTGAGGCATAAAAAAGGAAGCCCCTGGAAAAATCGTTATTATTTCAACAATATTCAAACAATGTCAATGAAATTCATGAAATTTATAGCTAAATAGCAGGCAATGTAAAAAAATGTACAGTTTGTACTCAAACTGTCCGCCTTCAGCTTCTACGCATGCGCGAAGTCGCTTGCGTCATTCACGCACCGCCGAGTCAATGATTCGTTGGTCAAGATCGTTCCAAGCTTGCATGATTCGCTTACGAAGATCTTCAACATCACGGACCTTTGTTTTGTACACCATTTCCTGCATGCATCCCCATATTTTATAATCTACGGGATTCAGATCTCGGCTGTTAGGAGGCCATAGTGTAGGAATTATGAAGTCAGGAGTTTCATTCGTCAGAAGTGCAACCGTTTCTCGAGCTCTGTGCGCTGGAGCACCATCTTGGTGGAAAATGTAAAATTCAGAGAATTCTCGAATTTCAGGTAGAAGGTCTTCCATGAGTAAAACATCTCTGTAGTATTGGCCGTTGATTTTTACCCCCGGTTCAACAAAGTGAATCGACGTGCGCCCCAGAGAAGAAACACCGACTGACACCATCAGGGATTTGCTAAACGTCGGACGTGTGCGTAAAAGGCGGTCGGCTGCAATATCTCTCTTTCGAGTTCCAACTGCTACATACAGACGATCATTTTGAGTATTGCTAGGAGAAGCAACTGTGAATAATTTTTCGTCAGTAAACCAGATGAAATGCACTAGGCTAGCTGGGTAGCGACGCAACAACAGGCGAGTGCGGTCAAGTCGAGCTTGTTTGTTGGCCACGGTCAATTTATGTGCCCTATGTTTTTTCATGCATATCAAACGTAAGTCTTTCTTCACAATACGATTAACAGAACGTTGAGATATACCAACTTCCCGAGCAATTTGTCTTTGAGTACAGTGTGTTTGCGGAAAATCTTTCTGGCTCAAAACAAGTGTTTCAACTTCTTCAATTTTGTCAGCAGTTCGAGCAGTGCGCGGACGGCCACTGCCGGGAAGACGTTGCGAAGTTCCAGTACTATCAATCTTGCGAATAATCTTGTCCAATCCACTACGAGACCAGCTTTTATGAGGAAACTCTTTTAAAAATCTTTTGGCTCCATAATGTTTGTATTGTCTTAAAAATTTTATAACGTGTTTATCTTCCTCACTGAACGCCATTTTCGTAAATGGTGGAAAAAATAATGACGTCATTATTATTACGTCAACGATTTAGCGGAAATTTGTTATAGGGCCTTTTTTTAAATAAAATTATTGATTTTAACGATAGATGTTTTTGCGTAAATTGCATTTGTTTTGATCAATTATTGAATGAGTTATAACGATTTTTCCAGGGGCTTCCTTTTTTATGCCTCACGGTGTATGTAGGCTATTAGTCGCCGAGTAAACCATAAATACAATTTTCGTGTATGATACGTACCATACGCGTATTGTATTTTTTGAAAGGTACGTACGTATTTTAACGTATTCTATTTTAGGGTACGCGTACCCTCGAGCTTTGGTCCCAACACGATTTTCAATGCTAAAAACACTTAATTAGCCTATTTAGGTAAGTCAGCTATTCTATGCAAAGACACGTCATATTTGCCCCCTTACAAAAATTTGGCCCCCTAGAAAATGTTGCTCCCTTAGAAATTTTTGCCCCCTCAGACAAATTTCCTGCTGACGCCCATGGTGGCCTATATATTATACCGGCCACTATATACGCAGTGGTTTATAGTGGCCTATAAGTAGGCCTATAGGCCTACCTCTGCGCGTCTTGTAACAACGAGTGAAAGACAAATCTTGAAACCGGATTCGAACCTCATCTTGACTACCCTTTGGACAACCTATCTGATTTGACGCAGCGCTCGTGAATAAGCTGGTGCTTAGTTTTCAAGTGGTGATTTTGAAATTTGGAGTTTACGATTAGGCCTACGCGTCTAAATTCTGTACCTCATTTACATTTACAATACAATATTCGAGAAATCCAACGTCACACAATCAGCATTACGGCCTCCAGTATATAGAAGGCAATAGGCCTACGTACGACGTTGCGTCTTTGTTATTGCAGTGTCGAAGAACAATATAAATAGAGGAACTTTACGACGTCGTAAGTCAAACTCCGCCACTGCTCGTACTCTGGCAGTGCCAGTTCCAAGCCTGTATGAAGGAGGAGGGCGATGCTAAATTGCTAATGATCTTTGTAATCACACGTGTCGTTAAACTGAAACTACTTTGTCGTAAGTCAGAGTCAGTCGAAGTCACAGAGTCAGAGTCGACGTCGTCAGTGTTAGGCCCTAAGTACTCTCGTCGTTGTTGCCTCGTCAGTGCCAAGTAGTGGCAAGTAGCCTACTCATCGAGCGAGCGCACTGAACCCGTTGACCTTTAAAAGCGGAAGAGAAGACTGCGGAAGGAGTAGGAACGGTGCAAAGTTAACTGCCAAGTTACTGATCGCTATAATTGCGCTGTTTGCCAAGCATAAATATAATGCGCCCACTCCCAAAGATCAACTTAACCAATAACGACCAAATTTGTTATCTCGAATATAACTTTTACTATATATAAACCAGTGCTTTTTTTCTAGAAAAAAGGTTCCGGAACGGAACAATAGGTTCCGGAACGATTGCAACCATTTTGGGCGGGCTAAAATCACGAGAAAATGGGATTCGGGGTTAGGATGGGTCTCAATAAACACCGAAAACAGTTCAAAAACACTTAAATTAAATTAAAATAACTAAATTATTGTTTTTATTATTAAAATAAATAAATTATTTTTTAGCAGCTAAAAAAGGTGCCGGAACGCCGTTCCGGCGCGTACCGGTTGAAAAAAAGCCCTGATATAAACATGTTCAAAGGACAATTTTTAAATGAGCCTGCACTGTCAGGTAGCCTATACCTATCTATTAATATAGGCCTACATAGGCCTATAGGCCTACATAGGCCTATATATACACTTTTATGTGTTGTTACTTAATTTTCAAGTAATATAGAATAGAATCCTTGCTTAATTTTATTACATTTATTTCATTTTAAATGGATATTATGTTTCAAGATAAAGCAATTAGTTTACTAGGCCCTAATTAAATCATTCCGTGTCAAAATTTGAGCCCTAGCTCTCTTGAGTTGCGCCCTAGCTGTTCCATGGCACAGTTGGGAGACCCCTCGATCGCTACGGCACTGGGTATCGATGATGATGATGATGATGATGATGATGATGATGATGATGATGATGATGATGATGATGATGGCGACGACGACGACGATGGCCTACGCTGGCAGTAGGGCCTATTGTTATTATCTATCCCTAAACTGTATTTTACCCGATGTAATAGTCCATTTCCCGTTCGCTTAAGTAACCGTGGGGAGGTAGGCAGTCAGCGTGTAGAATTGCAAAATGGCTGAGAAAGTGCAAGGTTTGCCGCAGGTTAAGATCGGAAATTATGTTCTCGGTGATACACTTGGATCGGGTACTTTTGGAAAAGTTAAAGGTAACGATTTCGCAGATTTAAATGCAGTGTAAGTCAGCGAATGTCATGCTACAGGTTGACTTTTTGGCCGATGTTTACTTTGTCTCATGCACGCGGCCATGCAGAAAGAAACTTGTCAAGTACTCCTTTGCAACTTCGTGTAAATTGCATTGTTTCGGTCAATGAGTGCACAGTTGTATTTGTTTATGAATTAGAATTAGGTGAAAACTTGACTTTACGTGAAAGTAATGAAATTCAGGGAGAATAGATGTAGAATTCATGTTTTTTCCCGTTCATATGCATACAAAGGTCGTATTGCAAATGTCGGTCCATACATGTCCTATACACTTATTTTTGTTGTTTGCTGTCGCTTCCAGACCACTATTAACGAGCTAAGGAACGGTGTGATGGACATCTTGAATAAACATGACTGCAAATTCGAAAATTTTTAGTACCCATGTTGAGATGTCACGATTTGATGTGTTGTTAGTCGAGTGAAGAAAGTCCGAATATTGGATTTATAATTTAAATGGCAGTCAATTGAGAATCCCTCATTATTCTCTTGGGTACACCACAGAGTAATCAAACGTCATAGAAATAACTATATATTAACTGTTATAAATGATGACTTATATAACAAATAAATAAATATATCACGTAGAGGAAAGTTGTATGTACACCTTTAGGGTGACTTTCTCTGTTATTTTCTCAATAAATAGGCCAAATGCTACTCTTCCATATTCTCATAGGCGCCGACCTTGCGAGGTCCTTGAGTGCCCAATACCACCAGAAATAGGCCATGCGAGGCCCACATATGGCTGGGCATCATCAGAATTCAGTCAGCAATTTGCTGCTTTTATGCAGCACGGTGGTCACTCTTGTCTTATTTCTTCTGGTTTTGCCAGTGACTACATGTACTGCAGAACGCAGTTTTTCGTCCTTGCTTCGGCTGAAGACTTGTCTAAGGTTGACCATGTCTTAAATATGATTGACACACTTGTCTATACTATACTGTCACAGGGAAGAAATTGCTAGCTTATTGCTTGAAAAAATCTGCAACGATTTTGTCATTTGCAGCAGCCTTCGCAAAAAGAAATTTGCAAGGGTTTTAAATACCAGAGAGTCTGAGAGAGAAGCCATTTTGCTGTGAATCATTGTAACATATAAAGACATTTTAATTAGATTTTAAGTATAAAACAAAGGAATTAAGAATTGACACTGGATGAAAGAAGCCATGGTATATGTAATTTTGACATTATAATTATAAAACAAAAGAATTAAGAATTGATACTGGAGAGAACCATGGTATTTGGTACCATTGTAACATTCCATTGGAATTTTGGAAAGAAGCCATTTCAATAATAATTTAAATTAGTTTCAAGTTATGGCTGGTTTTCTCTATCTACAGTCTTAAATATGGCTTATGAAATAATGCAGACAAAATAGTTTTTCATGATGCTTTTTGTGCAAAATTTGACTTTGTTGACCTGATTAGCTGATGGATATATTAAATTATAATTATTCTAGTCTCCTAGAGTTCTTTCTGCAGGTTGCCAGATTGCAGATTCTACTTCAGATGGATAATTTCAATAACTCTGTCTTAACCAAATCCAACAAAAATATATAAAATCCAAAAAAGTCAAAAAAATTTTCTTGCATTTGCTTTGACTCTCTTTGGGCACTCACAGTCTTTTGGTAAACTCGGCACCCATGCACTTTCTCGTGCAGCCTCGTGTCTGTTTACCTTGTAATAAATTATAAAATAATACGTATTAAACCCAGAATTGAGATTACTGTGAGTGCTGTGATTACTTGTAATTTACAAGTAGGTATCTTAAGCTTGGAAAGTCTGTTACTGGATTTTACCGAGTAGGCACTGGAGTAGATGATCCAACAAAAAAAATAAAATTCCAGAAAGAAACAGACTTTCTCTAAGCCGTTGTTTGCTGAATTGAATACTAGTGTTGTTGATTTCTGTTATTTGGTGCTAAAAGAAAAATGTTATTTTGTGGAAATAGTTTGCAGTTCGTAATTGAAAACTCCAAATTCTAGTGCGTTACTGTAGTGCTAAGTGCAGAGCACCAGCTTATTCATGAGCACTGCATCACATCAGCAGGGTTATCCACAATCAATATCCAGTGGAGGTCCATGTCCAGTTGCCAGAAAAACCAGAGAGCTGCAAAGTTGCTGCTAAGGTGGGTTTTGTCAAGGATGAGAAAGGATTAGATGGATTAGGGTAGGAATTCTTTAAGAGCTGAGATTTCATTATGGACTGGAAAGCCTGTAGAGTAGTCTGAGGCGGATGATGGTGGGTGAGTGGCTGAGTGCCGAGTGGCGGTATTGGTGGAGGAACTGAGATTTGTAAAGGATTCAGAGGGAATTTCTTTTCAGAGTTGAGGTGCAGTGTGGGATCAGGTGGAGAACTTGAGATGAGTGTCGACTGGTGGATGGTAGAGAGTGAGATAGGAGGATCTGGTAGATCTGGTGGGACGGCCGGCTGGATAGCAAAGAGTTCTCGAAGGACTGAGGCTGGGTGTATTGTATGGAGTTGTAGGTTAGCGATAGGACTTAAAGTGGATGCACTTGGGGATTTTCAGCCAGTGAAGTGATTTAAGAATGGAAGTTATGTGGTTATACTTGGATGTCCCTGTGGATTTTGGATGAGTTGTAGATGCTTTATTTGCGTGGATTCGAGGTTGAGGAAAAAGGAATTACAGTAGCATTTTTGAATGATAAAATTGTGATTGGATAGACAAACTAAGGAACCAGTGTTTAAACTAAGGCACCAGTTTTTATTATGCAAGTAGTTTTTTTCGGCTGTAGGGTCACATTGGTGTTTAGAATTTGCTGACAGAGTGATACTGGAAATTGAAGGAGTATCGCCATATGAGAACGCAGATCTGTCATGTCCCAGAGTAAATGAACTTAATTGGTTGCAGCTAAACAAAGTTACCGCCTCTCGATTAGGTGTTCTCATGTTAGACATCTAATTAGTTCACTTAAGGGACGGATTAATTTGTGTAGTATATGTAATGACAGCTGAGCAGGGATCATTGCTCTGTGTACATGATTGACCTGTTTTGACCTCTATACTTCTTTTGTGGCCGCAGCAACGTTACATCACTGCAACACGTCTGGATTTTACAGGTGTTTTAAAACACAATGACTGATAGAGATGCTTAGTTTTCTGGGCATCTGTCATTGGTGCAGATGATAGGGCAGTAAGATAAGATTTTGTTTCGCTGCAATTGGAAGACATCTTTATTGAGATGAGTTTATACTTTAAATCTATCTTGGTTGCTGAGATATAATGTTTTTGTTCTTGCGAGGTAAACTGGACCAAAACCCCAAAATATCTGGGCATATACATAACGGGTGATATAGCTGTTGTAACAGTGTTGTTCCGTCTTTCGTTCCCTTGTCTGAACCATCTTAAATGTTCAATTGGCACTAGGCATACTAGTGTGTATACGTCACTAACTGCCGTTATTTCACTTCTACTCAGTAATAATAAGCACATTTTTATTACAAACTAATGCCAAAATAAATGGCTGCTCATTCTTATATGTATTATCCCGTTATACCCAATAATCGAAATGGTAGGCCATCTAGTTTTACATAAGCTACCGAACATGCATGACTGTTATGGGCTTATAATGACATAATATTTGACAGTACTTGTTTATGATATGAACTTTTTTCCAGCAAGCCTTGGATTATCTTATACTCAGTGCTTTTTTTTCAGCCGGAACGGCGTTCCGGCACCTTTTTCAGCTCCTAAAAAATTATTTATTTATTTTAATAATAAAAACAATAATTTAGTTATTTTAATTTAATTTAAGTGTTTTAAACTGTTTTCAGTGTTTATTGAGACCCCTCCCATCCCCCAGTCCCGTTTTTCTCGAGATTTTATCCCTTCCATAATTGTTCCGTTCCGGAACCTTTTTTTCTAGAAAAAAAGCACTGCTTATACTTCACCTATTGCAGATGTTTTTACTAATAAAAGTAAGTAAGAAATGTAATATTAAGGTTTCTTGTTATGCTTCAGTACCCCATTGTGCCTCAGTCTCCCCTAAACAATTACTATTGGATAAATAAGAGGATGATAGCCCATCAGGGTTAACTTAAAGAAAAGTGTATGGGATAAAGACATTGATGATTTCTTTAGCACATTGTATGCCATTCACTTTAGCCTGTGCAGCTACTATTCTTTTGATACAAGACTTTATACTGCATTAAAAATTGGAATATTTTATTGTATTAAAATTTAACAAGTTAATCATGATAATAATGTGTTAAATGCCGATATCTAATTGGATTGTGTTACAGTTGGGGTTCATCAGTTGACGGGCCATAAAGTGGCCATCAAAGTGATGAACCGCCAGAAGATAAAGAGCCTCGATGTGGTGGGAAAGATACGCAGAGAAATACAAAACCTCAAACTCTTCCGACATCCACACATCATTAAGCTGTTAGTTTAACCTATTACTCTGTGTGAAAAGTGATTAGTAAGCTGTTTCGTTGAGTGCACGTACACTACTGGGTGTAAGTGAAGCAAATTATGTATACCACTTAGCGGTGTATCAATCAGTCATAACTAGACTAAAATGTTTGGTAATGTTGTTATCACCCTAGTGTGGCCTTCACGAGGAATGGGTTTTAAGTAAAATAGAACATAAATAAAGCACGTGATGACAGGTATATATGGCGTGGTAAAAGGCAGCGAGTAAATTGCTAAATGCACCTAACATGCAAGTAGATTTTGTGATAGTTCACTATGTGTGCAGTTATTTTTTCCTAGTCTATTGGTAACCATAGAAGTGCTGCTTGTGATTTCTACTTTCATTTTGATTTTTGTAATTTTAGCTTTTAGAGCAGTGCTTTTTAGTTTTGTACTGCAGTTAGTTTAGTTATTTTACTGTAAATTATTTAATTAGCTTTTAACTGTTGTATTAACTCACTGTTACACTTGTAGTTGAATTTGCAACTTGTTATCCCATGTGTTAACTATGTATTAGCGTTAAGTCAGAGTTAGTGCTGATTGTGTTATCGGTGCTTTGTTACCACTGTTATTGCTGGTGTGTTTCTATCAAATTGGATTATTGCTTTCATTAAAATTTTTTGTCAACATGCTATTGTAGTGCAGCTGAGTAGTTCTTCGTGAATTTCTTTCATAGATAAATCTGCAAATTAACTAAATTAACAAGTGATGAATATAAACCAACTAGCAGCCTTCTTTCAGGCAGTTGAGAATATCGGTTATGTAATTATCTAGTAAATTGTTATACCTCTGTTTATCTCTTTTTATCTTGTTTTTATTTCATATTTTTCTCTTGTAATTTTTGATACTGAAAGGATGCTTTGAGAAAAAAAAATTTAGTTCGGTGGAAAAATGAGACCTCGCTCCAGTGTGTATTTAATTAGCAGATTTATATTGTGAGGTGAGTACGTTGTTACATTTTATCCCTTCACGTAATGTTATGTGTGTGCAGCAGTCCTTGTCTATAACAGTTACAAATGTGTGTAACAGTTATCAGGTGATCAGCACTCCAACAGACATTTTCATGGTCATGGAGTACGTTGGTGGAGGCGAACTTTTTGAGTTCATTGTCAAAAATGGCAAGGTTGGATTATTAGATTATAATCAGTTTAGAGTTCTAGAAATATGAGAAGTTATATTTAAACAAGAAGCTGTATTTAATTTTTGCCCAAGTAAGACCATTTCATTAGATGAACTGGACAATTATGTAAATTGTGCATAAAAAGTACTTGTTACTGCGTATTGAACAACGCTGTGAGTTATTCATTTTTACAAGGGTAGGCTAACGTGCTGTATGAACGTGTGCTGACTGTTCATGTGTGTACTCTGTCTAAGAGATACTTGTGCAGAGGCAAGCACATAATTTGCATGCAGGACGTAAAACGTGCATGGCTTCTTGTTTTGTTGATTTTACGGTTCTTGCCCAGTCACCTAAATTTTGGTTTCCTGTCTTGTTGATAGACCCATTAAACGGAAGTCAAGTACCACTTAAAACTGAACGAATCCGAAATATGGTAATATTTAAATTTATAAATGACTGACTTCATTATTACATTTGACATTACATACGGCGATCTTTTTTGCTTTGCAGTTGAAGGAAAACGATTCTCGACGGTTTTTCCAGCAGATCATCTCTGGGGTCGACTATTGTCATCGTCATATGATTGTTCACCGTGACCTTAAACCGGAAAACCTACTACTTGACAAACACCAAAATGTGAAAATTGCTGACTTTGGTAAATAGATTGGTTCAAAATATTTGCTCGATTTCTCAGCAAAGCAGTGCAAACAGAAATTTTCGGTAGCACCTTTGAATTTTTGATTTATGTTGCAGCTTAGGTTAACTCCTAGATGTAATTACTATAAGTCGAGGCTTAGTTTGTTCCTTTCCAGCCATATTGAGACATTTAAATTTCATGATGAAATGTGATGTAATATCCTGCTTGAACATAAAAGGAGCAATTTTAGTCTTGCTAACACAGTCATGATTTAAATACGAGCCTCGGTAATTATGACGTGTTGAGTAGTTGTTTCGTGTGATTGTGTTTTGGCCTGCCTGTATTCTTCAACATCTCTGGAAGCATTGCCGTTTCTATAACAGGCAGCCCATCATCTTTGCCTGTATTAAGTCATTTTTATAGCACCGTTACAGAACCTCTTCATTTTTACAGAATTACACTCTTGTAGGTTTGTCTAACATGATGACCGACGGTGAATTTCTTCGGACGAGCTGCGGTTCTCCAAATTATGCAGCACCTGAAGTTATCTCGGGCAAGTGAGTATATTGTGCTCAAAAGGTGTTATATTGTAGGTATTTATGTACCAGTAGCACCCATATTGCATTTCAGACTCAGTTTTCAACCGTAGAGTCTCTAGGTGTTGCTTCTCTCAGTTTGTGAGTTAATGCTGAAACTTGTTGAAACTTGACTTTACTTGATTCTAAATGCTTCAGTCTGGTTTCGTTAATAATTGGCTTAAAATGATATTAGTTAGTATTGCTCTGAGTGGTGTGATAGTCTAGTACTGCAGCACTCTCAATACAAAGACTGAGGGTTTAACACCCTGCCAAGATAGAAATATTTTAAGATTTGCATTCACCTCGTGCTGAGGATAAGAAAATGAAGCAGCCAGAACTTCATGCCTACCACTGACTGTCTGTCAGTGTTGCACAAATGAACTGAACATGAAGGTCCTTTTAGGGGAGATATAGCTGGCATCTTTTGGACATTTTATGTCTTTTGACAAGTCTTGTTGTAGCAGTCGCTTCCTCAGCAATGCATTTGAGTTCATTTTGATTTTGCCAATGTCAGATTGTATGCTGGACCTGAAGTAGACGTTTGGAGTTGTGGTGTCATTCTATATGCTCTGCTGTGTGGTACGGTAAGTGTTCCACTAATAAAAGGACTATATTTAAGTTTACTACGTAGTTTTTATGCATAATAAGTAGTTGTTTTGTAAATGATTTATTGTACTCTTTTGTGATTTCTGTTAACTGGTATTAGACTGCTGGATTAATAATTTATGACAAGGTCCTGGTAATTGAAACAAGATTAAGGTATGAAAGTGAAATTACAGTACACGTTAATTGACTGATATGAACTAGTAAGAAAATGAACATTTGTTAATTATTCATTATGCTCTACAAATAGGCAGGCATGAGTAGTGAGTCACTGAGTGGCCCTGTTACTTTGACATGTCTGTTAGCAAATAGGTCAGAAAGGACTTAAAAATGTCTGCAACAAGTGAAACTTTGGTTATGTAGAAAACAACTTGTACTCAAGTATATACGGTATACATGTATTTAATTGAATACATTGAAAGTGTCCAATATTTTCTATTTATACTAGAGTATTACATTGTGGTAATTTTTTCAACTTTTTATCTTTTTTATTTCTTTTATCTTTTGGTTTTAATATGCACTCATTGTTATTACCAAAACATGCAGAAAACATATTAAATGTTCATGACAACTTCAGCATTTCGAACCTTGAATATATCGAACTATTGATGGTAGGCCATTGAACTTCAATGCACGGTAATGAAGTTTTTACTTTTTACTATGAATTTTGCTTCTTTTTTAGCTGCCATTTGACGATGAACATGTTCCAACTCTGTTTAAGAAGATCAAATGTATGTATATTCTCTTCTTCTTTTAAGGATTGTTTATATGCACGGTAACAGAGACTCTAAGAACATTTGCTAATGTTCAGTCTGATATTTGCCATGTCTGTATGTAGGTATGTAAGGTACATGGCTGGATTTATGTGACTTTCTTTAGGTCTCGGTTAAAGATTATTTTAGATGATCAATGTAACGTAGCATTTAACTGTATGCATTTCAGCTCAGTTTTACATTCGGGATATTCACAGAATGAGACCTTATGTATAAAACTGTCTTAGTCTCATTCCAACTGCAACAGTTTCTTGCCATCTTGACTTTTGCAACTCACTTCTCATTGAAATTACTAAAAGAGATTCAATTTGAACAAACAATTCATTTCAAACAATTTATTGTACCCAGCACGGAATGAATAAAATTAACAATAAAACTGATCGAAAGAAAGAAGAAAGTATGAAAAACGAGGTCAAACTGATTTGCACAAACTACAAATGATTCAAAATTCTCCAACAGCAAAACTACCTCTGAGTATTAACATATTATACCAATATTGCACTAGTCTTGTAGTTAGCAAACTTTGCACTCGTATCATCCAACCTTTCTCTCTCTCCTTGCTCACTAATTATGCCAGCAGGTATTAAACTCAATCAATAGGTATTCTGGCTTTTGCTTTGCCTTGCATCAAAACAGTGTTGGGCTGTCAGTCGTTCTCAGTGGCTGGGCTGAAGCTTTGGAACTCAGTACTCAGTTTGGTGCGTTCAGTCAGTTTTCTAATGTCATTCAACACTAAACTTAAAACTCGTTTTTTGCAGCGTACTTGCCATCCTTAGCTTGATGAGTAATGCCACTCAGAAGGTCCTGACTTGCTGCAATGTTGCTCAAACCATGACCCAATCCATGAACTATTCGGACACAAATGAAATTACTTTGAAAGTTATAGAGTTATTAAAATTCTTAGCTTTGAAAATGCTTTTTATTTTGTCTGCTTTAATGATATGATTACTTATGTTTGCTTTAGCTGGTCATTACGTTACACCGGATTATGTGAGTCCTTTGGCAACACGTATCATCGCAAGGATGTTGGTGGTCGATCCGATTCAAAGGGCAACCGTTAAAGAAGTCAGGTAAGCACAGCAGCCAAAACAGAGACATAGCTCAACTTGCCAACAGCACCAACAACAATTCTGAAAAATTTATATTTTTATGCTGATCTTTAGGAAAGGTTAAATTGTGGAAAGGTCAGATAAAGGTAGATCAGGTCAGAAATTGTTTTTTAAAAATTATGTTCAAATTCAATTTAAGCTGGTTCCAAGATTTTACTAATGATTTCTGATTGTAAGATTAAGGTAAGGTTAGGTGTAGTAAAGTATAGCTAGGAAAGGTGGGGAAGTTGAAAAGGATATATGAAGTATGAAATTTCTCCACCTGGTTTTTTGTTTGATTTGTTTACCTGTTCAGTTTGGATACCGAATAAAAGATTGATTGATTAATTGATTGATATTTGTTTATATTTTAAGTTAAATTATTATTATTAATTATCAGTAACTTGCATCTTGCCATTGTATTATGCACAAGACATCAATTAATGGCTCACGGCTCACCATAACTTAGCCATCAGGTGGAATGATTTAAATTTAAATGATTTAAATTGAGGTTGATTGTTGCTTTGAAAAGCAGTTTACGTTTTAACGTTAAGAAAGGCATAATATAATGCCTAGCCAAGTATGAAGTTTCTAAAGTGTTTTGTAGAAGAACACAGTTCTTATTTATTGTAGAGATTGCAGTTACCATTATGTAATTTCACGTTCTGTTTGCAGTGATGGGGTCTCGAGACCGTGGTCTTGGTCTCAAGACCGTCTCGAGATCAAAAACATGCGGTCCTGGTCTTGGTCTTGAATGTGCCGATCTTGGTCTTAAAGGAGCAATCTTGATCTTGGGCGTCTGGTCTCGTTCATTTGCCTTTGATCTCAGCCTTGGGTGGGATTGAGAGTGGAGTGTCGAGTATTTGTTAAATATTGTTGTTGATATTTGGTGGTCTTTGCGATCGTTAGGTTTTTTGCATCCCAGCAACATCTGCACCCGTTGAAAGGGTGTTTAGCTGTTGTGGACTCTTCATGAGACCTCACAGACTTGGGGACAAAAACTTGTGTGATTTTGTTCTTATAAAATGTAATAAACATCTGATTTGAATTATGGGAATATGGAAAACTTAAATCGAGAATGGCATTTACGGTATTGGTCTTGAGGCTTAGGTCTTGGTTTTGGACCACAAGGTCTTGGTCTTGGTCTTGGACTATGCGGTCTTGGTCTTGGCCTTGGATTTTTGGTCTTGTATACAACACTGTCTGTTTGGTTCTTTCAGGGAACACGAGTGGTTTCAGACGGATCTTCCTGGTTACTTGTTTCCACAAAGTTCGGATGTGGATGCGTCTATTATTGACACAGAAGTGATTCAGGAAGTTTGTGAGGTATACTTCTGTATGGATATTAAATTTATTTGCTCTTCTTTTGGCCTAGGAGGGGGTTACGGGTATCCATTTCTGTAGTGTTTAAAGATAGTTATTCCATATCATGTTCAAGATTATTATTATTATCATTTATTAAACACCAGTATCGAATGACCAAACATCAATTGATAGCACTGAGCAATTGTAAGTGGTCTTGCTCAAGAAATACACAGTAGCTCTCAGGGGAGGCTCGAACTCGTACTCGCCACGTTGTGAGGTGAGCATTCTAACCAATCGGTTTAACGGTTTAAGATGATTTACTTTATACATGTCACATCATGACATGTGTTGTTACCAAGCTAAGAGGATGCTGTTCTCCAAGCCCATGACAGTTTCTTAAATGACTGCAATTGAAGGTCTCAATGGAACTACTAAACAGTGAGATACTCTGTACTTTTGCAATAGCATGGGGTCTAGGATCCATATTGGCCTTCCTGTTGCACTCCGCGTGGTCCCTATGACTCACTGCACCTTGTTTCTTACAAACTTGAAAACTACTCTCTTTAGCCGTGGTTGGACTAGGAGTGCTCCTGAGTAGATCACCTTGAAGGGGTGCTATATAAAAGCTCATTAATAATAATAATAATATCAGGTACGACATTATGGGGAGGGCAGCATTAAACTGCGGTAGTATTTTACAATCGCATACACTACATTAGTGATGTAGCTTTTCCGGAAAAATATTTTCCGGGAAATTTTCCGGAAATTTTCCGTAGATCCGGAAAAATACATTTAACTCGTAATGTCCAATTTTCCGCATCAGAAATTTCCGCATTATTATTATTTCCGCATGTTTATTATAAGACAACACTAGAAAATTTCTGTTTTTTTAAGTTATTTTATTTACAGTATTTCTGTCAATGCAGGCAACATTCACCATGAAAGAATTAAAATAAACATTAAACCCTACATTAGCGTTTCAGACTAGAGTAGCCTAGTTCAAACTAGTTGTGGCCTGTATGTCTGCAGTCTGCTCTGTTGCAGGAAATGTTTAAAAGAATTAAAATAAACATGAAACAATCTACCAATTGCTGTTTTTTTCTCATATTTTCATAACTAAAAAGTATTAAGGAGATTAAATAATAAAAAATATTTTCTCTAAATTAACAGTCAAGTTTAATTGCAATTTATTCTTAAATGTATTGTCGTTGTTGAATGTTGAGCTTGTGAACACTAAATAGTAAGCACTAACAATGCTATCTATTGAATAAACATACAAGTTATATCTACATAAGATAGCTTAGAGTGAGTGATGTTAAAACATTATGATGAATTTAAATTCTTATTCAGTAATATTATACTGATGGAAAAATATGGAAAATTTTCCGGAAAAATACACCGGAAATTTTCCGAAATTTTCCGGAAAAATATGAAATTTTCCGGACAATTTTTCCGCCTCACAACACTACACTACATGTCTATGTAGCTGTGTATATGCAGGTTGTAGTGGGCTAACAATAACTTTTGAACTTGTTATGTTCATGAGAATAGAGTCTAGAAGGTACTCACATAGGCCTCACTTGTAAAGGCTGGCAGAAAATTCTTGAATTAAATATGTAAATAAAGCAAAATATCAAAATGACGTTTTGGAACGGAAGCAGTTTTTTAAAATGCTGTTGAATGCTTTGTATTTTTTTTATTTTCCGGTGTCAGGTGCCTTGAACTTCTGACTGCACGTATGCAATGTCATAGCTAAATTAATGTGGCAGTTATTATTTTAGATCAGTGAAGTACATATGCAATCAGCTTTTATTTGAAAGAAACAATACATGATAAATATATTCTTGCTTTATTTAGATATTTAATTCAAGCAGATAAGCTAGTCTAGGTTTTTGTGAAAGTGACTCGGGTTTATTTGTTTCGTGCTGCCATGGTGCTTCTGCTTAGCATTTAGCAAAAGACTACAAAGGTGTGTGTTTTTCACAGCCTAGATATCATGCATTTTGAACCATTTCAGAGCAGTCTCTAAGCCAGCTAGGGCTGCACGCAGTTATTTTGGTGAAACATGTGCACAAATAGTGATGATGGTAGAATAAAAATCTAATACATACCTTAGTGAATTGTTCAAAAGTATGAAATCGACATGGTATAGCAGCTAACTTGGTATAATAATAATAATAATAATATTTATTCTTTAATTAAGCGCCTGCAAACGCACTGCGCTGTACATGTACATGTTATGCGATAAATCTTAACTACTAACAGAACAGACAGCCTGCAATACACGGCGCAAATTGCAGCCTACAAAGCATGTCCGCCTATGGGACTCGATCTCTGTACCTCTCGCACTCTACGCCAGATGTTATCCAATGCGCTATCGCTATGCTACATACTGGTAATCATTTGACCAGCTATGTACGTGTGTATGTATGCATTCTTTTGGCGAATGACGAGAAACTAAATCAGGCGATATGTGCTGTATGAGTTTTTTTCTGCCGTATGCATAATTAAATTTTTAGATCCATTACTGTGACCGTGTTCAACTTGAATTCCCATTTTATCGATGCATATTATAGCGAGGGTCTGCTGTACTATATACATGGTGATGCACAGGAAATGGTTTCACAGTGCTTTGTTTATTAAGCTTCTGTTTGTTTTACAGAAATGTCGAGTGAGTGAATCTGAGGTTCACCATGCTTTGTTGAGTGGCGATCAACAGGATCAACTCGTCATCGCCTACAATCTCATCATGGATAACAAACGCATTGCGGATGAAACGGAGAAACTTCAGATTCGTGATTTCTTTGTTGCTTCCAGTCCTCCAGTTGAATCCTTTATGCTGGTACGTTGCCGTCTGCAAGGATGCAGTTTATTAGCCAAGAATTCAGAGCATCCCAAGCTAATAAGTTTCTGTGCAAGTATCCTAAGAATGCCACGTGAACACCTCATATTGTTGATTATATTAACACATTCGTATTCCATTGTTTAATTTATGAAGTAATTCAGTTTAATTATGAATATGTAAGTTATTGTTATATAGAAAACTTTCCAAAGTTTATGATGCATATTTGTTTATGAACTGCTAGTTAAATGAATAATAATAATAATAATAATAATAATAATAATAATAATAATAATAATAATAATAATAATAATAATAATATTCTTTATTAATTCAAACTGACAAGTACGCAGTAAGATTACATTGAAACATGAAAGTACAATCAAGATCTAAATTAAACACACGGCCAAACGGCAGCCATGCAGAGGCGTGTCACCAGGAAATACTGAGCAATTAGTTTCTCTCCAACCATTCTTAGAATTCTCTGTGAAATATTACCCCACATTGCTAGTGTATGTGTTTTATAGTTTGTTTTATGTTGCTACTCAGTTTTAATTATGAATATGGAAGTTGTTGATATGTAACAAAATTTGAAAATGTTATACACTTGTAGGATTTATTTGTGAATTGATATTTATGTGAAGTTCACATAGGTCTGATTTTACAGAAGTAATTATGAAAATTTCCTATCGTGATATTTGTTATTGCCCATTTCAGTCATGATTTGCATTTTTGCTGACCTGTTCTTGTCATTATAAATAAGATCTGAAATAGCTCAGTTAATTCTCATCTTCATTTGACAGATTTTATCAGGTAATAATTTATATTTAGCTTTATTTTTTTAAATTTCACTTATTATAAGCATGTGATAAGTTGATAATGGACTATCAGTCAGCAGCTCCTCTGCCATGTACTCTCCCTGGTCTCCTTGGGCCTCCAGTTGGTTGTGGACAGTCTGATATGACACAGCACTTGTGAATAAGCTGGTGCCCTGCACTTAGCTTTTAGATAGCGTTTTAGAAATTTCGCGATTATGATTACAATTTTGTAACATTTATTTTTTACAAGTTTCTCCTTACACTGGCTTTTTTATATTGCTCAGTTTAATTCTGCATGCTTGTATTTCATATTATTGTGCAGCTGAACTGCATTCATGTCGGTTGTCTTGTACGTTGACAGAAACTCCAGACGGGTCATGTGCCTAGCAGTCCTTATAAGCAACATCCTGAACACATGCCAGGTAATCCCTGATTCTCTAATTAGATTACATTCTCTGATATTAACTTTTTAATTGGTAAATGTGATGAGCTGTCAGTTCTGTCCTTTCTGTGAGAAAATAGATTCCTCTCATTTCAGCGCTGCCAAGCTGATGTAGAATAAATATTTTATTTAGCTTGAACTTGGCAGCAATCTATAATATAAGCTTTCTTTATTCAAAAGATCTATAGTATGTTCTTGAGGGTTTCATTTAACATATCCACATCCACTGGATTTTATCCTGTGGGTTAAAAAAAATAATAATAAAAATTTATCTGATATTTTTCAGTTCATAGATGTCCTGATTTGCAGGTGGATATATGTGTACCAGTGATTCCTGGATAGTTATTATTTTAGTTTGTTGAAGATCAATAGCTGATATTTTCTTTATTTGATCCAACAGAGTTGAACACAACCGTTACGTTGGAGCCAGTGATGGTAACTGATCATCGAACGCCAGGCATAAAGAAATCAAAGTGGCATCTTGGTTAGACTTATTCAGTTCTCTGAGCTGTCTTAAAATAACTGTTGCTAAACTCGAGGGCACTGGGAACATCAGTCATTACGTTTGATATGTGACTTGTTTGATGTGTGACTTGTTTGATGTGTGAATTGTTTGATATGTGACTTGTTTGATGTGTGACTTGTTTGATATGTGACTCGTTTGATGTGTGAATTGTTTGATGTGTGACTTGTTTGATGTGTGACTTGTTTGATATGCGACTTGTTTGATATGTGACATGTGAAGTGCCACTTTAGAATGTCTTGTTATTCAGTGTCATCTGTTATCATATGAGTATAATCAGCTGTTTACTTGAATACTGTCGATTGTTGTGTTTTGTAATCGGAATTGTTGTCATCTCTTTCTGTAGGAATTCGATCTCAGAGCAAACCCCTGGATATCATGCACGAGGTTTTCAAAGCGATGAAATCACTTGGCTATGTAAGTTCTAACAGATTGTTATGTTAAGATTACATTTAAGTGTAATCTGTTATTGGAAGATCATTTGAAGATGTCTCAGCATGGTCTGTAAATGTGTTGCATTTGAAGAAGCTGACCTACCTACCTCTGGTCCAATGGTCAATGCTCATTTTCAAAATATTGTACTCATTCTTGTTTTGCCTCACACCAGGACTTTGTTGGGCTCTCTGGCATTCTTGACATCTGTAATCCCATGCTTCTGCTTTGACCAGGATTTAACATAGGTCTTCGATTAAATTGGAGTTTTAATGGTCGTAATTCATTGTTTGGAGGCTCATCTAGTTTATATTTCAAATTAATGGTTCACTGATACTGATACTCACACAAATGGGGAAAAGGTGAAGTGTAAAATATATTGATCAGTTCTCCACCTGTAGAAATTTCTAATCCAGTTCAGGTTCTATTTCTCATGCCCTAGCCACTGGCTTTGATGTAGTGAAGGCTGTGTTGTTTCATTATTATTAATTTTCATTAATTTTCCAGGACTTGGTAAACAGTTAACCTAAATTGATTCTCTGCTTAGCCAGCCTCTACTGATGAATCCAAGGAACTGTTTGTTTTATCTGATTCACCAATTAGTAAACAGCTGCACTGTGACTCTTTTAATGAGCAATGTTGCTTCTTTCTGCTAGGAGTGGAAGATCATCAACAATTTTCATGTTGTTGTACGAAGAAAGAATCCAGTTACAGAGAAATATGTGAGTGAAAGCAAGTGTTGTACATGTTTTCAAGATAGTCTTCTATGGGTGATTCTGAATGCTGATTTCTTATAAATGTTTTAGTGTTTTGTGATTGAAGTTTGTAATTTTTTGCCTTATAAGAATAATGAGGTTTTTAAACATTGGTGCGATAAAGTGAATGAAGGGGTTTCTGTATTCATCTGGGGTTTATCTGGTGTTTATAGAGCACATTTTTGGATCTTCTCAAAAGCTACTTAGTTGGTTTTAAGAAAGTCTAAAATGTTATGTTTTGTTATTTGAGACATCTGATGTCTGTACATAATTTAGAGGTGGCTTAGCCTTTGGTGTCTAGTTTAGTGTACAGAGTTTAATAAGACTAGTTTCGACCTCTCTAGCAAGTTATTTATTGGGTTAGGTTGTGCACAGTTCGAAAGTTTATTTAAGGAAAATTTCTGTTTCCATGACTTTGAAGTTTTTAACTAAGTAATTTGCTAAATTGGTGGCTGTGTAGCCCATGCTTTTGAGCTTGTGACGTTCTTGTTGCATAGCTGCCTGGCCGGTTTGCTCCATCATACGTTAGTGAGCTATGTATACCAGTGTCATCAATACCTGGTTGCTGATCTCTTTATTCAACAACTGAGGGTAATCTGGTCGTTCCCCCATCACGTACTTCCACAGTGCAACATGGAAGCTTTGTAGTAATAGACCCCTGATTCTGGAACAGGTTTCCATACGATCTGCAGCATGAGCTGCTCCTTTCCAAGCCTCTATTTTACAAGTGGTTGAAGACCATTCTGTTCAATCGCAGTCTTGTATAGTTGAATCAGGAGTGCCTCCGATGAGTTTTCCTGAAGAGGAATTATAGTTATAAATACGCAGAGCTTTAATTCTTAATGCTGTATACAGATGAATCTGGCATTACTTGTGTGGTGCTATTATGTGAACACGTTTACAGGTAAAGATGGGTCTGCAGCTGTATCAGGTGGATGCTAAGAGCTATCTGCTCGACTTCAAGAGCCTAAACACAACTGACCATCCAGATGCTGCAAAGGTCAAGCGCATGACGCGTGCTAGCATGTCGGCTTCTTCTGCTGCTGAATTCGGTAATAATTAGGATATGCTGTAATTAGTTCTGTGGTATGAATGACCAAAGTGATGCGTAGTTAAAGTTATATGCGATGCAACTGCAAATAGTTATACACTCTCTCTGTACATGCGGGAGCCCTCACTGGTGACTTTTGCTTGCAAGCTAATGAACTTTGTGTTGCTGATGACATTTATGCTTTGTTTATGCTAGTGTAGTGAGTGTCACTGATTAGTTTTACTTGAAGTGGCACTATGTACCTGAAAACTACCAGTTACATGTACAATTACAACATGGCTGCTCCTTTTATGAGTGGAATGCAGAAGCAGTTGGCTATAGGACATTTCTGGAAAGAGATAGCTTGAATGGTAGGTAACAAACACAACTTCTGTTTCTAATAAATAAAACGTGACTGAAAATATAGGAAAACAATCGTTTGTTAAATTTTTTAAACAAGCTCCAAAGAGTGGGAAAACCTGCAGAACAAGTTTAATTACTTGGCAACATTGTGTCAAATGTTTTTCCGAGTAAATTTTTTAGATGGCTAGTTAATGGTAATAGTGATGAATATTGATGTCAGTGACAGTGATGATTGAAATGCTGATGGACTTAGTTTTGTGTATTTCTGATCAGTGGAACAGATGGAGGTTGAAGAAGCCGAGGAGGCTGGTGGATTCCACCAGATTCTGGAATTCTTTGAGACCTGTGCCAATCTCATCACAACACTTGCCAGATGAATCGCTAGTTCACCCTGGATAGCGGCACGTGTTGCTTCTTTCTTCAATGACTGCTGTTGTCACATTGTTTTTGTTCTTGTCCAGTGAAACGTTGGTGCAACAAATTGAAGCAACTGCCAACCAACTGGTTAACGTTATTTTGAATCTGTTTAATCTGCAGTGCTAACTTTGTGCAGTGCTCGTGTTATCAGTTGCTCGTGTTATCAATTGCTGTAAACTGATCTTCATCGTTTCTGTGATGTTGGTTTCTGGAAGACACGATAACGGTTTGTGCATGCTTTGTGATCATTGCCAGTAGCGAGTGGTTGAAAGGCGATGATGAATCGAAGGTAAAATGAGTTGCAATGGACAGGGAGGAAGAGGCTTGCATAACAACTGAGTTTAGAATGATGGCTGAAAATGTGTACTGGAAACCAGTTGAAATTTATAACCAAATGTTATGCAATCTCTGTCAGGATTCCATGGGATCAAGTTGAACAAAAACGATTTCTACGAAGCAGTATTGAGTGCTAAAAAGCAGCTGAAATATTAACCGTACTCGATGTAAACCGTAGTTCTCTAATTTCAAATTCTCGATTGTCAGTTGTGTGGAAGCTGAATGTGTTACGACTGACACTGAGCCCGTTTGTGCACTTCTTCCATATTGAATTGTAGCTGTGTATTACCGGAACAAACAAATCTAAGAATTTCTTTATTTATACGTAAATAATGGCAACAATTTATTTCAAGAAATTTTATTATGCTTGCGTAGTCTGAACTTCACAGATTAGTCTTTTGTTTTTATATGCACGATTGGTCGTTTGCTTTGTGTTTTGACATTTTGCACACATACACACAGATATATATATATATATATTTATGCATATATTAACTCTTTAAGATTTTTGTCTTTCATAGACTGGAGGGTAAATTAGAGCAGTTCAGCTCTTTTTGGATAATTCCCCGGAATTTGGCAATTGATTACCAATGCAATCTCATTTAAATTTCACCCATGGTTATCGTGTACTCCACCCGCATGCACGTAAACGATTGTTGTAGTTGTATCTAAGTGTAACGTAATAATTTCGTTTAAAAATACATGTTACGCAAAATGTACCATGTTGTAGCATCTTCTGCGTTTGCAGTTGCGTAGAAAGTTTGCATTCATTTCAGCACATTTTGAAGGTTCTTTAAATCTGCCCCATATGTTCAAATGCATACACAGCTTCTGCTCGTTGTAGCACTCTGTGGACAGATGTTCACTTATGCTGTATTACGATAGTCATTTACATTTTCTCTAGCCAACTCTTCAATGGCTTACCTCCTATGCAGAATCAAATTGAATATCCATGGCCAGTTTGACCTTTTCCCAATCTACCATTGGGCTGCATAGCTGCTGGAGAAGTGAGAATATTTCTTCCACGCTTGGCTTAGTGCTGGACTTGTTTTGTAACCACTATCATTTAACCAACAGTAAAAGCAATAGCATTGATTGATGAGTTTCTTAAGAGGTCATAAACGCAAAGTTTGGTACTACTCCTGTACACTCAGAAATCATGGAGGTCAAGATGAAACATTGTATTTTGTTGTTATTTTGCTACTACTGTTAAGATTCCAGAGTTTAGAAGCAAGTTATGTTCACTGTATATATTATATATATATATATATATATATATATATATATATATATATATATATATATATATATATATATATATATATATTCATAAGATTGCAGTTGCCATTTTGGAAAGATGTGCTTTGACTTTTACTTTGGAACCGAGATTACCAGAAATTTCAAAAACACTTATGGATTACTTCAGCCTTATGCAAACTGATTTAAGTGGTGTGCTGAACTACAAACAAGACGACGAAGAGGAGGAAGAGGAACGTTGCGTTTGGAGAAGTTGAATGGAGATCATTTGTATTTTATACAATTGTTTCATTATTAGCTCAACATTAACTGTGCATATGCACGGTTAGCTCAACCGTTGTTGTGCAAAGGCAGTTCCCTTGCCAAATGTATCAATTTCTTGAGGCATTAACTAAGTGTTTGTGCAAGTGATATTCTCCAAGCATTGCAACAGGTGGTAATCTTAACAATTGGCTGGTCACACGCGTTTAACACTTTAATGATGAGTATGCATTGGTTCTCAGTCACTTTTAGTACATTCTCTCATCGTTAAAGTGTGAAACACGTTAGTAAGTGAACGTTTGTGATGCATTGTAAATTTTTATAATGCTGATATAACAGATAGTAGGTTATGCCTTGTGTTTCATTGTTTGAGTATGCAAGCATACCGGTTAACGGCCTTATAAATATATTACGTATGCATACACTTGCGATAACCTGTTTCAGTATACTTTGCATATCTTGTTTGTGTAAAAGTTCTGCTGCTTGATTCTTGTCCTACAAAGTTCAGGAGATCCATCTTTTGTTGCCTAGAAATCCCTTGATAATAATAATAAGAAGAATAATATACTACTAAATACTGTATCTAGTAAAGTGTTTTTGTATGAACAATGGCAACATGTCGACTTTTTAAACTGTTTATTTCCACATAAAGCTTATCTGAAATTTCTTTTTGATGACTAAAAGTAGCATTCGTCTATTTGAACAATTGCAAATTAAAAACTATTGTCACTGTTGATGCGGCTATATGTCGTGAAATATTTCTTATACAAATGATTGTCTTCAGCTAGCTGGGAGAGATAATTAATCAGTTTGATTAATATTTGTCTTTGTGACAATAACATAGATGGACGTTATATCTCAAAGTAGAGCAGATTTGCAGCAGAGTAATAATGAATGTTGCCGGAATGTGAAATGTGTAAAAGTTATCACCTGTCATACAATCAGTAAATGCCGTCATAAATATTATACAGTATTTTGTGTCATCCATTGATTTCAAAGTGCTCGAGCATTTGTGGCAACACAGTTACCCGTGTTAATGCTACTATGTCCTTTCCCAACTATTTCAGTGGTATTCGTATTGTATTGTATTGTGTTCGGACATTTATAAAGCGCTTCTTGTGGTAGAGCCATTCAGAAGCGCTCCCAGTTCAAGATCCCAAGAGAAAAAGTAAGTTTTAAGAAAGGGAAAGAGGAAGAGACGTTACATAAATCATCATGATACATGCATAGTTGTGACTTGCACAGAAGTAGGCGTCATGTCCCTATGACTGCTGGGATATCTCTGGTGAATGCTTTGGTCTCCAGTTGCCTTGATTGCAGAAGATCCAGAGCGTTGCGGATTCTTTGGCCGAGTCATAACCAGTACGTCAAGATATGAGCCTATATACCCCTTCACTTTTATCATCACATTAGATTCCTGTTCACCAAAGAATCTCAAATTTTAAGGCTCATAGTTTATAAATATATTGCACTTAAGCCAGTCATTCCTCCGCCTTATCATAGTTAAACAAGGTCTTCTGATTGCCTTTCTTTGGTCATACCCAAAATTAGAACTGTGCTTGATGAACCAGCTTTATCGGTTGCTTGACCTAAATTTTGGAATTTTCTCCGGGTGTCTGTTCGTTTTGCTCCATCGGTTATGTCCTTTCATTCTCAACTTCAAGCATGTCTTTTTCAAAAGTACATGTAGGCTAAAGCGCTGATTTCATTGACCCTACGTATACGTACTGCTGCTTAGCTGTGAATATTTTGCTTGTTCTGCCGACGTATGCTTACATCACTTGTAACAGGAGATCGTCATCAAATCTTCTAATTTTTATTCAATCTGACTGTCATACACGGTCAAACGGTGAACGGAATAAAATGTTTACCTGACAAAGCCTGGATGTCTGTGCGTCACGGATGTCGGTTGCGCTGTGCATAAATCGCTGAATTTCATGAATCACTGCACCGAATTTAGGTACGTTTCATAAGCCGACGATATAGTCACCTTCAGGGAATTACAGTTGCTCTTACATAACCTCATTAGCCTCTAAATGCTGCGTTGGAGGCATTCAGTGTGTTCTCGGGACACACTAACTTCCTGGAAGGAATCGCTTCCCGGTGTAGTGGGAGTGTACCATTTACTGCATCCTGGAAGGTGTTTTCCCAGGAATGGCGTCATTTCCGGACGTTTCCACCTTCCGTTAGTCTGCCCGATTACAGCGAAAGCAACCGACATGTGTCAGTAGACTAAACACTAGTTAACTGTTTAGGGTTTTCCAGTGCGGCGCAAGTCTTATCAATTTTCTCAGTAACAACTGCCATGCTTAGTCATCAACCTAACAAACCAGTTCTCGGAAAACCAGACAGGCACAACGAGAGAGAGAGAGAGAGAGAGAGAGAGAGAGAGAGAGAGAGAGAGAGAGAGAGAGAGAGAGAGAGAGAGAGAGAGAGAGAGAGAGAGAGAGAGAGAGAGAGAGAGAGAGAGAGAGAGAGAGAGAGAGAGAGAGAGAGAGAGAGAGAGAGAGAGAGAGAGAGAGAGAGAGAGAGAGAGAGAGAGAGAGAGAGAGAGAGAGAGAGAGAGAGAGATGACGCTCTTACAGTCACGTGCGTCGATTTAATAGGTCGACTTTTATTGCGCTTTGCCCAGGGCTGGGCTTCCGTTTCCTTTAATACTGAGCAGTACTGGCTGCAGATTACGGTTCTGTTAGTACGTGTTATAATTATGTAGGTCATATTTACATTGAATTTAGACAGTGTTTGTAGCGAATTTCGTGCATGAGAGCAGCTGACACCAACTAACAGAATTATGTTACAGCGCAATAAAACGCCGTGAAAGGGAGCAAATAATGAGGGAGGGATGGAGAGAAAGGGAAACGGTCATGAAGACCTAGGAGAACAAAGCAGCATGTGGTTGGTTAATCAGCGAGTGACTCGTATGAGCAGACTATATCGACATTGATAAAGTACCACTACTGTTGGTTCCTGACAAGTACCATCGTTCAAGCAATTTCTCTGCTCATGTCTACCCATCAAACTTATACTGTTCAGTGGACTGCCTGATCATCACTGATGAGGGGTTGGAACCAGTGGCGTAACAGCCATATAACGAGGGTGGACAAAGTCCAGGGGCCCCCGAGGTCCCAGGGGCCCCAAGCTTTTTTACTGTGCACCCTGTCACTGTGTCACATTCTGCTTTAGGGCCAAATTCTTTCATTTTCCTCCAAGCACAAATTTTTTTAATATGGTTAATTGTTCCATCTGATGACATATTTAGCCTATGGTTTTCAAAAGTGCCACAACTAAAACAAGGCCCATGTAGGTCTGAGCCTCTCTGCAGCCTGAAATAGCTGTATGTATGACTGATGCTTCATGGTGCATGCATGATGCACAGGGCCATAGACGTACAATATATGTACGTGTGGTGTATGTCTAGGTCACCGGGTCGCTGGGGTCGGGGTATGTGACCCTGATCGACAACATACGCACATCTCTCAGCTCCAGAGGAGCTAAGACCTAAGAAACACCTGAAATAATATATGCCTAATTGTTCGTCTCTTTCGCTCTCTCAATCGCTCGCTCTCTGTCACTGTCTCTCTCGCAGCTGTCTCTGTCTCTTTGTCTCTGTGTGTGTGTCTGCCTGCCTGCCTGCCTGCCTGCCTGCCTGCCTGTCTGTCTGTCTGTCTGTCTGTCTGTCTGTCTGTCGACTTCCATTTAACTTTTTGATCGACGGCTACAAGAGGCCGCGAATCTAAGACTCAACTGACGGTAAGGAACTTCTTAATTTAGAATTATAGCAGTTGTTGTTTTGCTTTTTAAAGTAGTATATAATTATTTATCTGCTTCACTGCGTGAAACATTACTAATGTCTTTTACTTATAAAAAACGTATCTTAGATCCACTATCTCACAGGACAGGCTTGATGGTCTTGCTCTTCTTGCGATCGAAAACGAATGCGCAAAACAATTAAATATTGATAATTTGATAGACAAATTTGTTAATAGTAAAGTAGAATAGCCAAATTCATGAAGTAATTATCTGAAGAAGCGCCTCGCACTGGCGACGGTGACTGAGAGAGTGACAAACAGCACGCAGGCATTAGCCAGTTCCAGAATAGACGATAAGAATACAAGAATACAAAAAAATGTATTGCCAACGTGCACAGTGATGTAATGTCTGTAGTTCTCATATTGAGCTCTCAAGTCACTTGAGAGCTTAATATGAAAACTACAGACATTACATTACTGTGCACGTTGGCAATACATTTTTTTGTATTCTTGTTTTGTCCTGAACTATTAATGCGACTTGAACTTTGGATCATTAGTGAGAACGTTTAATACTGTTTTTTTAACCTAACTGCAGTTTAAAATGGCTATCTCATTATTTTCACTTTTTAATTGGTATGGGCCCCCAAGCTTAGAATGTCCAAGGGCCCCCGGCTAGGTTGTTACGCCACTGGTTGGAACAAGTGCTACAGAACAGGCACAATGTAGTGTTCAGGCACAATGCCTGAAGTAGCAGTACTTGCAAAGCTGGTCTTCAGTTTAGACAGATAAACAAATGTATAGTAGCATATTAGCTGCTTTTAACAGCATATTTCAGAAGTCCTTAAAATGCACTATGCAAATGATCAGATAAATGTACATGTGCAAACTTCCCAGGAATGTACTACTTAAGCCTCTAACAACGAGACGGATTAGTTTTCCATATGCCTTCCTTACAATGCATCAGAGTCGAGTCGTCTTGTCTTTCTACTGCCAGAGTATCGACACCCATCTGGCAAACCTTCCTCCTTTGTCCGGGCTTAGGACCGGCACAGAATACTGCTGGGTTGCAGCTCCCATGGCGGAGTTATTTTAGTACATGCTCGTCGTTAAAGTGTTATATATGATTTTGTTGTAATTCCTTTTGCTACCAAAGTATTTGTGCTTTGACTAATCATGAAAATGTAAGTTAATGTTTAAAGTACTTTAGAAATTAAATGTGTAGTTTACGTGTTTTACCGTGCCTAAGCAATGGTCCACAGGAAATAGGTGGCCATGAATTTTTAAACATGGTTTTTAATTTCATACATAGGGCGAATTACACATCAAGGACAGTGCACAGTTTTGGAACACAGAGTTCTTAACCTGATAGAACTTCAAAGTTCTTTGGCAGCCGACTGACCCTGAAATACGTCAAAAAAGCAAACGAGACATCGGACACCCTTCTACTGCACAACCTATACAACCTTGAAATGCTTTATACATTTCCAATATGGATATCCCAATTCTCTCCTGCCAATTAAATGTAATCTTCTCAAGGGAGGCTCAAAACTATACTCTCCAGTCTCCATGTTACAAGGCGAGTGCTAATACAGCATAATATAGAAACCCAAGTCCACACAGAGATTAGGTCAAATGGGCGCATGGTCCCTCCCCATAATCTGCCCTGTAAGTAGCTATGTGATTAATTACCCCATATACAAGAAAGTTTGTGTATTTTTGCCTTGCTAGTGTCTGCTGTTGCGTTGTTAACCGAGGCAGTTGTACCACTCGAGGTTTGATGACAAACTTCAACTCTAAACATAATCAGAACAGTCCTGTTGCCTTAAATAGGATGGATTTCAACCCCAAATACTGCAATAAAATGCCACCTTCTAAAGAGCAACAACTCATTAACTCTAAGGACAAAATTTTTTTGGCAAAGGCCCTTTACATTTTGCTGGCTTTAAAACTTTCCAATTATATGGCTATTGCTAATAACAAGGCCATGAGGAAATCATTCAGAATAATTTTAAATAATCCAGAGGAACGTCTTTGATGGAAACTAGTTTCATACTGCAGTTCTGTACATCTTGTTTGCATCTCAGATGATATGCAACAGAGTTAAATAAAATTGCCTAGTCGCAACAGAAGATAGTCAACACGGAGGTCATACCAAACTCCATAAAGAACCAAAATAGCAATATTCAGTTCAATAATTTTATTAGAATTACATATGGAAGTTGTCTGCTACAAAATAGTAATGTCTTCTCAAAAAGTTTGCATGATGCTTGATGTAGTCGGTTTTACACGAGCTTCAAAGTTAGAATGAATGGAATAAACATCAGCAGTTTTATGAGCATCTAAAGCTACCATTGTTTTTGCCTGAGCTGGAAAAAGTCAACAAAACCAAACTTTTCTCGAGCGATTGCTTGAATGTTGGAAGTCATTCAATTTTTGCAAGTGTTCATTGTGTCGAGAATAAATGTTCCGTTAGAAGTCACGTGTCTATTCCAAATGCTTCCTTAGCATCACAGCCAGTCACATTGTTGGTCTTCTGTTGCGGACGCCTGCAACTGGTTTAATAGCCGATAACGACGCTAGAATCGAGCGCCGATTCGCTTCCTCGCTGTTCCTCCATTTCCTAAGGAACTGTTGACCTCATTCACAGAAGCTCCGTTGTTTATCGAGGAATGTTCGAGCGATTCCTGGCAGCTATGGTCCTTTCTCTCGTTGCATTGGTACCCGACTGTAGGTCAAGGTATCACGGACTGGACCTTGCAGTTGGTGTCATCCAGTTGGTCGAGGGTATGACCCGTTGCGGCGTTGTTGGACCGACTTGTTAACACTGGTTGAACCAAGTGTTAGTTATCTGATAAACCTGCAATGGCAAAGCACAGTCAACATTAGTTTAAAATCGACCAATAGTACTACTAAATTCTGCTTGGCGTGGGTCAGGAGCGCCTCGGAGTATAGATCTTGAATGGGTGCTATATAAATTCAGTTTGATTGATTGACTTCACATGTTATTTCAAAATCCTAATAATCAAGACCATAAAAATTCAAAATTACAAGTATATCCTTCTCGGTACAGGTGTAAATGTCTATAGAAATTAGATTTACCCTTCCAAGTCTTACTAAAATCTGGCCTACTATGATTTTAATTGTCATCTGATTTGAAGCTGCTAAAAATTTATGATCAAGTTTTCCATTTCATGGAAATAGGCTTGTAAACAATTAACATAACAAACGATTATCCTCCAATTAATATTACAAAGTATTCCAGCCACAAATGCTTGGTTTCTTTTCAATCCAATTTCAAAAACGTATTTGTAATTACCTGCAGTTTGTTGAAGGTTATTCAGACTTCAAGCGGAATGACTGGCTGTGGAACAAGGTCGCAAGTAACTCGGTGGAAATCCAACAATTTTTCTTCCGCTGGAGAACACTTCCCAGTCGGATACTGAAAGAAGAGAAGCCACACAACTGTAACTAACTATGGAACAAATAAAAATTAATGCATTTAGAAAGAACTCAAATAAACTTTGAAGTAAAGTAAAATTACAAAAATAACGCTGTTGAAATCAGCCTCAGTACTTGTTTCCTAATTCAGAAAATAATTTCTTCATAAATTTCTAAATTTTGTACAAGTAAATGCTTGCACACGGTATGAAAGACTGCATCAAAATATTCTGAGACTCACCTCAATCAGCAGACAGTTGTAGTCGACGGCCAAGTTGTCATTTTTGGACCATCTGGTTCCTTGATTCTCAACATCACCGGTCTCGTCTTCTCCTTCCAAAAGTTTGGCCACTTTTTCAACACTGTCCACCTGCACATACACCAAAAAGCAGGTCAATTAACTGATGAACACTGGCGATTTTAATTGCAGTGTAAATACACTGTGTAAATACATTACGTAGAGCAAAAATATAGTTAACTCTGTGTAATTACAATCTGGAGATGTTGCTTCTGTGATATTTCCTCAAAACATGAATACTTTGAAAATTTGTGCAACTGTGAATCTGTGAAATTGTTAAGCTGTTAGTTTCTTATTTTAACTTAGTTCAGCAACTGCACACCGTACACAGAAGAGTAGTGATTGAACAAGTATTCACCTTAATAATTCTGATGTCGTTTTCCCAGCAGAATGCCTCAATCAGCGTGAAATGAATATGCAGCGTAATGTCATTAGCTGAATTTTCCGGAAGAACGCAAAGCATGATTCCATCGGGATTCCTGAAACGGAAAAATGCATGTCAAATTAATTACACGCACAACCAGGCAACAATGAACAGAAATACATCCTACTGTTTTACTGAAATGAGAAGTGAGCACAAATGCAAAAAGGAGCATCACAAGTTGATGCATGAGGGATGTTCAACATGCATTTAATTTCTCAAAACTTTCAGCTACTTCCTTTATTCATTCACGAAAAGCAAACAGTGATGCCTGCAGTCTGTAGTTCATCTAGTTCTACTTCCTCAACTTAGAACTCTGTAAAAGCCATTTCTCGTGGTTTTGATTTAACTTCCTCATTTTAGTGCAATACTATTCTACATAATGATTTCACCTTCTGCGAAATACTTTAAATAAATGAGTCACAACTTTTGATTTCCCCGTTATAGCTGTGCACAGTAATATTCCAATACAGAGGAAAAACCCTAAAAATTTCTTAATTTTTTTACTTTCACAACCATTTTTAAAGTGACTTACATCTCCAAGAGTTTTCCCGACTCGTAGATGCCACAAGTGAGCCGATCCTGCTCCTGGGCCTCGATCAACATCTCCTTCAGATCATCGCTAAGACCACACTCATCACTGTAACACACAAGAAAAATCAAAACTGAGTCTTGGTCATCAATTAAAGTGTAACATTTGAACTACATGATGTTATACAGTCTGGCAGCTTTACAATGCATTTACAATTTCATTACATTCAGAATTTTCCTGTCCCTGACAAATGTGGACTACACTTCCTAATTTAAGAATGTCAACAATACCTATCGCATTCTGTCAACAGCATGCAGTGCAGCTGTAAAGTAGGCCTTGCTGAAGATGACAGTTGGGAGAAAGACATGATAGATTTACAAGACCCAACCTAGAAAACACACGACCACTTCATACTCTCTCATCTGTAACTTGTTGTTACCAGCAATGAGTGACGACCCAATTCCAAAGTCACAATAAACAAGAACACGGAATAATTCCCTTGCACACGTAGCAAACAGACCCATTCACAATCACCCACGATTCTCGGAAACATTAAAAACACGCTCCCCTCCCAATAAACGGGGCCACATTATCAGATACACCGACCAGGAAGCAGTGCATCAACGCCACGGACCATATAATGAGGGCAGAGTACACGCTAGGCCAACGCGTCGTTAAGTGGACCGACGAAGCAGTCATCCGCCTCCTCAGGCCACGTGCCATTAATGAACCTCGGAATCTGCTGCCCCGTTATCCTTGGCGGTCGAGTAAGCATTACACAGCATTTCTGCAAACTGCTTCCATCTGCGGTCTAGACGCTTGGCCGCCACTGTTAGAATGCACGTTAAACGTGCGGGTTATTTCCATACCCACCCCCATCAAACATCTCGCCCAGGTCTGAAACTTCCAACGCCCAAGCCTAACATGGCCATGCTGCTCAACGTGGATTGCATCACGTACAACTACCATAACTAACATTTCGTCACGCAGCTCCCAAACACCGTTTCAAAATCAGGAACTATGGCAAAATGTACGGGAAACTAGACTGATGCATGCAGCAAACCACAGTGCACGAGTTTTGAACCCAAGTCGGGAAACTAGACTGTTGCATGTAACCAGTGCACGAGTTCTGAACCCAAGTTACAACACGAGCAACAACAGATGCAAGATAACAAACCTGTAAAATTTCTGCGATCGCTTCTGTGCCAACGACACATCAAGACTGAACGACTTGGCGGGCTTCATGGTTAACTAGTAGCAACTGATGTGTTCGTAAAATCCAGACAAAGGAAACTGACAACTAGATAAGTCAACGTTTACTCTTCGACGTCTCAGATACAACTGACGACAATTTTCCGCTGAACGCCTTTTTAAACTTCGGTCAACGGATCTCCGCGAGGAGGCCTATTTGTCCACGAAAACAACCGCCGTGGAAAACAACAACGCGTGTTATGATCACCGTCCGCTGCTGGCTGCTGTGCTCCGCGTAAACACGTCAACAGCTAAAGCCTCCGCACTATCCAAAAGCAAGAACAACGATAGCTAGCAGATACACGACACACACTCTCTTCTCTGACGTTCGACAAGCGAATGCCGAACCATGCGCCGGCCCAGGCTTATATAGACATCGAGTGGCCGCCACGCGTACATACGAGCCCGCACGCGGCAGCCAGTAAACGTCCTTTCTCCGACTCGATGGGTTCTCAGTCGCACTGGTTTTTCCGGAAAGCCGACGGCTACCGAGAGAGCGGCGCCTACTGAGAAGCCGTAAAGGCTGAACTTGGACCGCAGTAGGCAAAGCGATGCGGCCGCCCGCCTGCCCACCCGCCAGCGAAGAAGGCCGCGGCAAACAATTACGGAGAATCTGCGCAAAACGGTACGACGTGCTACTAAGAAGCAATTAAGGCCTCGGCCTCTGCAACACTGCGCTGATCAACGCGATAGGCCAGGCCAGGCGCCTTCTAGCGGGCGTCCTCAGAGGTACGTTCGGGTTAAGGCGTCCTCTTAAGGTCACAGTGGAAAAGAAGAGCGTCAAGGGCAAAAGCACAGTAACCACATATCTTGTTACGGAAGGGGGCAGTAACGTCGTGGGTCTTAAACACTAATGAACCCGAGGACCAAACGAGATATCAAACAACGGTTCGAGGCCTAATGAAAAAATGTAAAAAAAGCAAATTAAACTAAATTATGGTAGAAAATACGAGTTACTAACGAAAATTAATCTGTAGAGATCAAATATGTTTAAAAAATGAGTGAAGTTTTCACAACGAAGTTGTTTTTCCAATAACCTCATTCATTTATTCAGACTGAAAATTCATATAGCGCTCCTTAAAGATACCTACTGAAGAGCGCGATCAGCTTATCTGTAAAAGTTTCAATTTGATCATGATCATGACATTTGTGCAACAGTCTGCCTTCTGTTCCATAAATTCACACCTAAAGGTGTTCAAGTGCGTGCAGTGCACTTATGCCTGTCAGAAAGGCAAAAATACTTTTAAATATATAGGATCAGAGAGAGAGAGAGTTCAGGAACAGCCTTGATTTTCAGTTCTATAAAAACGTCAATCTCTTCCCAGAGGTTGTGAAACCATTTTAAACCAAGGTCAATACCTATAGCAACGGGCTGTTTCTCTTTGCAATGTCGTGTAAACAAGATAGAATACAAGTGATAGCAGAAGCCTGTATTTAACAAAGTGCAAAATGTTACACTGTATTATTCACTGCATAAAACGTTGAAACAATGATTTCTTGCAAAATTTTTCAGTAAACAAACTAAAATTTGAAGTAAAAATTGATTAATTTAGGTAAAAATTATGAAAAATTGGAAAATGATTTTTAAAACCATTCCAGGCCAAAAAAGGGTTGTGGAATAAATTTGGTCCTCAGTCAAGAGTTTGGGACCACTTCTGTTGGTTAATTGTCATCATCATTATGTGGATTATGCAGTCATGTTTGTGTCATGTACGCATCGGAAAGAAATCTCCACGATAGCCACTTTCTCTGCTAGCAGACGGCATCACCTTTCACGTCCTTCAAATCCCAAACACCTGGAATCGTCTGAATTCAAGCAGATGATCTCTCTGTCTCTTTCTCTCTCTGTCTCTCACACACACACATGCACACACATACACACGGACCTCACATGGCATTAAGTTTCAGGTCCATTCACAAAGAAGTGTCTGGAGAACTTGTTCAAAATCCATGCAGCTTCTCCCCAAGGCTCTCAACCAAATGCCAATCAACATTCCAAAGTGTTCAAGATAACTGAAGCATTCTTCAGTTTACTTCACCTGAGCACTTAGCAAGTAGGCCTATGCCGCAAATGTTACAGGAATCAGATAGACTAATTAACCTTTCCAAGTAATAACTGGTTAACAATGACAGCCAAGCTTGACAAAGAACAGCATCTCGAATAGGACAATGGGTCTTTGTTTTGTGTCCTGTCTTGGTTGCCACCCGTTTCTTGGCAACATTTCCTAACAACACATCACTACCTAATCCACCCATCCATCCATCTCACTCATTAACGCCTGTGGTCATGGTGGTCTTCACGTGTTAAGCTTGTATTTTTCTTGGAACTGACTAATTGAGATAAGCCTGCAGGGCAAGGCCTCGAGTACTAATTAATCACTCGAACTGCTTTTCTGCTAATTCCTACAGGCTGTAGTTAAGTGGTTGATACAAAGATCATGCCAACTGATACACGTATAAACCTGCATGTCTGAACGTATATATACATATACATATGATAATACATTTCACTTGAACTGATCAGCTGACTGGTGTTGTGTTAGCGGAACAAAGCCTATGGTTTGTGCTCAGAAGGATAGCCGTAGAACTATTTCCTCCTGAGCTGAGGAATTTGTTTTTGTTATTCAGTCAGTGTCTGGAATTGCTCCGAGGCTACATCTACAGGTGTCATCAGGTAGATGCTAACAAGTGGTTTCGGAAATGTCGTTCACGACCTACACTGCGCAGTTTCCAGTCATGCACTTGCTTTTTACTATTTGTGGGCCAAATTGTTCGTCATAATCGTCCACTTATCTACTGGCTCGCAAACTTCTTTCACACTACTAGATCTGCACCTGAAAGACCAACAGTTACTGCGGAAGCCGTTGCGTGTTTTTATTAGGATGGTCAGCGTAAACAGTTGCTGAGAAATATACATATACAAATTTATCTCTGCGCCAACGCTTAAAGTCATTGTTTGCGCGATTGGTTAAATGAACTGGTCCATAAAAACAGACGAAAGCCGCTTCTTGTTGCACAAGACTGGCAAAATATTTACCCGAAAACGAGAGAAAAGACGAAAATATTTTGCACAAATAATTACATAAATGATTCTATTTGCGCTATAAAATCAGCAGAGTCGAGCAGGCAAGTCGCAGTATCGTCGTCAATAACGGTTACGGTATTGTGCGGTATATAACAGACTATGGCTTATACAGTCCCAAGCCTGGATAAAGGAGGAGGGCGACGCTAATTATCTTTGTTATGACACAGCGTCGTTAAACTGAAACTACTACACGGCGTAGCGATCCAGGGTCATTAAATTGCATGCAGACGCAGACGGGTATACAGTCAGGCAGGCAGCCAAGCAGGCATACAGGCACGCATGCAGCGCTAGGCTGCCTCGATGCAGCCTCCAACCAGTTGCGATAACCGTTTAAAACGGCGCGTTAGAACAAAGAGCAAGGTTTTCTGCAAGGCCGGACTGCAGAAAAGGAGCCAGAGGTGAACGAACAGTAACAGAACAGGCGGACAGCGAGCAGGACCGACACAGAACCAGACAGACAACCATACAGGTGCAGCAGGCAGCGCATTATTAACACGCAGTCCTAAATCTGACGGGCGAACGTTTTACGGAGGTCGCGTCAATGTAGACCTCAGCACAGCTGCAGTCGTTATAACGGCAAGTATATTATATCATGTGTAAGTGGTTTCATAGCATTGCACAAGGCCAGATTGACGCTTAGACGTCAGTGTGTCACTGCAGCATGCGCATAAATTAATAACGACCTCCGTGGTGGGCAGCGCACTCTTTAGATTAATAATGACCTCCACTATGCAATGCACTGCTGCACAACCTCCTCAGATTATTATCGGCCTCCAGTGGGCAATGCACTGGTGGATGACCTTTCAAAACGAATTATGCATGAAGTTACTGCACGGTGTTTTCATTGTCATTAGGTCAATATGCATGAATCTCATTTACACTCATAATTGCAGGTTTAATTAATCGTTCCTATTCTCGCAATACTGTAGGCTATATTCGTAAAAACTATACACTGACACAATAATGATAGAGGCAATCAAAAGAAAAGGTCGGTATAAATCGGTCGTTCATTACGCAGTTTACAAGCGGCAGTCGTATTGTGCAGGGGCGCCTCGACTGACGCAAGCCATCGGCCGAGGCAGAAGTCCAGGGCAAACGACAAGCGTCACATTCACACGAACGCTGCTATTTATAACGGACATATACACAAAAGCCGAGCTGTAAACCAACTTCTTTGTTTGTGGACAATGGCGCCCTTGTGACGTCGTTCTAGCGCCCTTGTGCGATTCTGCAAGGGCACTGTATAAATAGTATGATATATACATACATACAGTGAGAACTCAGCTACTGTCCGAACTGTGGTAGTGCCAGTCCCGAGCCTTGAGAAAGGAGGATGGCGACACTAGTGACACAGCGTCGTTAAACAGCAACTAACCAAACAATCTACATGCAGTGGAACTCCGCCACTGCCGGTAGTGCCAGTCCCAAGTCTGAAAAAGGAGGAGGGCGAATTCAACGGCCCTGGCAGCCATAAGATGTCGTCAAACACTGGCGGTCTCGGTCTTTCAACCGTATCAATCCACAGCACAAGAAAGGCCTTTGTCCCGTGTACTGCATCTCTGACAATCTCTACCGGTATATGCCACTCAACACTGAAAACATTCCTTCCCTGCAGATCCTATCTTCATTCCTCCTTTTCCCCCTTACTTCTCTCGCCATTCCTATTCTAAAAACCATCCACCACACCCTTCTGACTGCCTGCCTGCCCGAGACTGGATCTTGACCGGCAACTGAATCCGACCTTACCCCCTGCCTATCGCTTTTGTTTTGACTGAGCGCCTGTGAATATGCCGATTCCCAACTTCAGTATATTGGGTATACTGTAGAAAAGCTGAAGATTACGATTATGATACTTTGTACCACTTTGACCTATATACATAAAGCCATACATATGAAGAGGGTATACCAATGTCCCAGAACAAAGGCATCTGTTATTCATGACCATACACTGAGATGACCTTTCACTAGGATGTACAGAAAACCATACTTAAGCTATAAATAATGGAAAGACTAACAGCATGTGCAAAAAACAGCTGGTCCTTATTAATCGCTGTCTAAAACAAGGTACACAGAGAGCTTTAGCATTGGAGATGTGTCTAGCCAAATTCTGTACAACCCATAGTATCTGTAGGAGTTTTATTTACCATTGGAGATGTCTCTAGTAAAATTCTGTACAACCCATAGTATCTGTAGGAGCTTTATTTACCATTGGAGCTGTGTCTAGCCAAATTCTGTACAACCCATAGTGTCTGTAGGAGTTTTCTTACAGTTTTCTTTCTTCTTTTTCCAAGGCCAAAGCATAAGCTCAGTCACAGGCGCTGGATCTTATCTCATTTCAAAGCTTTCACAGTGCCGTTTCTATAAGGTGCAAGGCATCAACAGATGTGACGACTGATAGCCCCATGATCCCCATCCTGAGGAAATGCATATGAAAGAGATTACAATCTGAAGGCCACCCCATTGCCTCTAACGGATTGCATACATTCTTCCTTTGGTCCATCATTCATGCAGAAATAGACGGCCTGATGTGCAAGGAATGCATGAACAGAAGCATGTGGAAGTGAGTTTGAAAGGCACAGCATGGCAGAGACAAGCTTCAGTTGGTACTGCCTTAGGTTACCTTTTGCAAACAACAGCGGGTACATAGGGGTCAGGGTGCAGTTTGGAGACGTCACTGCAGAGCACACACACACCGCGCCCCTAGTCTACTGATGCAATGTATGGACCATCCCACGCCTCATGTGACACAGCGAAAACTTTCTGCACTCTTCGGAAAAAACCAACACAGCAAAGGGCTCGTGACAAAGGCCCTACATGACAATGAGTTACCCTGACAATGGGCTGTCAAGAGAAATTGTAATCCTTTTGTAGCAAATGGTCCTTCTGACCAATGAAAACCTTACAATATTGCATTGTATTCCTACAATCTAATAACATTAACAGAATCTTTCTCAAAATTCAAATGGTCTCCTGCCATTCAGCCAAACAGCAGCAGCAATTAAAATACAAAAACAAAAACCAAGAGACAAAACAACGTACACAGGTCTACTGCTAATGCTGCATAACAAACAACACCAAACTGCATAACACATTGTGCATTAATTCTAAAATCAACCCAAAGTTCTTTGGACAAACTGAAATTTGTGGAAATGCCATGAGCAAAGCCTCATCTGCAAACACCTAAGCCCATCTCAAGCAGTTTACTATCTGCCGGCAGACACTGTATGCCTGCTGCATTCCACGAAGGCCTAGACAAGCCGTCTACTATAAGGGCTTCCTTGTACACTCATGGTCATATTAGGCCGCCGGGACCAGTGCAGTAGAATAATTATTAAGCCTATACCAAGTAAAAACGATAACGAAAGCATCCCAACAGACAAGGAAATTTGATGACTAGCTTCTTCATCTTGATACGTTGCAACAACCCTTTCCAATTCTTGCGTAACACCTTCTGGAAAGACGGCAAGAAATCCGTCGTAAACAGCTGCCCTGGAAAAGCTGACTCACGCCCGGAACCAATTTTCTCCGAAAACGTGTGCCCATCCAAGGCCGCAACGGTAAACAATACGGAAACCGGCACAAGTTACCAGTCCATTAATCTGTTACATAAAGGTCGTTAAACCATGCAGATAACAGTTCTAGATAATTAAGGCCTAAACACAGCACCCTATGTAAACATCTTTTTCTGAAGGTCGGTACGCAACCGGGATGAAAGCTGATTTGATTATGAAACTATGCACAGAGCTTTGCAACAGCTAGGCTATGTCCTTCAAATCTGTTTCTCACGCAGTTAGTTAATTACCCTGACCTCGTCACGTGCACAGATCTGACCCTTTACCTCAGTAACATCCATACAAAATTGCAAAGTCGTGCATTTATCCCCTTCCCACTGACAGGTCGTCAACCTCGGTCCAGGCAAAACATTTGCGCTGTTGCCGATCCGTTTCACGCCCTACTCGTGTACACAAACCAGTGCCGATCAATTATCTTCCCGCCGCACGCTAATCTACAGGCCGCCCGCTGAATGCTTCTGCCGCACATCTCATTCCGGTCCTCCTCCCTCGGCCGCCTGATGTTTCGTAAGGGATCGTTGATATTTCACCGCTACTTGCAGGCGTTGCGTAAGGCATCGGTTGCACGGGGACTTCTAACGGTGAGTGAACCAAGCAGTCGGTCATCAACCACGGCTTCACATTATGCATGGGCTAAATATAGCAGTAATCAGGGTGAACGCCCGTCTCCGAAGCAAGCGACGAAAAAGCAAAGTCAACATTTCACCCCCGCCGATAAAGCAAAATATCAAGTCGTTCACATCGTGGTCCTGATATTTGTAACGTCGTAATCCAGGCTCCCAAGTAGGTGGCCCGTGGGAAGGCCAAATGGTGTACGTAGGACACCGATAATTTCCCAATTATTACGCTGCTGGGATCATTTGGTAAATATGCTTGGTATGTCATGGAAATAATGCTAAATGCATTTTGCAATTTTGCAAAGCATAGCTGCTAGTTGACACCTTTGCATGTCAACACAGTGCAACAGAAAAATATAAATGCATACATAGTTCAGGTTACCAAGTGCATGAACTTATGTATAGCACCTCAATATATTGTGCACTTGTGACAGAGCCAAAAGCATAGACATAGACTAATGCTGATCCAGTGCAATATTATTTCTCTCACACAAAACACTACCACACAACTTCCAAAGCAGCTGAAGATCTATGTGCACCACTGCAGTTATACAAACATGCACGTGCTTACACTTAATGCAAGTTCCAAAGCACACAGGGTAAAAGTGTACAGTTAATGTTAGTCCTGCATTAGTGATTAGAAGTCACATGCATGTATACTTAATGCAAGGCCTGAAGCACACTGCCTAGAAGTCGGGTGCATGTATACTTAATGCGAGATCTGCAACATACTACTGGTTACTTAATACACGTCCTGAAACATACTGGTTTGAAGTTGGATCCAAATATACTTAATAAACATCTTGAAACTTACTGGTTTGATTTATACTATCACATATGTGATACAAGTTAAATCAACATTTGCAGGATTAAAGCAATCCATGCAGCTATTTTCTCAACACGTGCACATCACATGTGAACATCACACATGATAAATAATGCTCAGGGAAGTAACAGGCCAGCATTCTTAAATTTGAATACCATCAATTATTACAAGAAGGCTCTCAAAAGTCAACAAAATATTGCATTGCATCATATCAAATAAAACTACAATAGTGGAGATCCACAGCCCAACCTACAGGGAAACCTGCTGATTCACCTATATATCAAGAACAAAGAACAAGAAAACGCTGATGCTGCAAACTTGAATGCATTACGCAACAACACGCCGCGTGCACGAGGTCTTGAGCAAGAGACCTGCAACATAAAATAAAACACAGTAGCGTACTCACAATTTCTTCGTTTCTTGCATGTTTTCTTTTTCGTCGTCCTCTAGAGTCATATCGGTTGCACAGGTTATGCCTTCTGTTTCTACGATCTCTTCCCGATTTGCTTCTGGAACAGTCACGCGCTTGTACTTGTCCCGCTCGTCTTTGTTAAGTGTCATGTGTATTTCTCCCAATTCTGCACACTATTTTTAACGCCAATCTTATGACACGTTGCTGTTACACGCTGGCGTTGCTAGCGTAGCGTTCTGCGTGTCCAGAAATTCCCCTAACAGCAGATGATGATTGGCCCAGTCCAACTCATGTGCGCCTTTGCTTTTGTTAGCCGTGCGCTGATTGGTTGGCCGTTGGCCGTTGTAAACCACGACGTCGTTGGTGGTGATCTGTGTCGGTTCTGCGAAAACATCATTAGCGATTATCGTCCGATGTGTATACGACAAATGCATCTGGTAGGGTAAGCAATCGGGCTAGAGGTTTACGGTTGGCGCTGGTTATCTGGTTATACTGTCTGCGACTGTGTGAACATATTCTTACTTCACCGGGTCTGATTTGGCTGTTTTCCTTTGAATGTGGGATGTCGTCGTGTGGGTTCCAAATATGGGCATGGTTTGTGACACGAGTATTGCTCACGCGTTTTGATGATTCAGCGGATTTGGCTTATTCATCACAAAAATTAGAAACTCAGAGTCTACGAATATAGGAAATGTCAGACGATAAACTCCTGCGTGGAACAGCCGTACGTGCAGTTTGTTTTAATCAGGGCTATAATTATAATATACTGATAATACTGTGAATGCAATGCCGTTAGGGCATTCGTGCATGCCATAAATTTTTGAATGGTTGAATAGGTCACATATTTAGGCGGCCATGTAAACCACAGTTGTCCAGCTTATTAAGACAGACCATATATGGACCTAGTCGAATAATATTATAATTCAATCCCGTATATTGGCGCGTGACTTTTGACAGTTACAGAACGTAGGTGTGACACGAGGCGTCAGTCAGTCAGAGAATCTGCCACTGACGGGAAATAATATGGCATTGCGTCATAATATCTTGTTATGCACGTGTGCATATAACAGGCGAGGTTTTAACACAGTCTGTTACAAAGGCAGGGCTGTAGTCGAGGGTATACGCGGGTATACAGCTTGTACTCGCCTCTAGAGACCGTATACTCACTTCACAAAATATTTATATTTATTTACTTTAAAATACTGTAGCGTATACTCACAAAATACTGTAGCGTATACTCACTTCAAATTTGTTTCGGAAAACTAACCGGTAGCGTGTACTCGCCTCTAATTTTACCACTACAGCCCTGTACAAAGGATACATAAAATTGGAATGCATTTATTCATTCATTTTTTATTCAGACAATTTGTATAGTGCCTCGCGAAGATCCGTACTCAGAGGCGCTCACAACCCAAATCCGGCGATAAAGAACAGTTTTAAAATGCATCTGAAAGGTGTATGCAGAATCCCTAGTTAAAGAACAAGCAAATCTGAAGGAAGGTTATTGCATATGGTCAGCCCAACAACTGAAAATGCATGACGTTGCATCTGTCAAGAGCATGCGAAGGGAACAACAAATGACTTGTTGTTCCCTTGTTGGTCCCTAGTTCAAGGTCTTTTAGAATGTTTCAAATAATTTCATGCTTTTGAATATAAAATTTAAAAAAATTAATAAGGTAGGTGCCAATAATTTACTGGTAAAGTTGCAGCAGTTTATGAAAATTTAGTGGTGAACTAATAAACATATTTTTTATAGTGATAGCTATTGACAGTTGGTTTATCTTTTGTATGAACCTTATACGGCTTTGTATGAATATGCGTGTGGCTTGCTTTCAAGCTTGGCTTATTTCAAGTGCTTTCAGTAGATGATATGAAATATAACATATACATGTATGACCTTTTTATACAGCACTTGTAATTACAATATATCAATTATTTGGTTTCAAACGCATAACATGAACCCGTGTGCTGATTGAGTTTATGGTAGGACGTTAGGTTCAAGTAGTAGGCCTACATGTGTTCATACCACAGGCCTAAGTATACGAGCGAGCGATAGGCCCAAGTTCAGTCAGAAGTCTGAGTCCATGTGATACACATAGTGACATAGCTTTGCCTTTAGCCAGGTCAACATAGAATGCTGCTCAGAAATTATGCATGCAGAGGTAATGGAAGAACAGGGTGCATGGGTTAAGGGACAAGGGTCTTGTTGGGGTATGATAATTATGTGCTGGCAGCTGAGACATGCAGGTCTGCCGTCCTAAGAAAAGCCCCAGTAATCGAACCAGCAAACGACCTATTAAATGACTTCAGTGACCTGTGACCTATTAACTAACATGGATTTAGAAAAGATCTGCCATTGTCTGAAAATGAACAATTAAATTATATGGAATAAATATAATTTTCAATGGTCAAAGTTACTTGGAATTGACCTCAAAATGACCTTTTGAAATAAATCACAACAACTTGGACTTGCACCCTATTTATTTATGCAGTATTTGCCTCGAATCAGATGGAATAACTTTATTGACAACAAAGTAATGTACGAATTGCATTGAAACTGACAGAGATGAGCATTGAATCTGTTCAGTCTATGTTGCAAAGCATGTCCTTTACCAGTTGGTCACCATTGCAGAATGCCTCACCATTGACCTGATATTGACTGAAGGAAATGATGCAACCAGTCAGTCATTTGCTGTTATCATCGACCTAATAAATGACCTGCAAGTAGTACACATATTCATTAGCCTATATATATTTGTGTGCGTGTATGTATATGTATATATATGTGTATATATATATATACACAGTTATACACATATATATATATATATAGGCTAATGAATATGTGTATTATATATATATATGTATATGTAATGTATATATATGTATATATATATATACACAGTTATACACACATATATATATAGGCTAATGAATATGTGTACTATTTGTATATATGTGTGTGTGTAGGCTACTGTGCAAATGATTTGATTATTGCCGTAATGAATGGCAACATATGCACAAAAATGACCTAATTATTTACATTAATAAAGACATAGTAAAGATTTAGTAAATGACCATAGAGTCCTAAATATTGACCCTAAATGCGAGGAAACTGTACGATTATAAATTATAGTAATTTGAGTAACAGTGAGTAGTCCTAGTTAATGACCTAGTAAAGAAATAGAGTTTTCGATGATGCAATGTATTGAAACACTGAATTACCTGAATGCCGATCTAATGAAGAAAATTATATATGACCTGTATGATTTTACATAAGTATCCGAATATTTGTATAGCGCCTTGATCATGACCGATTCATTGACCTATATATATACTGTAGAACAATTGACCTAATAAGCGACCCAACTACTGACCCGTGTGTATAAGCAACCTTGGAGCTCTGTAGGAATGCGAGTCAGTAGGTGGTGACCTTTGCTTGTGAATGGTATTTGCCCTCGACGAGGGGGGCGAGGGGCTCATGGCTCTTTATGCTGTTCAGGCCTCGTCTGCATGGGGTGGGTAGTTTATATAAATTGATACAAGTGTTCTCTGTCAGACAGAGGGTACATGCAGAAGAGATGCAAAGCAGGGCAAGCCTAAAAGTGGGGTGACTGTTCCTCAGACAAATGAGGAAGTAACCCATCTAACCAATCCAAAATGTATTTCCAAAATGTGTCCTTAGAAAAGCGCTTTGAATTCAAGTTCTTGTGTATGGCTTCTACAGTCAGGAGCTTCTTGCATCAAAACTGATGTTTGTGGTGATGATGATGATGATGATGATGATTATGATGATAAGTAAGTAAGTAAGTAAGTAAGTATGTTCTTTATTGAACCGCTTGCAGACGCACTGCGGCTTACAAAACACAAGCATGCGAAATGAGGCGCAATGAACAAAATAAGGGAAACCAATAGATAAGATAAACAGTGATAAATAGGTGATGATAAAATAAGGTTGGATTTAAGTAATTAAGTTTAGATTAGGCGTATAACATTCTTGTGATGAAATCCCTACGGGTTATCATATGATGGTGGTGGTGGTGGTGGTTATGATGATGATATTGATTATGATGATGGGGATGAAAATGATGATGATTATGCTGGTGATGATGATAACCTAATCTAATCTGAGAACTTCTATAGCGCCTTCAAAGGGGTTAAAGATGATGATGATGACGACATTTCTTACCCCTTTGTGTATGATCTCAAAATAAAACGCTATCGCCCTTTCAGTTTTGCATTATGTTTATATGTACACGATCATGGTGTGTACAATGAATGATGACGCAGTTGCATATTATACCCAAACCTGTGGATGGCTTGCAACACGTGCGTGACCCGATGTATACTGTGCTCTCTCTCTCTCTCTCTCTCTCTCTCTCTCTCTCTCTCTCTCTCTCTCTCTCTCTCTCTCTCTCTCTCTCTCTCTCTCTCTCTCTCTCTCTCTCTCTCTCTCTCTCTCTCTCTCTCTCTCTCTCTCTCTCTCTCTGTATATATATGTATATATATATATATATTGAAATTTGGAACGCAGCTAATTTATCTATCATGTTTGACGTATTAAGCCATAATTTGTGCTCAAAATGTCCTTTGACTTCGGTGCAGGCAGTAGTTTAGTAAAACATATTTGTAGGCGGGGTCGGTTTTCCACCTGCACTGGGTGTGTGCGTACGTGTGTGCGTGCGTGCGTGTGTGTGTGTGTATGTGTGTGTATATGTGTGTGTGCGTGTGTGTGTGTGTGTGTGTGTGTGTTGGTGTGTGTGTGGATAACTTTGCAGTAGGGATGTAATCATGCATAATAGTTGATTGCATATAGTTATATATGATACGTTTAAATAATTCCAGTAGGTCATTCTGTATGATAATGCATTTAAATATATATAGTGCCCTGGAAAGAGGACATGATAAATATTTATTACTGGAAATAGGCACTGTTACAGTTTTCTTCCTCTCCCCGAACCAACGGCTTCCGCCATCTGACTGTGAGTGTATATGTATGTGTGCATGTATGTCTATGCGGGAGTCTGTGTGTGTCTGTATGTATGTGCGTGTACACGTGCCTGCGTTCAGCTGTTGGATATGAATATGACGATGGTCAAATGGGGGGGTGAATTAAGGCATGTACTCCTGTATATTAACGTACTATATAATATGTATCTACGAGTAGCCTAGATGATTAAGGGATCCAAGTGTTTATAAATAAAGGGGTAGAAGTAGTCCTATGTCTCGATGTTGATTGTTGTGTGCTGGTAGCCTTCGGCACGTGGTAAAGAATCAGTGTAGCCTGCTACTAATCTACGGTATCTGAAGGAAAACACCTGCACGCTCGTCGCTGCAGGAAATAAACATATCTGTAGGTCACATGGGTGGTGCGGGTCACGGCGACTCGCGCGGTCATGTTTACCGATGAGTAAGGCTGAGGCAATAATTCCAATACAAACGAACTTTGTTTCGGAAATAACCACCGCTCAGTTATAAACTACATCCATGTTGTACATCGATCTGGAAAGTTTTGACACGGATGGCGTCATTGTTAACGAGATGTGGTGCCATTTATCATCATCATCATCAATTGCTGACGCCAGCCATTTCGCGGCGATGGGTACGAATAAATGGTGCCATTTATATGGGAAAGTAATGTAACAGGGTATGCTAACTTCGGATGATCATCTTACGTACACTACGCAGGATGTACTTTCACTGTGGTCACTATGCTCTGTCCGAAATCCCCTCCCCCCACTTTAACGGAGCTGGATGGTATGAAGACCATATACATAACTTGTAAACCCATTTCTAGGTACCGTCCATGTTTTATGGTATGACATCAAGGCGCTCTCTCTCTCTCTCTCTCTCTCTCTCTCTCTCTCTCTCTCTCTCTCTCTCTCTCTCTCCCTCCCTCCCTCCCTCCCTCTCTCTCTCTCTCTCTCTCTCTCTCTCTCTCTCTCTCTCTCTCTCTCTCTCTCTCTCTCTCTGTCTCTCTCTCTCTCTCTCTCTCTGCGCGTGTGTGTGTATTTTGAAAATTAATTAATACATCACGATGTCAATCGTTTCTCCTTTCTGTTTTTATTTTCCGAAGTGCACCAACGGGGCCTGGTATTCGTGGCTAGCTTTCTCGATCGTGCTTCGTAATTGGCCCTTGTTACAATTAGGTCCTTGATTTGGCCTGTGACGCTCTTAATCAACGTTGATACTCAGCCCGGCTAATAAATAAACCAATTGAGGCTTCTTCCAATAGGTTTGCGGTCAGTGCAATTAGTGTAGACCAACTTCGTCATAACGGTTTTTGGTGCACTCGGGAAACACTTAAAATCATATGCCAGTTTTGTTGAGGGGGAGACCAAATTGTCCTCTCTGTCTGTCTAGTGGCGACCGCTGATCGTGAGCTCCATTATGCCGTTCACGTGACCAGTCCTCCGTGGGTCAATTAATAAAGATAAACAAAAGTCCAACAACATATTATTTTGTAGGGATGGAGTTTCCCTTGGAAAAGAACTTGTAGAGCGTGAGTTTCCACTTGAAAGAAACCCAAAATAAAATTACACCTAAACAGTGGAACATTTGCCTCATCTGTTCGTGATGTATGGGTCAAAGTGCGTAGGCGGCATCTGTTTGGATGTTGCGTTGGGTTGTTGCCGTAGAGTTTGGGTTGTTATCTCGTTGTGGATTACGAACGTGTCAATATTCGTTCGTCACGGAAAACAACCAGCGTCACTTTACGAAACATTGTGTACAGCTTATATTAGGTGTAGCCATATTGCGCACTGCAAAACAAAAGAACGTGTTGTGTGTAAACAATACGCCGAACTGCGCTAAAGAACTGAACCTCGACCGGTAAACACGGAGATCTCCAGTGTACGTTTGCAGTCTATCGAGTTTGTGTTTACGTGCGATTTGGGCATATGGGACCTAAAACTGTGCCTAGATATGATGATTACGTGTAGGGCTAACACGTGCACATGATAATAACTTCATATTCGGCGCCCACTGCTGTAGATTCGAAAGCTTCGTTCGAGATCCTAACGCAGTGGTTCTCTGCATGGGCGTCCGGAGGGGGCAAAGGGGCATTTAACCCCCTGGATTTTGCAAATATTTTACAAAAATAAAATCTTTTGATTACTATGATTATTAAAACAGTCCCAACATACGATTTTAAATGCGCAAAAAACTTAATTGTTTAGGCATTATTGAAAAAAAATTTATGTGCAAATTTGTTCCTATGAAAAAACTTCATTCCCCTAAAAAATTTTATCACCCCCTAGAAAATTCCTGTGGACGCCCATGGTTCTGTGCCTTTATCAGAGTATATAACTGTATAAGGCACCCTTCTTAAAAGTCATTCAGTCAACGGCTTCTGGCCTTAATTTCATTGTTTTTCTTCCAGTTTTTTTATTTGAATAACGAGCAACGTCCCCTATATTCAACCACAGGTTGCATCTATTCATATGGTTCTTTAAAATAGTCACTGGCCTCAGGCAGTAGGTTTTTTTTATTTCTTGATAGAAAAAGCTGCACATATAATTATATTCTGCCATTTTCCATCCGTACAGCAGGTTCTACGGCATCCTTGTGTGTCGCAGCACCGAGGTTGGGAAACACTGTCCTAACATGTGTTGAACAGTCAGGTCTTGAGTGATGAAGACACCCTACACTATTGATGCAATGGGGGACCGAGAAGTGTACAGGGTGGAGGCAATTAATGCTGACGGATGTCGTATTCAATACAGTTGTTTGGGTTTCGGGCACCAACCCAATGCGTAGATATCTAGCATAGGCTGACGTAGGCTGAAACAGCTGGGGCTTCCCCCTTGCGCCTACAAATGCACGTTTTGAAACAGCTTCGCTTTTTGGGCAAAACTTGAGTCTGTGTCATAGATTTGTATGAATATCTCGTATGCATATAAAACATGCGCGCGCGTGCGTGCGTGCGTGCGTGTGTGTGTGTGTGTGTGTTTATGAAAATGGAATCTGGTTAAGGATTGGTGTTTGTGTGTGTGACATGTTAACTGCACTTTTATTGACGATGCGTTTAAGGATCGTCAATCTGTCAGTTGATGCTGAGTATGTCTCCTTTATTCCGCCATCATGCTCATCGGGGTGAGGGAGAAACGGGGGTCAGACGGTCATTGACCCGTGCCTATGCCTATGCTTTTGCACAGACATATGCTTGCACAAACATACACATGATTTCTGGACTCGAATAAGGAGGCTAAGATACCGTAATCGGACGGCCCAGGTAGTAGGTACATCTGGACCAGGGCGAAACTGCGGTCATTCACTCATTCAGATTTCCAAGTACATCTGCTAACTATGCCACTGTTCGTACTCTGGTAGTGCCAGACCCAAGCCAGGAATAAGGAGGAGGGCGACGTTAATCATATTTGTTATGTTTATGTTATGATTATCTTTATTATGTTGTGTTTGTTATAACGTTAAACAGTGACTAACCAACAAAATATATGACGACCATTATCTATGCACATGACCTTTGCACATGACGCAAGCAGATTTCCGATCTATAGGCCTATAAGACGCTTTTCAGAGGTAAATAAAAGCGTTGTATTAAGCGTTTTGATGCGGTATATTTGTATATTTAGACATACATACATGCATGTATACATACATGCACACATACATGCATACATACATATATACATACATGCATTCATGCATACATACATACATACATACATACATACATACATACATACATACATACATACACAGGTGTAGATACATATAAACTGTTCGTAGCATTACTACGAAGAGAGATCATAAAGAGTGCTTGAGAATGCACTTGCCGGCGTTGTTTATTGTTCACGAAAATGGATATAATAAAGGAACTGAAATACAGACGCGGCGCTAACACATGTGCGCATGCGCAGCCATCGTCCCCCTCCCCCACCGGGTCATCGCGTGCGTTCGGTTCAACGGTCGACAGAGACAGGGACAGAGATCACATCGCGACGAGATGACTGGAGATCTAGGCAACGCACAGGCCATCGGTTATTACCAGGCAGAGAAAGAAAGGAAAGCACGGAAGGCGATGGGAAGGAGGGAGGTTGCTCGAGTGTGATCGGGTCGACAAACGAACGACTGGAAAGCAGCGATTGGTCTCTTATCACGTGTTGTATTTATATTTTTATTAAAGCAGTTTTATACAGCGCAGGATGGAAATTGTCCGGGGGGGGTTGCTGGCAGGGGCGTCTACTCCATAGAAACTTTGGAGCAAATGCTCCATCCAAAAAATGGGGGAGATCTGTCAGTGTATGTGCCATCATTATGGGGGAGAGGAAGGGGAAGTTGCTCCAATGACTTCGGCGATAGACGCCTCTCTTTGCTGGGTTCAACCCCATGTCTTTCTTAGGACCCCAGTGGGTCGTTTCCAACCCCCTCAGTTGTGCTAGTGTGATTTATCATTATTTGACCATGAGTCTCTGACAAAGAGAAGACATTTCCATGGTGTATGATGTATGCATTTTTGAATTTTCTCAACAAAGGAATTGATTTTGATTCGAGTAGGCCTATGACTTGCAAAACTGCTACCGCTGAAATCAGCTGCTTTCAAATTTCGTTGACTTCAGTTTGCAAAATACGGATAAAGTGTTCAACCACCTCCACCCCTCCAGTCTTTTCTACAATTCCCTCACACTGATATAGCACCCCTTCAAGATTGCCTACTCAGGAGCACTCCCAGCCCAATCACGGTCGAACATGTGTTATAAATTTCTTAATAATTATGAGGTTACATGTAAACGTTACAGCCGTATACAAGACATTGCAATGCAATACAGCTGTAATAATATTGAAAATGTCCTTAAACAGTTTAGAAGTTCACGTTCGGTAGGAGAGCTGCGAACATGGTGAGTCGGGGGACCTCGAGATGGAGGGACGAACAACTGTGCATGAACGCCGACCAAAGACAAGACTTGTACCAACTACCAATAACAACATAGGGGGCGCCACTCTCCAGGAGACGCTGATGGAAGAGAGGATCTGCCTTACTGAACAGAGTTACAGGATGTAGCCTAATCGTGATGAAGAGGATGTTATTATTACTTTATTATTATTATTATTATTATTATTATTATTATTATTATTATTATTATTATTATTATTATTATTATTATTACGCATTTATTAAGCCCCGCTATATAATAAACATGCATCAATGCATCGATGGCTTTGAGCAAATGTGAATATACTCAAGGTCCCTACAATAATGTATTCGTATAGTAGTTATGCATGGAAGTCATACGTGATATAGGCCTATTAAAAGTGTTTTATATATATATGTATATATATATATATACATAACTTCCATGCATAACTACTATGTATATATAGAGGGGTGCGCGATAGTCTAGTGGTTAGCATGCTGGACTGTTGGACTGTCAACCGAGAGGTCGGGGTTCAAATCCCGTTATATATATATATATATATATATATATATATATATATATATATATAATAATAATAATATGTCAATGCGATAGGCCTAGCCTGGCTTTCATAGCCATGGGAGCGACTATATTTTCTGCACTGAATCGATTCGATTTATTTTATAGGTGATTTGTTAACGATTGAACTATACTACTATAGCGCTGTTTAATTTCAAACTATAGGATCGTCTTCATGTGGAGGGGTCAGAGGTTCGAACTCTTCCTGCTCTTCTTCTTCTTCACGTCAGCCCATTGCACATGCACTGAATATCGAATAACAGTATAGAACTTCCGTTTGCAACAAGGCTACGGTGATTTCCCTTCCTCGGGTCCGGTTTCATAAAATTCCCATCGTCACTATAGCGGAAGATTCTATAGCCAGTTGCAGCATAATGTAGGTTACGATTGATAGTAGGACTGGATGCATTCTGTATACAAGGACAACTCAACAGTTTACACGTCTGTTTATTATGAATGAAGTTAGGATGGGCCAATTCCAGTTAAATTGGCGACTTCCTGATTTACAGGCCATATACACTGTATCTAGGCTATACGCTGATATACAGCCTACTTGTATAGGCCTATAATCCTATATGCCTATGAATGTCAGTATATATGAGCATATGGCCTTTATATCATCGCTAATTATTAAACAATGAGGAACATCCTTGAAACCATGCAGCTCAATAAGTTTAATTAAAGTCCATTTCGCTACACATGTGTATATAGGCCTACATAATGCATGCGTAGGCCTATATGTAAATATGCATGTATACGTTCACAGCTAGGCCTATGTCTCACATCAAGTATAATTCGCGTCTCGGCAAATTGCCTGTTCTTCAAAAGAGCGGTTCGCATTATCTCCACGGCTACGCGTCGGAGATAATAATGCTAACCTTCCTGCGTCTTCGTATACTAAACATCAGTCAGATGAAAATATTTCAAATTAGTGAGTTAATGTTTAGATATACTCACCGTCTATTAGGCCTACCGCCTGCTTTCTCTGGATAGTTTCAAAGAACCTCTGATTTGCATTCATACAACACTAAACAAGCTGAATTTTATCGTGGGTCATTTGCACGCACTAACCAGCCAATTCTCGTTTAGATTCATGGGCCCCAAATATGGAATACTCTCCGACTGAACATACGTAATTCCATGAGAGTGGCATTGTTCAAACAAGCTTTGAAAGATTACATAATTAATCCAGTTTCCTTAATAGGCCTACTGGTCGATTGTTACAGTATTTACCGTTTGTCTTAGTTCCTAGTTAAGTTATAGTGATATTTTACTGTGTAAATGTAATGTAAATGTAAATCTCCGAAATTTCTCAGCGCCACACAAAAACCACGTATACTCAAGTTTGACTTAATTTTTCATACTTTTCTTCTTTCTTTGGATCAGTTTTCTTGTTAATATTTTTCATGTCTCTATGCTGGGTACAATAAATTGTTTTGAATTTGAATCTATGTATCCATGTAAGTATGTAATGCATGCGTGTATGTATACATGTATGCATCCATCCATGTATGTGACACGTGTACATGTCAACGCATTACCATGTCCTGTTTTTATTAATTTAAATACCTGTGTATTATCTAAAACGTATGACCACAGACGTACACAAACACTCGACACTCCCAACCCCAGACATAAACACATCTACACACGCGCGCGCGTACCGAGACAGACGGTTCATCGACAGTTCATTGAGGTAGATGTAGGCCTACTAGAATCACGTGACTACTCGTTGGCTTTAACCTGTTAACCAGATATGTGTGCATATATATATATATATATATATATATACATATATATATATATATACACATATATATATATACATATATATACGCCCATTGATTGTCCGATCGACGCTTACTCTGGCCCCCCACCCGGTCATCGCACCTGTCGGTTCACTGAACCTCCATTGTCAATGTTCTCGTTTTCTGCTCTCCTCCTCTTCCTCCTCCTTTCTCTGCCTCCATATCCGTTTCATTTCCTCCGCCACCCTTTGTTAATTAATCGGGTGGCTGCCGCTAATGACTCCTATTCCTGCTTCCTTTTTCCATCGGTAAATGTCATTTTAATTAAACCTATTTAGCGTCGGCCCTCTCGGTTGCATTGACTGTCAAACGCATGACGGATGTCTACGAAGAACATCGTCATCCGGTGCTCGTGTAATAAAGGGTATTTAAACACTAGCTGTTGCGCTGTACAGATATGATCAATGTCAGCAAACGCCACATTAACGAGAGCAACAATGGAGGTCGTACGCATTGCCGGTTCGTCACATATATGCAAAAGAGGCGTTGATACAAATGGGATGCAGGCAGTCTAACGGACCATAACGGCGAGGAAGTCCGTCCCAAGAGATGTATGAATGGACAAAGGACAGGATAGATGGACGGGGAAGGACGATGGAAGCTTGAATATACGAACCATCCATCCGATGGATGGATGGATGAATGGGTGGATGGATGTAAATGTACACGTTTTCATATAACGACCTCGACCCTGCTCATTTTTCCATGAAGTGATCAGGTGAGGTCCTTCACCACCGCTGCCCGTTTGAATAGGCGCCACGCTAAGGTCTCCGAGTACGGACTGTGCTAGCTCGAGATTTACATCTTTGAAATAATCCGCCTTAGGGAGGGGAACCACAATATGCATGCACTCTTATTCAAAAGTGGGGTTGCTGGCTGGTTGGATGACTGGATGAATTGCTGGCTGGCTGGATTGCTTGCTGGCTGGCTGGCTGGCTGGCTGGCTGGCTGGCTGGATGGATGGATGGATGGATGGATGGATGGATGGATGGATGGACATAAGGACAATTGTTTGCACGAGAAGATGAAAGGACAATGGACGTTGGCGCCTGGACAAAGATTAACAAGAAACCATAACTGACGAACTCAAGGACCGACACGAAACGACATGACACAAAGGACAATGGGGGTCCGTCCGTCCAACAGTCGCGGTCAGTTCATCGGGTGCCACACGTCGTCCAGTCCATTACTCTTGCCGCCTTCCACGCCTCTTTCGTCTTTGTGCAGTCTTTGTCTGTCTGTCTTTGTCTGTCTGTCTTTGTCTGTCTGTCTTTGTCTGTCTGTCTTTGTCTGTCTGTCTGTCTCTCTGTCTCTCTGTCTGTCTGTCCTTAAGCGACGATTTCTGTGAAGGACCAAAGTCGACCCTGACTAGCGGCGTTAAAATCACCGACAAAGACATTTATCAGTGGCGCTTAATAAGACTCATAAAGACCGACGAACAGACAGACACGCGATCACACAGACACGGACACAGACAAAGACACAGACAACTACACCGATGGCCGTCGTGCAACGGTGGATATGCTTCAGTGATTAACGCCTTCGTACTGAAGAGAGCGCCGCTTCGAGACCCGACTCCGAACCAGCTGCACAAGTGCACGAATAACCTCCTCGTAAATAAGGTAAAAATATATACAGTGTATTTGTGTGTGTGTGAGTAACGTAGTGGAGGCCGTAGATAGGATGAGTGAGCGCAACAAGTACTAGTGAATTTGCACTGCAGACAGCTCTATCTATAGCAATCCTCAAGTGCTTTGGTCGGCTGGAGTTGTTCGGTTTATCTGTGGTTGATGCAAGGGCTAGGGAAGGTCAGTTTGCTAGTAAGCAAGACTTCGTCATTAGAGTCCTTGACATGCCAGACACCCTACAGGCTACAGACGACACAGTATGCAAAATACAGGCAGACAAACAGGCACTGCCAGCCAGGCACACGGAAGAACAGACAGATACACGAAAGAGAAACAGGCAAACGGATGGACTGAGAGCTATGTAAAGGTTTTGTTATCGGAGGCCTGGGAGCCATGGCGCCAAGGGCATCCATGCTCACAAATTTTGGCTCTGTCTCTGTGACGCCGAGGCAGAAGCATGCTCAAACAACTTTTTCGGTGGCGCTTTGTGTTTGATGTTTGCTCAAGTACATAGTTTTATTGACTTAATGAGCTAATAGACGTTTGTCATGTCGTCAATATCTAGTATAATAAACTTTTCTAGTGGCTGTAAAATCACAAAGATATTCTTATATAGATTATATCGGATATAATCTAGAGCATATAATTTTATCCACCCGAGTTCTGTGCTTGGCTGAGGTTGGCTCGCACAACTTTGAAACTTTCACTGTTTGTTACATTACATGACGGATAACGGTAACCCATAGGGATAGTAGACGTCGGTCCGTCCTCCAGACATCTAGGTCATTGGCCTCTCGTGTATTTTTAGTTCAGCGCATGCGCATTGTGAGCTCCGGTTTCGTCTGCCTTGGTGTAGACCTCGGTCGGTGCAGCGCTGCCATACATATTATCTACGGGCGATGCCGAGTTATAAACGCCGCTCAGGTTATAAGGACAACGAACTGCTTTGGCCTTAGCTACAGCTGGGGGCTGAGTTTAACATGCTTGTTAGTACGGTAATCCTTTGTCAGGGCTCATATCTGGCCACCACATGCAGCTGACCTAACTCAACACGATGCACTGCATGGCAAACAGCCGAGGACAATGGATATCATTTTTCGTACCCATCGCCGCGAAATGGCTGGCGTCAGCAACTGATAATGGTGATGATGATGATGTGGCCACCAGAGGCACAATGTGGGCCACTTGTAGGCACAAGGAACGTGGTTGTCTGAGTTTGAATGCAGCCCCTGGATGCTAAACCTCCCTCCCAATCAGATACCGTGTCTTGTTTTGGTTACGCAGTTGTTGCTGGTCAACATCAGAATAATTATGTCTGAATATGTTGGGCTGAATATTTACTCCAACTATACAATCGTACTTCTCGTCAAACCTTCCCTGTTCGTCCCAGTTTCAAATAGGCCAATATGGGCCTCTAGTTGACATGTAAGTTACTCTCGTTTAAATATAGGTCTACTGTCGTCAGTTGGGTCTACTTTATAACTTAAAAATATGGCTATTTCTGTCGAGAACATAGGTACAGAATCAAATGGTTAACAGGGTTAATAATAGACGGCAAAACAAATTGTTAATGTCGGTGTTAAGCGATCACAAAAGGCAAAACAGTGCGAAGTCCCGGTGTTGTGCGTTGGGTGGATCTGAATGCAACTAATTTGGTCATGGGTTTCACAAACCAGAATTCCAATCACAAACTTATTACCTAAAGCCAGCACGGTGTTACATCCTCGATGCAGGTAGAATGTTAGATTATAATCGTAATCGTAATCTCCAAACTTCTAAAGCGCCACGCGCAGGACACCAGCCTATTCACGAGCGCTACGTCAGATCAGAGGGGGTTAATGATTACTAACGATACTAATCCAATCCTAGGGACTATGGGGGGGGGGGGTCCATAGAGTAGTGGCAGCATCACTAGCGTGAAGAGCAAGAGGTAGCGGGATCGCTTCCCGCTACCCCACAAAATTTAGGTCCCCTCAACCTTTAATTCGCGAGATGGCGCGTTGTTAAAAATGAGATGTAGGACGTGATGGGCGCTTGTATGGCTGCCGTGTACAGTTAAATTCGACTCCTGTAATAACTTGTGATCATCCGTTCATACTGATTTGTAATGATACTGCGTTATTGTCAGTTTGAAGATATTAAACGAAGATTATTACCTAAATATTCTTCAGTCAAAAGGTGGCGCTGACCTCCTACTGTGAGTCAGCCACCTAGCGAATGGATATGACATTGTTGCAAAGCGATTGGCAGAGCATTATTGGTTTCTCTGTAGATGGCGCCGTCATTTCGGACCACAGTTCAGTGGAGGGATGGTCTGAACGTTTGTTTTGCATTTTAACGACATCTTATGGAAACAAAGGCCGGTGCACAGAGGCGATAGTATTTTTAAGTCTGAGCAGTCGATGGGCTTCCATCCATTCTGTCGACCACAACGTCGCTATAGGCCTAGAGGGCAAGAGGACGTCTTTCTCTGTCACTCTGAGCAATGTGGACCACAATTCATCAATAGCTTCCAATAAAACAACACGGGATTTTTTTTGGGCAATGTAAATGCAGATTAGGCCTATACGAATAATACACAGGCCTACTAAGCACACGCGCGTGCGCAGACACATACATCGGCCCTCACACACTCAGACTTGATGTTGACCGACAGACAGACTTGAATAATATTATGTCAGTCCGCGTGTCTTGGGATGGGAAGATGCATCTCGTGGGTATGACTGGAGATCTGAAAATTTCTGCAGAATAGCTATAAATAACCTTTTTATAGAAATAATGATCGATATAATGTAAGAAGCCACAAGTATTAAGCATAATTATATTCATCATCATCGTGTTTACCCGGATTCTTTCTTAGTGATACTAATTGGAAGCTTAAGCCTCAATTTGGTTCTCGCCATGTCAATACAACTACTAAGTTGGTGTCCCTACTAGCGGGAGTCATCCTTTCAGGGCCTACCTTTGCGACCATCTTGAATAGTTTTCAGTGTACTGCTGTTTGTTATATTTTGGTTTCAATAAAGAAAAATGTTATGTTATCGTCATCAGCAGTTTCTAACGCCAGCCATTTGGCGGCGATGGGTACGAATAAATTATCTCCAGTAATACGATCAAGTCTCAATTTCCCAATTACGAATTTAGTCAGTCACTTGGTGGCGCTTCTGGGACATTTATCCATTTTAACAATTGTGGAATCCATATAACGAGCATGCCGCGGAATCACGTTGTTTGTAAACACGGTGATAAAATTTTACATTTTAGAAATCGTGTTTCTTGTGTAAACTCATTTTATGTTGTTACAGATAGAGAGCGCACATTTAAAGCTATAATATTTGTTGTTGACTTAATATCCCTTTGACTGTTTTTTGCAATCAGCATCGCTCTGCATGTGGGCCTGTGACGTTGATTTGTGAACCAAATTTTGAACTCTGTGCTTGAAGTATCATTCTGTAAGTACTAGGCCTACTATTATTTTAGTCCGCTGTTTAACATTTTAAAGGTCTAATCGTTAATCCACCGTTAGCCTCTAGTTTTGGATAAGGTTCATGTACTAACCAATTAGCTCTTAAATTTCTGTTGATTAGAATAATTTTTCAACACAGCTATATGTTGTTATAGTACTCATTAACTGGAACCAAGGAACATTGATCAGTGACATGTGAACTGAAAATTCTAACAGGAATTAATCATGCTGTAAATTTATCATGCAGTTGATGAACTATAATGGGACAGTATGTAATGTTATGTTATATTACATTAGTTAATGTAGATATCACAGTCAGTATATTGTTATAATCATTGTTAACAACTCCTTGATGTTTACATTATTTTGTAGTTACTTTTCTATCTATCTATCTATAATAAACTTGTATAACACCCCTCTATTGGCTTCCTGTCCAGCATCGCATTCCTTACAGGGTCTCCACCATGGCATGGCACTGTGTCCTAGGGCAGGCCTTGGCCTAACTCGGTGAGCTCGTGCGCACTTTCACTTGCGCGGGGCCCCGTGCTTTGCATTCGGCCTCTCGGGGTGATTTTGTTGTCCCCTATGCTCGTACTGCTATTGCACAGCATAGGGCATTCTTCGTGGTGGGTCCTATCATCTGGAATGACCTCCCTCTTTCGCTTTGCTCCCTCCCTAGGGACTCAACTACTTTCTATGGCCTTCTTAAGACCTTTCTTTTTGACCGTGCCTGGGTCGGAAGCGCTACTGAGTAGTTCTTGAAGGATGTCTCGCATAAATTCAGAGACGTGACCAAACCTGGATATACCGCCAACCAAGCGTCCTGCCGACCGCAGAACCTCTCTACTCTCTAGACTAGCAAGGCGAGTCTGAGGAAGTTCAACAAAGAGAGAGGACCAATAATCGAATCGATTGACAATAAATGCATATACCAGAGTGGAAGCCGCGGAGAATGAAAGGGAGCGGGATACTACACGCAGTAGGCGCAGTTGGTAGTAACAATTGTGAAATTTTATGTATGTGTATAAAGTAAGTGTGCACATGAAGATGTTGGTTTGCTAACAATTATAATTGATTTGCAGGTAATAGGACCAGTTTTGCATTTGCTCAGAGCCTTACAAAGAAATGGGTCATCAAAATATTGCACACACGTGTCTGGTTGAAGTTGGTTCAGCCAGCTGCAGTGGAATTGTAGTCGACACTCAGAGGGGATATGTTATATCTCACGGCACAGTTCTTCTGCCATACCTTAGCAATCGATATACAACTTTCAAGCGCCTCGTTAAAGAGGGTCACCTGAAGAACAATACATTTAAAGAGCTCACGGTTCAGGTAACAGTCGAGGAATCGTTCAACCGAAATAAAGAGTCGCAGTCTTTGGTGCCTGTTGGCAGTAAGACTTCCGGCTACACTGTTGAACCAATTAACCTGGTTGTTTCTGGCTGTGATCCGTTGCTGCCTACCAGTCGATTTCTTAAACTTGAAGGTCAGCTGGAAATGGTGTGGCGGTCGCACAAGTTTTCGGAGACGCTTCGACAGCTTTTTCCGAGTTCGGAGTGGAAGTTTTTTGACGACACTCAGGAAGATGAGAAGAAGGAAACGGCGATTTCAAAAGATCAGGTGTATCATTTGCTTCCTTTCTTCGTTCTGATCAAAGTTCCATCCATCAGAGGTTGGACCATGGCTTCTGGCAGCAGATTTGACCGCCTCTCTGTTGGTGCTAATGTATTTGTTGTTTCAACTCCGTTTGGAAATTTAAGTCCAGAAGTTTTCATGAACTCTGTGAGTAGTGGTATTGTATCGAATCTAGCCGGTGAGAGGGAGATGTTAATTCTGACAGATGCTCGATGTATTCCTGGTTCAGAGGGAGGAGCAATCTTCAGAGGATCACCTTTCAAAAGGTATGTTTCCTGCAAAGAAATCTAGTTACTATAGTCATTTTGAATAGAATGGTAATAAAGCACGGCAGTTCAGTTAGTAATATGTTAACACAACAGCTACATATTCATGTGTTATGTGGGAAAATATGGGCAATTAATAATATAAGCAAACTTTTTGGCTAGATTTGAAAATGGTTTACAAGGTATACACTTTTGGATGGAAAATGTTCGTAATCGTAATCTCCAAACTTCTAAAGCGCCACTTGAAGGCCAAGTGCAGGGCACCAGCCTGTTCTTGAGGGCTGCGTCAAATCAGAGGGGGTTTCCAAAGAGTAGTCTAGAGGAACTCCAAGTCCAGTTACCATGGGGGCAGGTCAAGAGAGGAACAGAGAAGCTGTTAAGACGGGTGTTGTTGTGATGTTCTTTTGTGTCAGTTATAGTTTTGCTTAGTGTAAGCATTTTAGAGGTAAGGGATGACAGACTAAAAGTCAACAAATTCAGCAGCAGCATTAACAATAACTGTTACTACTACAATAAAAACTTACGAGTTGGTGAATTGTGCAGACCATGAATAGTGTTCTGCATTTATGCTTTTCTGTGAGCATCTCTTTGTGCTGTTGTTTCATATGCTTTTGGTTCATTTTAGTCGTCCAGTGGGTATGGTGGTGGCACCATTATGCTGGAAGGCTAACGAATGGATTGGCCTGGCTGTCGGCTGCCAAATTTCCGAAATAATGAGTTCACTGAGGAAGGTCTTCCAAGGATCAGCCTTTGAGGATGAAAGAGGCTCAGGTGATGAAGAGTGTATTTATGCATACAACTGGCTTATATTTCTTCTTTTTAGGTTTAATTCGGATTTGTATTTTTGTTTCCATTTTAATTTCTGCCTTAGTGAGTTACTTTCCTGTTCTTACCAGTTGGCAAATTTGAATATTTATGGCTGTCCTTCTGATTATTTCTCATAATGTTTTTTCTTATAACTTGCAGAGTAGATATTTTAGGAAAATCTTACATCACAATTTTTATGAGCAGTGTAAAAAGTTCGAGTTCTTAAGGTTTCCATGCAGTGAAGAAGAAGAAGAAGGTGAAGGAGGAGGAGAATAAGAAAAGGAAGGAGGTGGAGGAAGATGAGAAAAAGAAAACGAAGAAGAGAAAGGAGGAGGAGACAAAAATGACGAAGAAGGAGGGTAAGAAGTATAAGGAGAATGAGAATGAAGAGGAGGAGAATAAGAAGAAGGAGAAGAAGAAAGATACAAAAAGAGAAAGAGAAGGAAGAGGAGGAGGAGGAGGAGAATATGAAGAAGAGAAAGAAGATGAAGACAGAGAAAAGCCCTTGGATTAACCCTGACTGGCAGCCATGGGTAGGAAGTGTTAGTGACTTCATTTTTCTTGGCCATGGCAAATGAAAGCTTGTGAGTGATCAGGGCTCTTCATTGCCACCTCATCTTCGCACTCACAGTGTATGGTCAGTATACCGGTATTCATTGTATAACTGATTTCGCTATGGGGCACTACTTGAACAGACAATTTAAAGAAATATCTTTCTGTGTTGGTGGGGATTTGAACTCCCGATCCCTGGCTTGGCAGTCCAGCATGCTAACTGCTAGACAGCCTTGCAGAATCCATTCCAGAATCTGCCACCATGTCACATTTTTAACCTAGCTGGAGAGACAAGTGCAGTAGAAGTAGCAGAGTTACTTATCAGTTGTTGTTGGAGAAAAACATTAACCTGTTGTCTGTGGCAGCCACAGCAGAAAGGACTTTAGTACCTGAGATGCTATTGATATTGTTCTTGACAGGGTCTTTAGTGGCGACATCCATAGTCCAAGGTCCACTGGTGGACAACATTCCTGTTGTGTTTGTGAGCAGTGGTTGTATGTGGGGCAGTGGAGTTCTAATTCATCAGAGCCTCGGAATCATTCTCACCTGCAGCCATGTTGTGAATGGTGCTAAGGAAGGTATTGGGACATATATCTATACATTGGTTATTTGGTACATTATTTTAATTTCACATATTTAGAAGAGATTATTAGTACCTATTTCATGCTTTTCTATTCAGCATAGCAAGACTCCAGTTACTTCTTACTTCTTTTAGTTTATTAGTAATAATGAACTGCATGAAGAAACAAAGGTATGGGTGAATAACTGATGCAACAACACACAGATAGACAGACAGACGGACAGGCAGAAAGACAGAGAGAGAGAGAGAGGAAGAAACTAAGAGAAGGAAATTTTGCACTGATAAGGATAAGAAGGCATGTTATCATAATCCGTCGTTTTTCTCTTGTGTTTAAGTGAAGGTGCGTGTTGATGTGCCCGGCTTTTCGTGGCATGTGGGTGACGTCATATATGCCACTTCTGAAGATCAGGTGTTTGATGTTGCTCTTGTGCGACTCAGAGGCTACAGACCGAAGCCACAGTGGCCTCAAACAGTCTCCATAGAAACGGATTTGAAGGAAGGTAACTATTTTACATTTGCCTTTGTTTGAACTGTACAGCTCTTTGTTACTGCACATCTGGTAGCAATCTGTGGTTGCATTTCAGATTAATCATGAATCTAAGATCTGATGATTCTCAGGCTCTTCTTGTGTACTCTTTATATTATGGGGCAGTGGGGCACGTTGGTTAGAGTGCTTGGCTTGTAATGCTGAGGATGGGGTTCAGGCCTCATTGAGATGATTACTCGCAGTTGCTATGTGCCAGAGATTCACATTTACAGACCTTGCATGTGCAATAAATGCAATAATAATAATAATAATAATAATAATAATAATAATAATAATAATAATAATAATAATAATAATAATAAAATGGGGAGTCTGAAAATTGAACTGGTAATGAAAGCAGGCTTGTTGACCAACATGCAGTGGTACTTGTGGCAGAATAAGCCACAAATAAATTTTTTAGCTGGAACCACTATAATTGGGATTGAATTTACTATTTATTTTCACAACCAGGGCTTTTTTTCAGCCGGAACGAGCCAGAACGGCGTTCCGGCACCTTTTTCAGCTACTAAAAAATAATTTATTTATTTTAATAATAAAAACAATAATTTAGTTGTTTTAATTTAATTTAAGTGTTTTTGAACTGTTTTCAGTGTTTATTGAGACCCCTCCCAACACTTAACCCCGTTTTTCTCATGATTTTAGTCCGCCCAAAATTGTTGCGTTCCGGAACCTATTGTTCCGTTCCGGAACCTTTTTTTCTAGAAAAAAAGCACTGTTCACAACACTCCATATTTGGACTCCATATGTCCTGCATGTGTAATTGGGATTGAATTTACTATTTATTTTCACAACCAGGGCTTTTTTTCAGCCGGAACGAGCCAGAACGGCGTTCCGGCACCTTTTTCAGCTACTAAAAAATAATTTATTTATTTTAATAATAAAAACAATAATTTAGTTGTTTTAATTTAATTTAAGTGTTTTTGAACTGTTTTCAGTGTTTATTGAGACCCCTCCCAACACTTAACCCCGTTTTTCTCGTGATTTTAACCCTTCTAAAACTAAATTTATATGGCTGGGTACCCGTCAGCAATTGGCTAAACTTAACCTTCCCTCTCTCTCCGCACAGTTTCCTGGCTTTACTTTCTCTGCCTCGGTCCGTGACCTTGGCATTCTATTGGACCAGGAATTAAGTTTTGCACCACACCTTCATCGCCTCAGCCGCGACTGCCTTTATCAGCTCCGTCAGCTTCGTACTGTCGCTCGCTCTCTCTCAGCAACAACAGCAACTACACTTGTTCACGCTTTCGTCACATCTCGTCTTGACTATTGCCTATCTCTTTACTCTGGCCTCCCTTCTGCACGCCTAGACTGCCTTGACCGCATCCTGCGCTCTGCTGCACGCCTTATTGGCCAAATACCATATTTTGGCCATGTATCAAATTATATGCTGGAGGTCCTGCATTGGCTCCCTGTACGGCAGCGCATTGAATACAGGATCGCCTCCTTTGGTTGGCGATGTCAACTGGGTCTCGCACCAAAATACCTGATGGATCTCTTCCGGCCTGTGTCTGCTTCTCGGACTGCTCGAGTCCTCCGCTCGGTGGGGAGGGGGATGCTATCCGTCCCGTTCGCCCGTACTGCTATCATGCAGACCCGCGCTTTCTCGGTGGTTGGCCTGACCATATGGAATGGCCTTCCCTCTGAGCTGCGCCTACATCCTAGGTCTTCCTCTGGTACCTTCTATGACCATCTGAAAACTGCTCTTTTTCGCCGTGCTGGAGTCGGGAGCGCCTCTGAGTAGTTCCCTTGAAGTGGCGCTATATAAATTTACGAATGAATGAATTTATGAATGAATGAATGAATGAATGTGGAGCTCTTGTTTGGAATGTTGTCACTTGTCATCATGCCTTCTGCAATCTACATATGATGTTTGGGCTGTACAGATACAACAAAAGGAACTTTTAAATCAAAATTTGCACCAGAGGTGTGCCCCAACATATATAAAGGTTGTGACACATTGTTGCTACTATTGACAATTAGGTTTTTTGTTTTTCCCCTAAACAATAAACAACATGTAATATACAAACTTTGTACATGTAACTGAAAAATAGATCTGCAGCCACATAGAGAGAACCACAATGTGTTAAACTCGTTACAAGTATTTATATTTATTAGTCTTGTTTCAGTGGAGTATATAGCACAGTTTAAAAAAATTTGCATGTAGAATTTATAAGAGGAAAACAAACAACCATGAATAAATTTTTGAATTCATGATTATTCATTTTCTTTATTTGATTTTTCATTTAACAAAGGCACAGAGGCATTTGTTGTTGGTCATGCTGCCTTCGGTCAAGAGCACAGGTTGAAGCCAACCATCACTCGTGGTGTCATTTCAAAAGTTATCTTTCACAAGAATGTGCCAATCATAATCCAGGTTGTCTGTTTCGTTTTTTTACATTTTATATTTTTAAACTATATAAATATATAGCACAGTTATGCTACTGAAGGCAGTAGACACTGTAAAGGTAGAGTTTTAATTTTTAACTTCGACTGACTGCATTAATTAAGCATCACAGATTACGAAATGTTAAAATTTTCTCACAGTGCCAGTTTTACAGCATATTATTTGGCTTCGCATTTCATTCAATTCAAAGTGTCTATATTACTGTAGTTTTGTAAATGTTTTGTCATTTGGTTACAAAATGACTTTGTGCTGCTTACAATAATCTGCGTTGGCTATTTTAAGACGTTATAAGCATGTGCTTTCTATGCTGTTGTGAGCTGTTGTGAATTGTTAGCTGTGGTCCTAAGTTATGAGTAGGGGGAGTCTCTAACAATTAGTTCTCATTATTATAGTTTTTGTGTTTCTCTGTTTAAGCAGACGAGTTGTTCAGTGAATTCTGGTGCAAGTGGTGGAGCCCTTGTCAATAAAAATGGTCAACTTCTGGGTATCGTTGTTTGCAATGCAAGGTAGAAAAATATAGAAATATTCTTTTAAGGACTTGGCTTGTGCCCAAAATTAATTTCACTTTATGAGTTTAGGACTTTGCTATTCTAGTTGTTGCTGCAAATGTTAGTAATTCTTGCTTGCTGCTTGATACTAATGTTATAATAGTGCTGAACTATTGCTGTATCTGCATGAAATTAAGTGATTTATCATTTCGAAAATATTTTGCTGCCTGGCAGTGTCTAAAATCAGTTAAAATCAGTTAAAGTAATAATGAATGCTGTCATTATTTTAGTAATTGCTGATTACATTTCCAGTTGCATTATCAACTCACATATGGATTTCAACAAGATATTGATAATTTTCATCATTGTTAATTTTAGTCTTCTGTTCTGCTAAAAATTCTTTGTAATCATCTTTATTTAATTAGCTGTCCCATCAACCACTGTTATCAAAGATAATTGTTTTCCTTCATTTTATTAATTTGATTTTGCATGTTTGGAAATACTTCAGCAATACCTTTTTCAATTTGAAAACACTGTACAGAGATAAAGACTGTGGTGCCACCTATCCTCACCTAAATCTAAGTATACCTGCAGTGACCATATGGTCCACAATCGGTCAGTATTTGATGTCGGGCAAGTCGTCTGTTCTGACGAGGCTGGCTTTGGCTGATCCCAGTGTTCAGCTTCTTTGGAACCTGCAGGGTTAGTATGTTCTTGCATCCCTTTGCTGATAATGGTTTCATGATGTCTTTGTTTCATTAATTTATCGTGTTTTTATTTTTAGAGCAGCATATCACTATTTAATTTGTCTCAAATACTATAATGTAGTGCTTTTTATGCATCTATACCCATATGACTTACTCACTCTGTATGTACACATAGCAAACCACGATACCTGCTTCTTAAGAGCACACATTTCATAATGCACTAAAGATGCAGCAAGTATCGAATTCTGTTAAAACCTGAAACTAAGACAGAGATTGTGGCAACAAAGAATGGAAGAACCAAGCAACCCAAGTCCAGTCAAGACTTTGACAATTACAATGCTATTTAGTCCCAGATGTGCTCTTATTCCAGAAGCCAGTAAGAATTTCTGTTCAAATTGAGCACATGGCACCATTGTCACTAAGGATTTTCTGACTGGCAGTTACTTGATTGCATTACTTTGCCATGGGATTACCGGTAGATTGCCTGGAATAGCCTCACACTGGAGCTGCATCTCCTACTTATGACAAATTCCTCGACTTTGTGCGTATCTTTAAAACCGCTCTTTAGCCGTGCTTGGGCCAGGAGCGCCTCTGAGTAGGTATCTTGATGGTGCGCTGTATCAAGTTTAGATTGATTTATTGATTGATTTATTGATTATGTCAGATAACAACAATGTGTGAAAACTTGACATGAAAACACTTGATGGTCAATCACTTTGTGCAACTGAAAACCCATGGGAGGGGGAAACACTCATGGCCAGGAGAGCATTAGGTTCGCAGATCAATTCCCGTAACCCCATCTAGGGCGGCACCTTGCGTGGCTGCCAAACTGTGTGTTCAATTAAGATCTTGATTGTACTTTCATGTTTCAATGTAATCTTACTGCGTCTGTCAGTTTGAAATAATAAAGAATATTATTATTATTATTATTATATTAGGGTAAGCTGCTATCATTGCCGGGCACAGTAAGGCAAAGTAAGCCAAATGCAGATTTATGCTGTACCTTAGTAAATGAATGCTCTATTTTAATTTACTTTATTTCTTGACAGGTTCCGAGATCAAGGCAATGCAACGAATTAAAAGCCGATTGTGATTTAAATTCGTAGCAGTAGTTATTCCAGTTTATTCCTCTATCTTTGCAAAGGAAGTCTAGTTAAATGACTTTGACATAAACTCTTCTATTAAGATATTTTAATTTTGAAGAGCAAATGAAGCAATAGCTGACTTCAATCTGTATATTTATCATCAAGAACACAAAGGCATTCGGAGAAAGTCAAAATATATTGGCCAAGAAACCACTTGCATAAATTATATATTTGATATTTTGACTATTTTATCATAGTCGTTGGTAAGTTCTCATTATTAAAATCAGCTGAGTTATTGATATATTGCTATTATGATTAAAATTGTTCGACTTCTGACACAAGACACTGAAAACCTGCTCTTGTTCTTAGTATTTATTATTGCCAGACATGTTGCAGACTGCTGGATCTGCAGCTGAGTAGGCTGCAACATGTCTGGCACGTATTTTGGACAGCCTACAAACTACGTGTTTATCTCCAGTGCTCCTGAAACGCTTTATTCTGTTAATGCTGATAGCACCAAATTTATCTTCGTGCTGGACCCACAGCTCTTGCTATTATCAGATGTGTTGAGGCTTTCCCCCTTTCCAGCATAATTCGTCTTTACTCTTTGTCCAAGGCCGCAATATCATTGTCTTCAGAGGCGACGTTGCAGATGGTAGAGAGGTCAGAGTTTATCATATTCTTCATGAAGCTCTTTCTTAAAATCCTCTTCTGTTGCATCAAACTGGTCAAGACCATTTGGTTCTAGTTGCAAAGGTTGTGGACAGTCCGTCGTGGATGAATCTCTGTAGCGCTCCGGGGATTCTACGAGGTTGGTTGCCTTGCTGTCCACACCTGGAAGCGTTTCTGTGCTTTTGTCCACATGATTCTGTGAGGTAATTGTATGGTTTTCAGTCGCTTCATCATCACCATTGTTGATGGAGTCAACTTTTGTCAGAATGTAAGAAACGCTGGTCAGTACCGCATCCACGATTTTTGAGGCAAGTTGGTCGATGGCACTTTCAATACAACGCGTCTCTTCTCGGCTAGGTCTGGAAGTTTCTACGGAAGGAAGAGTGATACTGATCTTTCTCCCCTGTGTCTCTTCCGTTCCACTGGATCGTGGTACACTGGCTCTTCTTGTCAGTCGATCCCGGGTGCTCTCACGTGACCGAGCAAAACTGCTCGGAGCTGGGGTGTTGATGGTGCTCTCATCCTCAAAGTTCGTTGGCGGTCTGGCTGTTATTGTTATCACGCTCTCAGAGTCACCTCCATCCGCAAGAAACACAGGACCCTCACTGGCTTCTGCATCTTGTACTGCACTCTTCAGTTCTGGAGATGGAGGAGGCGGATACGGAGGTTGAACTGGCTGGTCTGAATGGTTGCTTTCATCTTTGCGGCAGGTCATATCTGTCGAGGGCTGGACACCCAAGGATGTTGCTGATGTGTTTCTGCGAGTATTTGGTGACTTTGTTAATGAGATGGTGCAGCTTGACAGGGAACGAGAGGATGGCGCAAAAGTAACGACTTTTGATGTAGTTCGTCTGAGTGGGGACATCAGCGTAGCAGAACGGGTCACACCCTTAGCAGTGGAGCCAGATTTCTCGTCAGTTAATCCTAACAGATATTTAAAATAACAAAATAATGCTGATTACAAAGAGAGTTTAAACTGTAATGCAAATTTTTGGTAATATTTGAATGGCACCTCAGTATGACCTACGGAAAGATAGATTGCTTCTGTGTGAATGATTTTTTAATTAAGTTACTGATGCGGTTCTGTAACTGAAGCCTTAAACATTTGAGATATTTAGGCAAGAACAAGGAGATTGTAAATGTCCCTGCTAATCATGAATCTAATCTAATCTGAACATTTATATAGCGCCACTATAGAATACTTGTACAGTGCCTCCAAGAGGTGCTATTGTACTGAAATCAATGTAATGTAAACGTGCTTGGCCTAAGGAAATACATTTAAGAAATAATTCTAATGGTCTCTATGATTTGATTTAAGTTTTAAAACCTCAGTCACTTACATAAGTTAGGCAGTTTAATTAAGTAGCTCCTTGCACTTAATCCCTGCACTATTTATTAGGTTCTATTTGGATGCTATTCAAATTTTACAACACAATATTACTGAGGAATTATTATGTTGTCTGGACTGATAGAAAGCAACTAAAAGAATTTGTATCAGTAATGGACTTTTTCCATTTCAGTTTTGGAGTTGGAGACTTTCATGTGCTAACCATTATTATCATTATATATCTACATATACTCAAGACTCATGATTTATACGTGTATAAATAAATAAATAAATAATCTTTTTCTTTAATTAAGCGCCTGCAAACGCACTGCGCTGTACAGTGAACATACATATAGTAGAAACGGCAGCCACACGATGCATGTATGCCTTACATACATGTATTAAGTAGAAGCACACATGATAACAGTTTTACAGGAGTCGAATATAACTGTATTTAAGCGGCAGCCACACGGCGCCAACATGGCCTACTATTCATTTAACCACCGCCGCCACCTAGCGAGTGGAAGGCAGAATTAACCTTACGGGTGTCTACGGGGTTCGATCTTGGTACCTACTGCTCTTCACGCCAGTGTGTTATCTATAACTCTACGGGATATATGAGTATGCATGCATCTTTGCATGCTGGTATATGCGACTCATGATTTTCTGAATGAATAGAACATAGAAAAAATGAAATACATGCAAGTGAAGTGGTTTGTGTAAGGCATCCAAGGAAATTGATTTTCAAGCCAGTTTTATAATAAATAATAATATACAGACGTGCTAACCATTGACTGGCTTTTTGAGTGGTGTATTGCCGGCTGTTGGAGTGGTGATTGGTGTCGCAGGTCGAGCGGTGTTGTTGCCCAAGGGTGACGACTGATGACCAAAAGGAACTCGGATTGACCTCGAACCGGAGTGTAGTGGCTAAACAAACAACACCAAACGGCATTTTTTTAGCAGCTGCTGATTTCAACAAAGTTTTCAAATGGTCGAAGTAAATCACATGAAGAACAAAGGGGATGAGGCATCGACAGATGCAGAAGCAGCAGAGAAGTGGTGATTCAGAAGCACTCAGATCCAGCCTCTGAGAGTACTAGAACTTGATCATGTTACAGTGCAATCTCTCTCTGTCTCTCGCTGTCTCTGTCTCTCTCTATGTCTGTCTGTCTCTGTCTCTCTCTCAAGAATGTAGTCAAAAGTATGAATGAATTAGACTTCACATGCTGATTAATCATCTCAAATTTGATCATCATAAGCCACAAACCCGACCATTAAAAAATGTAAAGACATTAGGTCTGCAATTGTAAATATGGTTCTTTTGTAGGCAAAATTTCTAAACATGCTTTGTTAGAATTGAAATTACCTGGGTGAGGGTTTTGCCTGGACTGAAGTGATTTTGAAAGTTGAGGTTTATGAATCTGAAAATATAGTTTGAAATTTACCTGTGCTTCAATTTTGAACCATTTCTGTGCATCAAGGAAATCTGGATCATCTTCTGCAGAATCTGTAACACAAAGGTCAAGAAGACTGTTCACTTAATCTAAAATAACAGAATGACCATGCATGTTCACTTTGATCAAATACAACAGGATAACAAATGTATCACACAAAATCCAGTGATACATTAGTGTTGAAAGGATCGCACGGGCCACCAGGAATAAATGGTAATACTGTAGTTTTCACCATTGCTTTCAGATTTCAAAACTTGGTATATGTATATCTTCTAAAATCTGCCTATTACCAAGCCAAGCAACATGCTGAATAGGCTGCCCAGTTTGTTAGATTAAAGGTCTTATTGGTCCAAAATCCTTAATGTGTAAAAACTGAAATAGAATGTTATGCGAAACTATTGCACAAGGTCTATATATTTAATGGGACTTCCTATCGTGGTACAGTTGGAATCTTTATGGGACTACTTAATACCCTGTGCATTACACAAAAGTTGGGCAAAACGTCATTAGGCATGATCAGTTTCGAGAAACCTCTCTTCCAATATATATTGAAGGTCGAAGGTTGTCTTTTGAAATGTGCTTACCTAGTTGGTGGGGTGCAGAAACTGATTGTTCAAGATTCAGCTTACTAGATCCATAGTTGAACATTCCAGATGTCCATGACTTTCTTTGGCAAAAGTCAAAACAAGGTTCCAACAGGATGGATGATAATTTGGACTGCTTCACCAACTCGGATCTTGTCCGACCATATTTCGTTGCTAATAGTAACGAACCATACAAATATTGTCCATTATAGCTCTATGCAGTCTTGCAATAATATACAAAAATAAAATCGATAAACAAGTTGGTTTAATATCCATCTTTGTGCGTTCACCAGACTTTTCCTTCATCCATATTCTTTCAATCCTAAGCACAGGCCACAACAGACTAACAATATATTTGTGTTGATAAAACCATAAAAAGAAACTACACACTTGCACCAACTACATAATCATGATTTCCAGCAGTGGTGCTTCTAAAGTTTTTGGATGGGGTGGGAGGAGGGCTAAAAAGTCAGTTTTTTAAAATGAGAATTAAGCATTAGGAGGCTTTGTTACCAACAAACATTGTAGGCAATGTATGGCTAACATTTAAATGTTAAATGTTGGGGGCTAAAATGTGTATAGGGGTGCTAAGAAACTGAGGGGCTGACTTTCCAGCTAGGGGGGGCTGTAACCCCCAGCTGGAAAGTTAGCCCCTTCGTAACACCCCGGTAAAACCCCCACTGATTTCCAGTTTAACACGAATAATGTTTCAGTTCCACCAGTAGTGGATCCAGAATTTTGGTCAGAGGTGGAACCATTCACATGCACATATAGACACACATGGCTATGTCACCAACAGTGCCTTACAATGTTAAAAAAAATCTAGAAGAAGATAATTTTCTGTACCATCAATACGAGGAAGAGTTTTTCCGAGTGGTTCATTTTCAGTAACAACATTTGCATCATCTTTCTCTACCTATAAAAATATAACAGCACAAACCATTTAACTCATATATTTAATTCTGAACTGTCACCAAAGCTGACCAAACAACCTCGGTCTTGCAGACTTAATTTGACAGCTTGTCAGTGAATAAGCTGGTCTTCCTGAAAAGCCTCTTGCATGGTGCTGAGAAATTTCAGAGACCTTTACAAGGTCTGCCATCACAGAACCACAAAAAATTCACAAAACTTTCAAAAATAGAAAATTCTTTAAAATAATTTCTACAGAAAACAAGACTGGCTGTAAAATATTTCCTATCAGCCCATTTTAGCATAAGAGAATTTTAAGTGTTCCATATAATATGAACATACATGTAATATTCCATTGACAAAGCTGTCTGTGGAATTTTGGCAATCGACCTGATTTTTTCATTTAACTTTGAAGCACTGTCAGTTGATGCCTTGTTCATTTGACAGTGGTACCACAGAATTTACTGCTTATTACTGTAATTTATAAAATGGTAAATAAAATTTACAATACATGCAAGCAAGGCCAAGGCTAAGCAGGATTTGTTATGAACATCAGCTTCGTGTGATTTTTTATTGCAGCTGGTTTGGCTTCATAATCACTCTTCATTCAGTAATTACTCATACTATTATTCATGTAACTGCTGTACTTAATTTCTGGTCAAATGTGGACAAAACTTTGTACGTGCACTTGGAAAGAGTGGGCATTGAAACCTATATGGAGTTAGAAGTACCAACTGTTTATAAAGGAAATGTACTTTATTGATTTGTAAAGAAGTCAAGAATAGTGATTTAAAGGTTTGTTGGTCCTTATCATGCTGAAATTCTACAACCGCACCTAGTACTGTCTGACGTAATTCGCCACCATAGACTGCCCACTTTTCCACAATTTAGTATGGACCTATCCTGGATCAGGGAACATAAAATGCCAGGCAACTGCATCAAGGGCATCTGTGTTGATCTGGCTTCATAATGGATGATTTTTTAGAACAGACTGAAATGCAAAGATCATTAACTTGCAAGATTAGATTATAAAAAAAATTCCATCAGCTTGTTTACTATGAATATAACTTAAGTCAACCATGAAACTGCTCACTATTTAAACTGGAAATTCAACAATAAGAAATCGAGATCATCAAAGATGTTGTTATTATTAGGTTACCTGAATACTCCAACACACAATACTGTCATATGCAACAGAATTTCCCACATCCTCAAAACCTCAGCCCATCTAAAGATACACAGCACATAGAAGAACAACATCTGTACAGCAAGCTGATTAGAAAGATTAATGATGCAGCAGTGAATGGCTAAAGCAACACGTTAAAAAAATTAGAGTCTAAAGGGAAAAGCCTGGTTAGTAAAGGTACCTCTGAAGCCTGATTTCATATGCATTAACAAGAGCAATTGCAGCAGATATATATTTCAAATGTGAAAGCATAACAAGTACGAATTTCACAGCAGCTATCTGTTTGGGATTGTGAACGTGATACCATTATTTTGTCGATGGCACAGTTGAAAATAATTGTGCTGTCATCCTTAACCATCCTTACTTAATCTGAGGTTTTTTGTAGAAAAGACTTGTTTTATTTATTTCTCATCAAATACAAAAAACAAAAGTTAATTGTGATGGAAAATGTTAATTGTGACTAAACTGGCATTATAACAATTTGGACTAAAATCCAAATGTGACCCACTGGGAGAAAAGGTACAAAATCTGGGGTTTCTGGAATACCCCCAAAGTCTGCTGATGTTATTGGGATAAATATGCCAAATTTATCTCAATATGTCCCCAAACCTATCAAACGAAAAGTTCACAGATGACCACCTAACAACTTAAAAAACGGAACAAGTAAAACAATAACCAAAGAAAAAACAGTTTATCCATTTAAATCTTTTTCCAATACAGATAAGCACTAACTTACTCCGTAATAATAAAGGTATGATTACCAGCATTATTTAGACCCAGTATGAGCTCAAACAGGCTGAAAGCGAATTTGTGAAAATGACCCCATATCCATTCATTTCTCAGTAAACATACATTTCAGTTTTGAAACCTTTTCTCACAGTGGGTCGCAAACAATGATAATGACAAATGATGATGATGGTGAAAATATCATGACAATGTAGCATTATTTATAATAATTAATAAGGCTATAGTACTACGACACACAGGAGGCATTATGAGATCAGGCTACAACTGAAGTAACCTGCTAATAATTATTGTAACTATCTTAGATTAAAGCCTATAGTCAGGACTGATGCAATAGGCTCTTGTCTAATGGTTTGAAAATAGTTCAATCAATGTATTAAGCAAAGCAGTAAGGCAAAATAAAATAATTATATATACATACCGGATATACATATAATTAATTATAATTAATCTATAAGCTTATGAAACTTATGCTAATGCTTATAACAGATATGTTGAATTCACTAATTCTCATATGTTTAGACTTTTATAGCATTTGTAAGTCTTCATATAAAGTTATTTCATATGCTTGCTTTGAACTTTGCATGGTTTTGGTCCATAGTTAGGCGCATATAACCAGGCCCAATCATCATTTGAATTGGTTAACTTATACCAGGTAAGCTGGGTCCTCGTTGGACAGTATGGAGGGAGCTCCAGACTAATGCTCGCATGCCAAAATGTGAAATGCGAATACTTGAAATATGCATGTTGTCTGTAACTAGGAAAGCTTAGATTTGATGAAGCAACAGGAAGGCAGGGTCTTTGGAATGGTGTCAACTACATGGAGAGGTTCTACCACCATTTGGCCAGATACTGGTGAATGCCTGTCAAACAGAGACCTGAGGGTCTGAAGTACATCTATGCATTAAGTCATTACCATCTGGTTAAGAAGTGCCAATCTGTAAGCATAACCAAGTGCTGGGAACTTATTTCGCTGTTGTCATTCCTCATCCTCAACACAGCATGAACCCGGAACTTTGAACTTGGTTTCAACTCTACACTATGGATTGAACTCTGCTGGTTCGGCTCTACAGCTGCGCGAGTACCCGCCATTGGTGGTGACTGTTCCAGTCATCTCAGCTTACAGATGAACACCATTTTGGCATGCGAGCACAGCGGTTTTTCGAGAGGTACTAACAGATGCTAAATTTACTATCACAAGTGTATGTTTATGTATACCGGCATATATACAAAATGCACCTCAAATTACACCTCTGAGGTATTGTAAGGAGCACTCATTATGTACAGCATACATTCTCAATTTGTGTGACCACTGGTTACATTAAACTCATGAAATATGGTCTGCAGCGGAAGCAATGAGCAGTAAATCAATCAGGTTCTTTACATTATATTTTGCACTTAATTCTAAGCTAAACCACAAAACACGACAATAAGAATGTAGTGGTTCTAAGTCATCTGAAAAGTAAATATTCCACTTTAAAGTTGGAATTGGAAACAAGCGGCAAAGAAGTCCAAACATGGAAATCTAGAACGAAAACAGAAAGCGTCAGTCAGCAAAATAACAAGATTACCATATCAATCAGGTTCAAAGTATTAGCGGAATAGCTGAGAACTGGTTGTTAAACAGACCAGTATATGAAGAGAATAGCTTTGGTAAGCAACAGAAATATCAGAAATGGATAAGAAAATAATAAGCAGTAGTCTGAACAGAATTAACGACAAACTTGTTTGACAGGCGTTAAGATATTCTTGTTTGCATTCTTAATGCCGCTCAGTGGATGAGAAAGGCTCTTGTGAAGCGGTAAAGAGTTGTCTGGAAGAGTAATCGTTGGTGCTCTGGGTAAGACACCTGGAAGGCTTCTCTGATCCAATGCTGAGCTGAAAGACCATTTCACCAGTTACATACACACTTTGAAATGTGCTTCGTAAATAAAATTTCATTATAATATAAAAAATTATGAATACTAAACTCTGCTACTAGCATCTACAATTTTTCTACATGTTACTAGTTGTAGTCACAGTGATTTAGTTACCAGAGATAAGCAAATATAAGATGCAAATGAAATCAAAATGATTAACTGTTCTGCAGTTCACAATTAGATTCTAAACAACCTACACTGATTACTATAGGATTATCTATAATAAAGGTTACTTAATGTTTTTAGTACAAAGTTTCTCAATTAATTTGTACCAACCAGTAGTTAAAATTGATCTAAAATTATCAATAAAAGTAATGCAAATTAGTTTAGGCCTAATAAAGGACAGTGTATGAAATAATTTACTAAAGGAGATGATTGTGAATGAGTAGAGTATTACAAGTTCCATCAGCTAGCCAAAACTTGAACCTTGCCAACCCATCCAAGTAATTTATTACAATCCAGCAGGGCTGTTAATATCGCGATACTTTATCGCAATACTTGGTATCGCCGACACTTGTTTTAGTATCGCACCCAGTATCGCGATAGTTTTATTTTGTTGGTATTGCATGTGTATCGCCGATACTTTTTAGCCTGTAAATCACCGATACTCGATACCAATACTTTTTCCACTAAGAGACGTAGTTTTCTGGGCGTGACATTGCACTGGATTGACTCCAAAACCCTGGGAGGTTATTCAGCCAGTGTACAATGAGTTAGATATCCTGTAAAGGGAAGGACATTGGTTTAGGTTATCTGCTGCCAACACTTACTTTTGTATCTGCTGCCAACACTTACTTTTGTATCTGGTGCCAACACTTACTTTTGTAGTATGTAGTGCTTGGCACTGCTAGCATGTATTTATGTCAATAAACGTAAACTTACTTATTGAAAAGTATTGGTAAAAGTATTGGTATTGGTACCGGTATTGCAATACTTTTGAAACATAGTACTGGTATTGGTATTGCCAATACATTTATTAGGAAGTATTGGTATTGGTATTGCCAATACATTTTGTCAGTATTGTTAACAGCCCTGCAATCCAGTATTACTAAACTATCTTGGCTAGGTCCAGAATACACTAATATTAATTAACCCCATAATGAGTTTGAGTTTAGTGCAAAGTTCCACCTGTGATATTACACATACTCATAGAATTTCACATAAGTATTTTTTTTAAATATTTACTGATATGATTACGTTTCAGTGACAAATGTACTCATAGGAGTGATTAAGCGTCGCATGATTAATTGACGCATAACTGTCTGCATTATTAACTGTCAGTGAATATGGTACCCACCCATCATATGATAAAGTGTTACATGACAATATGCTGGTACATCAGGGACACTACAATGAACTGATTAAGGGGTTTCACGTTCCTGAGTATTCACTGTATTGACAATAAGTTTATACCTGTTTAGAGATACATAATGAGGCTCAAGTCCCGTATTAGCTGACATGAGAGAACTGAAAAACATCAACATACGACATCATAACACTGCTTCATGTTTATTCATATCAAACATACATATGTACATGTATATACATATATGAATGTATATACATATGTATGCTTTATAAAGACACATAAATAATTATATATAAATAAAAATATATGGATTATAATTCATGTCTTTATATTTACAGATTAATATCACGAAAAAGAAATATTACTCTACTCATAATTTTGTTTAAAATGGAAAGCTTGTCTCTATTGCCATGGTTTTGCTGTGATCAACATGTTTAAAAACTTGCGCATAAGAGTTTTGATTTCTCTCTGACTCATACTTGTACATTGAGTTATTCTAAGCTCTTTCATGTACCTAAATATATTTGGAACAGTTCAATGTACCGGGCGTAATGGTTTTCATAAATAAAATTCCATTCTGGATTATAATGCAGTATTTAGCTGACTATGTCATGCAAATCTACAATTTCAGCTATTACTATATTCATGAGGCTAACTATCATCAAATGTTGAAGTTTTAAAAGAAGGTGAGGTCCTTTACTAAGTCTTACCTGTTTTCCTTAGAAGATCTCATATGCACACTTCCACTTAATTGAGACTTGTGCCGCAAACGCAATCTATGCGCACTTGGCTCCTAGAATATGAGAAAAGAATTATTGCTATCAAGAAACAACTAACCATATGTTATTTTATCATCATTCTAATTTTCATCGTCATCATCGTCATCATCATCACCATCATCACCATCATCATCATCACCACCATCATCCCATCATCATCATCATCATCATCATCATCATCATCATCATCATCATCATCATCATCATCATCATCATCATCATCATCATCACCATCATATCATCATCATCATCATCATCATCATCATCATCATCATCATCATCATCATCATCATCATCATCATCATCATCATCATCATCATCATCACCATCATATCATCATCATCATCATCATCATCATCATCATCATCATCATCATCATCATCATCATCATCATCATCATCATCATCATCATCATCATCATCATCATCATCATCATCATCATCATCATCATCATCATCATCATCATCATCATCATCATCATCATCATCATCATCATCATCATCATCAATCATCATCATCATCATCATCATCATCATCATCATCATCACCATCATCACCATCATCACCATCATCATCATCTTATATGCTGCTAGGAGACTTTCAGGATATTCATGTCTATTTTTAAATGTAGCTGTGAATCAGATGTTTAAGTGCCAGTCCCCACAGAACATCAAAGAACATAGACTCACGAATCGATGAGTTGGTGGGGACTGAGAGGCATCCACTGATATTGTTTTAACAGCCATCTTTCCACCAACAGATAAAGTTTTTGATATGTTTCTGTGAATAAAAAATATATTGAGCAATGAGCTTGCCATAAGCTTTCAAGCAAGTGACAGAGCCAGAGGATACTATCACAAAGTTGGAAAAAATCAAAACCCAGTTTGATGTTGCCTTTGATTACGCTGGAATTGCTGAATAAATTAGGTGAGAAACAGAATATTTCTATCACAAATAGTAAAATGTTTAATTTCCTAAATATGCATATCTTTTTGCAGCTACTTTTGAGAAATAATGAGTTCACAAGTTTATCATAACTGATATCCTGACCCATATACCTGCGTGCCCATAGGTCACGAAGGTTTATGAGTACAATAAAGTGGAACATATTCATATGCCTCTGTGGCTGTCGTCACTGAAATCTCCAAAACAGGTTGCCTTAAGATGAACGTTTACAAGACTTGGTCATTTCCACAGTAGTCTAAGCACATTTCCACAGTAGTCTAAGCACATTTCCACAGTAGTCTAAACACTTGGTGCCTTCAAATTAAGGCACCAAGGAATATGTTAAATTATGTTTTTATACAGGGCATCACATCAAATTTGAAAACACAAACCACAGACAGGAAGACTTACAGTTTGATAGCCAACAAAACAAGACCTATGAATATGCAAATAACATATTTTGACCCATTTATGCCTACGTGCCTTCTCCTGCATATTAACTTACACTTAGTCAGCATTTTCTCCAGCATGATCACATATGCTTGACAGAAATCTCACAACATTAATTTTTTTACAAAAAATATTAAAGTTATTATGACACTCGTTTGTAGTACACATTCATACTATTTATATTCAATAAGCTTTCACCAAATTTGTAAAACTAATTGTAAGTAACCCTAGTTTAGACAGTCATCTTCAAAACATTGAAAGAGGGACTAAATGAGCTATATAAATGCTTATGTACAGACAATCGTGCATATATACATAACATATTGTGATAATACTTATATATTCATAATCCCATGTCATGAGTAAAAGCTCAGTAATGAATACTCCCAGCTATCATGAGGGTTATTACATTTTCAATCTTCAACTACATTTGCATTGTACAATACTCATTACTCACATATTCATAATTTGCTTCATACAATACTGGAAATCATGAGATACACTCAAACCACATTCATCTCACAATTTGGACCCTCCCTTGCAAACTTAATCCTAACTGCATAACATAGACATGGGGTAAAAATTTAGCACATGCTTCATCTTTACAGAATTGATGAGTTCAGTATTAAAGCAGCATGATAATGGGAACTCTGGCAACAGAATAACGAGAAGAAAGCACATCTGTACCTACCCAGACTGTTCAGATGTCTTTTGAGCACTGGGAACCCAAATGTAGTATTTATTTGGTACAACAGCTTCACTCCAGTCCCCAATTAGGTGTTCAGCACGAAATGTGTGTATCCCTGCCTTCTTGGTCTCTGTTGTGGGTCTGTCAGATTCTGTGCCTTTCAATGCTGCATGGTGATCAGTTGATTTTGAACTGTAAGGCACACAAGCAACATTACTGAATGACTACACAAATAAAAACTGACCAAAGGACTGACCAATAGCCATATAGGAAAGGTCAGTTAAAATGTTACAACACATGAGTTAATCATTGCAGAGAACAAGGCCCCGGACCTAGCTAGGATGTCATTGCATCCAGAATATGGCTATGCGTCCTTCAATTCAACATGGCACGGGAAAACTTTGAAAGAATTCCAAAATGGATTTAAACATTGTGCCAGTGCTTCGATAGTGCTTCAAATACAGACAGATATCCAGAAACAGAAACAATGGTCAGCTTAGAGTATCCCAATACAGCCCCGTGTTTAAGAGGCTGTTTCAAGGGTACAAGTGCATCCAGGTGCCATGCATCACTTCCATATAATTAGGTACATGCCTTTCTATAAATCTTTCTGTCAGCCGATAGGTTGGACTTACCCCCGGTAGATCTGAATGTATATTCTGGCTGAGGATATCTACTGTAACTAATGTACTAGCCACAATGTGCTTGTACATTCCAAATGTGCATACCAGTAGTAACTTAACACTAGTTAGCCAGAATGTGTCTGTACATGTTTGACTGTGGATACCTTCTGTAAGTTGTAAACTAGCCAGGATATGTGTGTTTGTTCTTTGGCAATGCTACACCTAAATTTATTTGCTAAGTCAACTTCCTGCTTAAGCACAGATAATTAATTGATTTGTTGTTGAGTGGAGTTAAAGGATTATTACACGGGAGGATTTGTATTGCAGCAGGGGATGGAGGGCAAACAGTGGCATATCAAAGGACTTATCCCTTGCTATGCCACTCAGGCTGGGGAAGGAAAAGAAGGGGAGGGACGGAAGGGAAGGGAAGGATGCTCAGCACAGCATGGCATGGGGACAGAGCAGTGGTATAGCACTCCTGAGTAGATAATCTTGAAGGGGCGCTATATAAAACCCCTGTAATAAATACGGGTAAACAGTGAAGGTCTAATTCACATGCAGTTTAAAGCCTATATTTTAGATGGGCTTGCATTCTCCAAGTAATATGTTATTTATTTTTATTGATTTAGCACCACAAACACAACAAAAATCAACTGATAGCGCTAAGCAATTGTGCATGTAGGACATGCTCAAAGTCCCTACACAGTAACCATCTCACACAAGGTTCAAACCTAAACTCTTCATGCTACAAGGCAAGAGCTCAAACCAATGAGCTATGGTGTTAACATAATATTAGTTTTAGACTGAAATTGTTTTTATCAGACTTTAATAGTTATCAGTATAATGAGTTTAAAAAAAACTGACTGCTTGAAAATGTGTTCCATGAATGCCACTGGGAGGCTAGGACCTAAAGAAACTGGTCTCATGGAGTCATCATTCAATGGCAACTCATCAAGCTCCATGCTCATGTTAATAATCTTCTGGGTAGGCAGCCCTAAAACATAAATACTCATTTTAAATCATTTTATCACCAATAACACTATAATTATCATTTAAGTAAATAAATTCTGATTTCTGTGGAAAGAAACAACCAAACATCGAAACTAACATCCTGAAAATTAAACTAAAATCATATTTGTTATAGGAAACAAATAAAAATGCAGCAGAATGTACCAAATGGTTATAAAATAGGAAATTTTTTGAGGATTGATTGCAAAACATGTATACTGGAAAGACCTGTATAGAAATAATAATGTAATAACACTCTTAATAATGACTAGCAATGTATTACCACAGTATAAATAATTACACTGTACGTCGACTCGCATTGCTAACTGTTGACTAGTTTTTGGGGTGACGCCATCTTGAAATATAGCTTTTGAATTATAGATTTAAACTGAAATTAACGTTGAAAATAATATTGTTAATTCTAATGAAGTTCTCGATGTTGTTTTAACGTTTAAAAAATATTTTATTTGATGGATTCCGGTGTATCGGCGTGTAGTCCTCAATGTTGTTGTAATGTTTAACAAATATTTGATGTGATTGTTTCTGGTGTATCGGCATGTAAACGTTCTCTTTCAAGATGGCGTTTGGTCACACATTCTGACTGCTGCAGAGGCCGGGAGTCGACGTACTGTGTAATTATTTATACTGTGGTATTACTGTTGATGGAGCTAAAAATACCTTCATACAAAGTCTCCTTGAGAATGGATTTTTCCACTGGCCGAAAAGAACCTTTCTCCTCTAACCTGTGACCTTCCCAACATGTCGGGTGCTGACATAGTTGGCTGCAGTAGCTCTCTCCCGGATGGTTATCCATTTCTATAGTATGTAAGTAGCCTTAGGTATAGCACAACACTTAGTATATAGCATAGTTGTTGTAACCATTGTGAGCTCTAAAAATCATTTGCATTCACAAAAGTGCTTAACTTGCTGCTAAATTTCTTAATACTGATGACACAGTTGATACAATCCTGTATCTTTATGTGCCACTTATGCCTGTGATGCCCAACAGCACAAGCATGGTTACATTTCACAGAAATAAAGAAATATATAATCCTGCTTAATACTTTAAGAATTATATTTATAAATTCTTGATCAAGTAAATAAAACATTGTACAAAAAATTAAATGTATGTAAATTTTGCAAAACAACATTTAAAATATTGTACATATTGCCAACATGTTATTAATGTGATTACGTTTTCCCAACATGTAACAATGAACTGAATATTCACAGCTATTTTGGTAACTTCTAAATTAAGACACAGATTAAGATAAAGCAAGTGCTTGCAATGTAATGTAATGTAAATATCCGAGATTTCTCAGCACCACACAAAATTCACATCAAGAAGACCAGCATATTCACTGGCACTATATCCACAATAGCCATGTTCTTTGGTCCATTTCGGTGCTGGTCAGAATCTGAGGAGGTCAACCCGACGAAACAGTATGGTGCATTGGTGCTATAATGGAAATTGTTGATGATGGACGTGGCACAGGAGTAGAATCAGGATAGGATAGCCAGAGAGGAGGAGAATGGAGGCCGAGATAAAGATGTGACGAGGAGCGAGTATACCTGGGTGGTTGGATGGTGCAAGGCTGGCAAATGTAAGGGGATTGAGAGTTTTGAAGGGCACCGTAGGTAAGAGATACAATTATGTACTGAATGCGCTGAGGGACTTTTACTCAATGAAGTGATTAGAGAACAGGGTGGTGTTTGGGAGTTTTGGTGACTACACGGGCGATAGCGTTCTGGACTGTCTGCAGGCGTTTATTTGAGAAGAGTCGATGTTGTAGAAAAGGGAATTACAGTATTCGAATTTGCAATGAACAACTGATGTAGCTATTGTGCAATCATAATCTCCAAATTTCAAAAACGCTACTCTGAAGCTAAGCGCAAGCACCAGCTTATATACGAGCGCTGTGAAGGCAGTCTTGTAATCAAGTTTTGGGCGCAAACGACAAAAGTGAAGAATGTGCATATATCAGGTGCCAAGGTGCGAGCAGTGTTGGGTAAACTCACACAAGAAATGAGTTAAATCAAAACTCAACTCACGCACCTCAAAATGAGTTTAAACTCAAACTCAACTCATCCTAAGTGAAATGAGTTAACTCAAACTCACTTGTTAAATGAGTTAACTCATAAACTCACACGTTTCATACTAGCACGTTCTAATTGAGCAACAATTTTTCCATCACGCCTACTTGTAACAAAAAATATTTTCCATCAAGAATATACGGTAGGCCTACTTCAGCCATGTTGTTCTTAACTGTTCACAATATACAAAATATGCAGTGCTTAAATACTGTCCTCTAGCAGTGTTTACGACCCTCTCTGCCGTCACCACTCACCAGTATGGAAAGCCGACGATATAAAAAAAAGGCTTGTTTCAACATAATATGTGCTGAGTGCCGAAGAGTGAGTTGAGTTTAAAATAATTGACAGTTACAACTCAAACTCACAGAAAATGAGTTAACTCAAACTCATAACTCACACTCTTTAAGGTGAGTTAACTCAAACTCATAAATCACAGCAAGTGAGTTAACTCGTGAGTTTAAACTCATATGAGTTAACTCATACCCAACACTGGGTGCGAGATAGCTCGTGCAAAACTCAACGAGCGAGCGATTCGCTGGGTATAATTCCGAGATTCAAATTAGAACAAAATTAATGCGTGATTTTCAACAAACCAAAATTGTAGCATACCATAAAACTATGTACAGAACAGGAATTAGAGACAAAAATGACACAGAACAGGAACGTATTTCTTCGTCGTTTTATATCTATACTCCAGGTTGTTCAATGCTTGATCGCCATCTTTAAACAACCGATCATAGCAACGAGCCAAAGACAGTAAATATTTATATTTATGATACAGAACTATCGACGTTTATTATTCATCCACAAGATGTTGCTTTTATAGCGTTTTACCTATGACTAAGATTACTGATCTTAGTCCCAGGTTTTACTTTGATCAACTATCAATCGCCTTCAGAATATAATAAGTTAAATTCATAATAATAAATGTCATTCCAGAGAGTCAAATGCAGCCTGTTTGATAACGCCTTTTAAATAATAATAATTAAAATGGCACGCGATTGAAACAACAGCTTGATAGCTACGTGTGTTGTTGGATTTATGGAGCTTATGAGCACTGAGCTAAGCTAAGATTATAGTATGAAAGTTCGACAATGCGATCTTAGTCGATTCCACACGACGAATGCAGGTTTCGAACCCGGGTCGCAGAGGTTTAAGCCCTAAGCTAATTCGCTTTACCGCTCGACCATCACACCGACTGATGGTCAGCTGTAAGCCTAGGTCTATGTCTACATTGTTTGATTTCTATCACGACCTTACTAGTATAGCCTAGCCTCCCTAGGCTATTTTTCTTAGCCTCGGCACATGAGGGCTGGTGGTTAATAGCCTATTTCCATCGCCGCCTGATCTTCCCACAGACGGTCTACGGTCAGTATAGCCTATATAGCCTATAGTTGATAGGTCTATGGGGGCGCAGGTGGAACAGGAACCTCGAAACAGGGATTTCAACCTCCGACCTCTCGGCTGACAGTCCAGCACGCTATACTAGACAATCGCAGACCACATGACGCGACTTAAAGCTGCCAAGCATCGGTTAAAATATGACGACACTAATTCGGCCAGACGCATCCTTGGCGATATATAGTTCTAATTCCCATCTTTTGCAGTTGAGGATCGAAGCTTGTTAATGAGGCGTAATTAAAGTCAGTCAATCGTCAGGGCTCGCACGGTTGTCACCAGTGGGGGATGGCACGAAAACAACCTACGGATGGCCCCCCGCCTATCGATTATGATTTGACTGAGCGCCTGTGAATAAGCTGGTTCACGCGACTACGCTTTTTTGGGCGCTGTAGAAATCTCGAGATTACGATGGCTATTTGCATGTGAGTTAGATATAGGCCTACGGGAAAATGTGTCTTTCAAGGAATTCTTAATTAGGTAGTCCGAACCAAATGAGGGGCGTTTTCCCTTTGCCCTACGATCATATCGGCTCAAGCCTAGGCATATAAGTTGCTGACAGTCTGATATACTATCTCAAGATGCAAAACTCTATAAGCCTATAGGCCTATGTGGAATAGCGATGCTGGATTCGTCACTTACGACACGCTGATGAAATTTCATATTGTTCTCGCTTTTATAGTTTCTGCTTTGGTAAGCAAGTTCCACAACACAGTGCATCTTAAAGTCACAATTGCAGTTCGGGTGATTTCAGAGTTAGTTACAGTTCGGGTGAGTTCAGAGTTAGTTAGCCCACAGTTCGGGTGAGATATAGTTAATTAGCCTACAGTTCGGATGAGTTCAGAGTTAGTTACAGTTCGGGTGAGTTCAGAGTTAGTTAGCCTACAGTTCGGGTGAGTTAACGTTAATTAGGCCTATACAGTTCGGATGAGTTCAGAGTTAGTTACAGTTCGGGTGAGTTATAGTTAATTACAGTTCGGGTGAGTTCGAGTTAGTTACAGTTCGGGTGAGTTCAGAGTTAGTTAGCCTACAGTCAGGGCCGGTTTAACCACTAGGCGAACTAGGCGGCCGCCTAGGGCGGCACATTTCTGGGGGCGATAGAAAAGCTACATATTAAAGAAAGTTTTTGAAACATTGCCGCCGTGAATCTTCTTGACTCTTCCAGTTTCTGTGGCTAGTGGCAGTGGCGGCGATCTTGTTTGACATGTGGGGGACACTTTAGAAATGATCTGGTGATAAAAGAGTTTTGACCTGAACTGGTCAAAAAAGAGGTAAAAATGGACCTGAACTGGTCAAAAAAGAGGTCAAAAAATTGTTTTCGCGCTCACGCGCGATAAAATTTGCTGACCTTTTTTGGTGTTTCTTCAAAATTGGGGGGTGAGGGGCAAATGTATGGTGTGTCCCCCATTCTAAAAGGTGGGGGTCTTGTCCCCCTCCATCCCCGGGGTCGCCGCCCATGGCTAGTGGTGAGAGAAGCTTCTCGGGTGAGTTCAGTTGATAAAAAACAATTTGCGAACTTCATGCTGCAAGAAAGACTTGTAGGCTACTATAGCTGCCTTATCAATTGAACATGATATTGCTGGAGACATTGAACTGATGGAACTCGTTTCTGGGGGCCTACATTTGCTAAAGAAAAAGTGCGAAAAATAAAATTTTGAAATTACATTATATTTGTATAGACTTCGTACGTAGGTAGGACTACGATTTAGTACACTTAGTACAAAGTGCCTCATTGTTTAATATTTACATTTTAAATTCCCATTAGACCATAGGCTGCATACAGTGGCGGCGATCTTGTTTGACAGGTGGGGGGACATTTTGGAACTGATCTGGTGAAAAAAGAGTTTTGAACTGATCTGGTGAAAAAAGAAGTCAACAAAAATTTTTTCGCGCGGAATTTGATGACCTTTTTTGGGGGTTTCCTCAAAATTTGGGGGGGGGGTCCGATGTATGGCGTGTCCCCCCACTCTTAAAGGTGGGGGTCTTGTCCCCCTCGACCCCCCCGGGATCGCCGCTCATGGCTGCATAGCTTATGCTGGAGTTATGCAGTTTCCAGACTACTACTTTAATTAATTATGGCTAACTTTAAAATTTTGAAATTATTTTTATAAGTGCCATATTTATTTAGAAGTAATAACGATTCATAGATGATTATAATATTCTCGACGATACTAAATTAAAGATGCAGCATTCCTGTATGAAGGTTATATTAACTTAGTTAATTTAGTATTTATTAGTTATCACATTTTGCCGGGGGTAGAGTGCGTCAGGTTCGCCTAGCCAAATACTCTGGCGCCGGCCCTGCCTACTGTTCGGGTGAGTTATAGTTAATTACAGTTCGGGGGAGTTCAGAGTTAGTTACAGTTCGGGTGAGTTATACAATGTCATGTAGTTAATTACAGTTCGGGTGAGTTCAGAGTTAGTTACAGTTCGGGTGAGTTAGCTACAGCTACAATTCGAGTAACTCACAGCATATTGGCCTTTGTGGACGAAGCAACACTATTAGGCCTATGTCTAATTTAATATAAGAACATAGCGCAACTGTTATTAATGCTCATGCAATGCTTCAGTTGATGGTGGCTATTGATTAAAATCGTCGTGCAAGCCAACTTTCATGAAACCCGTTAAGCGAACTCTTACAAAAGGGCATTCAAAATATGGAATGTTGTTCCGTCGTATTTTCATCTCTTTCCATTATTAGAGCTGTTTAGCCTGTTAGCGTCGGAAGTGGTAACAGCTGCATTGCAGAAGATGAGTTTTCAGAAGACGTCACTTGTCGCAGAACACTTGCATCTCTCGATGCACGAAGCAAACAGCTGCTGTAGTTTTGCCTTGCATTGACTGATTCAGAGTATTCACGTAGGTAAGTAAATCCACAAGGAATGTCATAGTAGGCCTACAATTTTTGTTCTTCGTTCAATAAAATGATTAAAATCCCACAATTTAGCAAACGTCCTACACAAATAGGCCTATACTAGTTGTACAATGTTCAGTTTCATTGGCCATTCCTTCCGTATACCTCACTGTCAGCTCTGCTGACATTCTTTGATTAGAAATAGAAAAGCTCTGCAGTGGTTGGCTGTCCAGGCTAGACGTGAAAGTAGGGCCTAATAGCCTACGTCTGGTTGTCTCTTTGCATTTACAGCGACGCAAACTCGGATGGTGCTTTCTCAAAGGGTTGTTAAATAGCCTACATACAGAAACAAACTAAATGTTTCACACTATGGGCCTAATAGGTCTATCTCAGGTTTAAAGCAATGACCTAAAAATGTCTGAACCTCTATGTTATGTTAAGTGTCCACGGCCGACTTCCTCTCACAGCCGCAAACGGCCGTACGGCCGCAGCGCTGGTAGACGTAGCCTATCATGTATATGGGTCACACACATGCACACACACACACACACACACACACACACACACACACACACACACACACACACACATATATATATATATATACATATATATATATATATGTATATATATATATATATATATATATATATATATACCTACTGCTGCTGAAGTCTGCGTCTGAAGACGATATCCATTACCGCTATCAAATATAGGGCATATTATATAAACTATTTTGTGTGTAGGCCTATTTGTGATAAAGGCTACAAAACTAAGCTATATATACTCGGTTATATATATATTTATATATATATATACACACACACGCACGCATGCACGCACACACACACACACACACACACATATATATATATATATATATATATATATATATATATAATAGCGTATAGCGACAGCTGTTTTTTCGCATTTTGGTTGGGACTTGGCTTGTGTTAGGTTGACCTCACTATATCGTCAGTCGTTCCTCCGCTACTGAACGTGTTCTCGTTACATTGCATCAACAAGGCTTTCTTATTCTTCATGACATTGTGGTGAAGCGGTGCGTGATGTGGCAGAGTGGCTCTTTACCTCTCCACGACCCGGATTCGAATCCCTTTTCACGAGGAAATCGACATGGGTCGCATTGTCGTTCTGTGCTTCACCAGTGAGGCAATAAACGATAATTCAAAGCATGCAATCACTGTTCAACCATCTGCAGCTTCTAGATCGACGTTTTGTTGAGAAGCGGGAATCTCTTGCAAGGTGAGAAATCGTTTTGTATAAATTTAAACCTGTTTTCAAATGCTCATCATAACCGATCGTCGTTCTTCCTACATCCGGTAGGCCTATGGTGCGGTAATTTCCAGTAGGTTCCTGATTCCTTACCGAGAAACCGAATTTACTTCTGTGCTGTTAGAAAAGCAGGAAGGGTGAATCCCGTCGAGATAAAACAGAATCATCGGTGCATTGTAACAAGTTGTAGGATGCTAATCTCTACGGTGGGCCATGCAGGTTTACATTCGGTGAATCCGTGATATTACTGCACTATGGTACAGTATTGCTACTATGAAAAATATAAGCTTATATAAAAATTATACACACACCTAAACACAAACACACACACCTACACACACACGCACACACACGCGCACACACACGCACACGCACGCACACACACACACACACACACACACACACACACACACACACACACACACACATATTCTGCCTACTGAATAAGCAGGCATGGTTAATAATCTTCCTGACACGATGCAGTCGACGCATTTGGCTACACAGGCCTACAACATACGTATTCGTAGGAAGCATGCACAATGCTTTTTATCATGATGTACTAAACACTGAACTATGCATGTACACCGGAAACTCGTTATATGGCTGTCTTAGGGAGCCGTGTCAAGAACCGCCTTTCTTATAACGAGGTCGTGTTGTAGGTCTATTGGTAATTTTGTAACTGCATGCTCATTTATATAGCCCTCTTCAGAAAACCCATCAGAGATGATTCCGACCTGACTATACGAGACCACGATTGAACAGAATGGTCCAACCGCTTGCGAAATAAGCTTAGAGGCATGGAAAGTAGAAGAAGCTCGAGGAACAGATCTCATGGAAGCCTGTTCTAGAATGAGGGACTGGCCACGGCGAAGCTTCCTTGTTGCAATGTGGCAGTATGGGACGGGGGAAAACTAGATTACCCTGTGTTGCAGAGCAAAGAGATCTGCTGCCAGGCAAGGATGGGGTAGGATAAAGCACAACCAGCCACGCATCTTAAGCTCAGTTTGTCTTCGTATCAGCAACCAATGCTGCCCGTCCAGCATATAGTTAGATTACTTACATAGGCATATATGACAAAGCTTTTATAAAAACACATGTTATGTAGCCCAATGAATTCATGTTCGATAGCTGAAACCGATTTTGACATCTGCGTTGATGGCCGTGTTATGTCAGAATTCATGTCATAAAACTGACATTTTATACTGAGTCTCCGGTGTATGCACTGAGAATACTCCGCCTACTGCATAAATAAGTATCTAAATGCAAATGCAAATCTCCGAAATATTTAAGCACCACACAAACGACCAGCTTATTCAACAAGCTATGCTTCATATGCTTAACCACGCGTTCCCACCCACTTTAAACGCTGAGCTCTATATTTTACAGGGGCGCATGCTAGGTTTTAAACTTGAGATTACAAATTAGCAGTCTTGTTGTCAAGACCTTGAACCTCAAGACCAAGACCTTGAACCTCAAGACCAAGACCAAGACCAAGACCCTGAACCTCGAGACCAAGACCAAGACCAAGACCTTGAACCTCAAGACCAAGACCAAGACCTTGAACCTCAAGACCAAGACCGAGACCAAGACCCAAAAAATCACAGTCGTATCCAGACTTCTATTCCTTACTAAAAGTAATTGTCAAGTCGAAATACTCGTTATTTTAATGAAAACATGAGTCTTTTTCTTTTATTCAAGCAAAACAACTCTAAATGGAGACTGCAGAGAATTCCGAATTCGTATTTACAAAAGTCCTTCATGCAAAATGTTAGTCCAAATGCCTGTTGAATTTTATAAAAAAACAATTTGCTCAGAAATTTCTGACCAACACGTGACCTGTGGAGCCTCAAAAATTCTGCCATGTGAAAAAACACGATCTACAAGTGCTGAAATCGCTAGCACACAAAGCAGCTTTTCAAGAACCGGATGTAAATGTACAAATTAATCGTGAGTCTGTTTTGAAATCATTCCATGGTAAATAACCGGAAGTCAAAATAATTATCCAAAACAACAGTGAAGCCTCATTCACACCGTGTAAATACTAAAGCAAAAACTGTATGAGTACTTATTGGATACATTTTTAAAATTCTTGCCGTTTGTTAAAATTAATGACTGTTCATATTGACAAAAGTCTTGGTCTTGGTCTTGCAAAACCAAGACCAAGACCTTGAACCTCAAGACCAAGACCAAGACCAAGACCTTGAACCTCAAGACCAAGACCAAGACCAAGACCTTGAACCTCAAGACCAAGACCAAGACCAAGACCTTTGGTCTCAAGACCAAGACCAAGACCAAGACTTCTAAAAACGAACTCGAGTGCACTCGAGACCAAGACCTTGATCTCGAGGACAACAAGACTGCAAATTAGTGATGTTAGTATCAGACAAATCGATACCATGCAAAACGTTCAATAGCCACAGATATTGGTGAAATTTTCAAACACTCTAAACAAAGCCAAAGGATCACACCAACCCCTCAACCCTTTCGCAGCGTGCATGCATGCGCATCGGCGGTTCCGGTTGAATGATATTTATTTGTTGGCAATGTGTGGACTGGTTCGATAAAATATCAAATCGCCGTCCGCTTTTGCCTGCGATTAACCTGATGGGACCGCTATCAGAGGTATAGGCAAAATATAGGCTGGCTGAGTTGGTCAATATATGGTTTTCCATGGGTGATCACCAATCCAAGACTAGATGATTGTGTGTTCCTTTATTTAGCTTGCAGGCGCCATGTCCACAGCGACAAGCCGCCACCCACTGAGGTTAAGACCGATGTTAAGGACACTCTGACGTGTGTGTTTTTTGCGTGCTAAATATCGTCCCATGAGTTATGCCTTCTTCCGTCCGGTCAGCGTATTTACAAAGCCCTGCATTGCAGGACGCACCGTGTTCCTATTCGCTGGAATTGGGTCGTAATAGGGAGTTCCTATTGGGTTGTAATACCGCCTTGCTATTGGGCAAAATTGGGTCACCAAAATTGGGTCACTAACTTTTTTCATAATAATTGTTTCCTTCCAATTCGATTGTCTAAATAATTGAAATATTCTTGCCAAAGATAGTTTTTAATGCATAAAAGATGGGAGATGACCAGATTACCTTGCCGCAAGGTTACGTTTATGCAAAACAGCAAGGACGACGGTTGTAAGACATCATTTCGCTTCAATTTGTCGACATCGCAGGAGTGGTATGACTGGGTTCAAATGTTCGAAAGTTCTGCATGTCAGAAGTTTATTGTGAAGCGAACAAGCAACAACGTTATTCGGTGAGTGATAAAACTGTAAGTTATGTAAGAAATCTGTACACTTCATTGACCAAGTGCACTCGGAAGTATTTATTTATTGTGATAGCCTTTTGCAGTGGGCATGACATTATTAGATTTTCAGTTACAAAGAGACACAGAGTTGAAGATGTCACCGTTACTACGTAGCTACGGACCGCAGAGGAACGATTCTTATGTAGCCTACATTAAAACTATAATGTAGTCAGTGAACATTGTGAATTTTTTATATGTTTGACCATGCATGTTATCAAATGAGAGAGTGTTGAAGCATCCAGTGTTTCAAATCTATTGTTGTGTTCAACATTTAGTCAGAACAAACGAGGACCAGATATGTAGCTAAATATATCAGAATAATAGTTACGGTAATAAAATCGACATCTATTGTTCAGCAGTGTCAATTTATGAAGACTGCTGTTAATGCTAAGAATGTGCTTTGTCGTGCAGATATGCATTTGGTCAAGATCTGGTGTGTCAGCACAGTACGCTCAATAAATCGGTGTCAGGAGATGGTCTTTATTCGAGTCGGTCTACTGGTTGTAAAGCATCAATCAGTGTCAAAATCAAACATGTCAATAGAAACACTCGGTGACATGATTCGTTTCTCAAACAAGTTAGTGTATAGTTTTCAGTAATGATTACTTGTAAAGATATAGGCACTGAAATAAAGTAAGTGAAATGTCAGCATTTGTGATAACATAAAACGACCCTATAATATGTCTAGATTACTTGCGGTAGTTGTGCAGAAATAAAGCAGTTCATATTTCTGTCCTCGACAACAAGAGTCAATGCAGTTTCATTTTAGTTGACTGCCGACTTGGTAGTGGGTTGCCGGTGGAATTCTGAGCATGTCATGAACTTGCTGAAGTATTTTTGAAACGTAATAGCTGGCGTATGACTAAATTATAAGTTTAAGTTGAATGTGTGAGCAGTGTGAGGCGTTCATGTACATTGCCATGTCTGTTGCAGGATCCACCACTGCCAGCTACGATTACATTCTGCTTGGAGCACAATCATCAAACACGATGTGCTGATGCACTTCGCGTGCTACATGTGTCGAATGAGACACGCGATCGTTTCATGGACTACTTCAATGATGGTCTATCACCTGCAGCGGCAATGTCAAACTACTGGTATCTTGAGCTGCTTTTTCTTTCTGTATGTTTATCTGCTGCTTTGAAGGTATTGTGGCTGTATTGTACCAAATAGATATCGCCAAACTGTATGAGTGGGTTATTAGGAAATGGAGGTAAGTAATAGAACCGTTGTCCCCCTCATACCTTCCCTTTCAATTGAAACATACGATAAGATAGATACGTTTGCATTGATAGACAACAACATGGACATACACATCAGATCAGATCAAAATCTTTATTGTAACCAAGCAATGAGTGAACAGTTGTCAGTTTCAGAAACGCAAAACCAGAATGATCATCACTGGCCACAAAAAGGGGTCCTAAAGGGATTATTTAATCCCGCTAAGCAGGCGCACCTAAAGTGGACCAATCACCGTAACTAACTGACTGTCATTGAGAAAGTAGTCTCGAGAGGTCCATTTCTGTATAGAATATAGGGCGTATCCCCTCTTGTTCAGTAGAGACCATGGTGACAACAATAGAAATGTGTCTTATCTAAACTCAACTATTCGTAACTAGAAACCTAATCTGATAGCCACAAGGATTGGATAGACCCACGTGTAGACGTATGCAGATTTGTTTCAGTTTGCATTAGTAACATGCACAGTGATGAGGGAGCAACTTAAGGAGTATCCATCAAATACAAACGCAGTCTACTCTTGAACAATAGGGGTTAGCAGCATGACATACATCTAGGGGTATGGTATTCCAGATTATAGGTCCGTAAAATTTTAAGCTGAACACTCTAATATTAGTGCGAGGTTTACAATTGGTGATATGTTATCAGCTGCTAACTAGTAGAAGCACTGTTCTGTCATTCTTTACAGGCATACTGGTAAGGTCATTACTGGTAGGTAACGATCTCCAAACAGATGTCCACAATATAGAATGGAAACTATCTAATAATAAAATACATATTAAGCATGCGTGATAGTGTAAACTTGCTGTCCATCACTTGTATCATTTCTGAATGATGCATTATTGGCCAGTGTTAACAGGCTTTCTGTTTTTTTTTAAATTATTCAAGGTATTACTTATTTTGACTTTTAATGAACCCTCACTCATTTAAATTAACGTGGCATCTTATATTAATCTTATATTATGAAAGTAGTTCCCAGTGTATCTTATAGTACCTATTTATGGGGATGACCTGATAAGCAGATCTGCTTCTTCTGCTCATCAGATTTACTTTCTGCACAGGAACTTTTCTTCAATATCAGACTCAAGTAATGCACGGTGTACTGATAAACAATTACTAAGACTACCTATATAATCTGTTTACTTTGTTGACACTATGTATCCTGATTTCAGTTATGTACTGTTATGTTCTTGTTACTTGCTTGTTGATTTGTTGTTGATTCAATAAACTATATATGTATGTATAAATATATAGTGTCACATCTCACACATGGGTAATATGAAACACAATATAGATTGTAACAAGTTACTTGCAACCATATCTGATGGAATATTAAACACACTTTGACAGATTATCTTATCTTATCTTATGATAATGATTAAGTCAGCTGGCTTTAGTGGTTATACTAGTTACACTAATCAAATGTGAACAAAAACACCCCTGCTTCAATCAGCATGTGCTGTTTGAATGATTGCTGCATACATGTGGTTGGTGTGGAGTGGTAGGCCTAATTTATGTGATTAAGTGAATTACTGAGTCCATCAACTTCAGTCAATACAGAAATTAAATGTGTATTTATCTATTTCTTTTTTCTTAGTGTGAAGAAAATGGAGTCCATGAGTTAGCTAATGCAGCGGTGAATCCGACGTCAAGAAGCGTGTATTATCTACATAGTATCTGGCGTCACGACAACTTTGGGTCACCCATTGATCCACTTGTTAAGTTGGCCGAGAAACTCGACTACTACCGTAATTCGGGTGAGTCTTTGTTGAAGTTGAAGTTTGTTTCACTTAGAAAATACTGAACACATTTGACATTACCACCTCGGGCTTCAGGTGTGAATTGATTGATGCATCGAATGGCTTTTTAACAGGGTATCAACACAAAAAGGCTGTTAAATATTACAAGAAACAATAAGGTTTGGAAGGAGATCAGCAGATTATGTTGAATAAGAAATAGCAGCAATCTGTGAGGGAAATGTTTCATCTCGTTAAACACTGATTCGTGCTCAATTTATAATTCCATATGCGCACTGCTTGAAAGCGAAACAATATAAATAAATTCTAGAGATTAGAGCGCCGTATATTCGTAGACAGTCGATAAGATCGAAGCAACGATTCTCCACATCTGAATATTGTCGCCACACTAGCCCATAAGTATTTGAAGTTGCACGATTGATGAAACTATTAATGAAACTTTGATCTATTACTCTGATATTGTGTAGGGACAAGCATTTTCATCTCAAGAGAGAAGCCATGGTGTGTTCTGGTTGTGACGGAGGTGATGAAAAGGACGCATTCTTTGTCGGTTGCTGACGAGCTGGTGTTTATCGAATCAAGCAGCAGTTGTGATGCCACGTCCTCGACTGTTACAACAGTTTTGGTGTCTTCCAAAGCTGGTGCACTACCAGTCGCCATCATGCTACATGAGGGACAGTCTTCGGAAAGCTATCGCATGGCATTTACACTGCTTCGTCTGCACTACCCAAAGTGCTTCAACGGCCATGAGGTGAGCACATTACTTGTGCTTTACTCATTACTTGTGTTGTCCCAGAAGCTTTACTGGGCTATAGAGGAGTGAGCATACCTTTGAGAGCTTCTTGAAAGGTGCTATATAAATATCCTAATATATACTTGCGAGTACATACGTAAGCGTTCCCAAGCTACATAAATACTTAGCATTCATCTGCGTTACATTGAACTTGTCCTTTCCCAAGATCTACACTATTATGATACCTGAGCTGACCAATAATTACCTTACCTTACCTCACAAACAATTGCCTTAAGATCTCTACTTTGTTCTCAAGAATGACCATATCTCGCCTCTACACAAATTTCCATATCATAATCTTCTTGTCTATTTAAATCAACTAATGAACTGTTGTCATAATTTGTAAGTCTACAATCTACACCTGCAATAAATGAATGGATGTCTCAAAACTGACTATGTCTTGACATGAAAAAAACTTAAATTCTTTAGTCCTCCCAGATCTCAGCACAATCAATTTTGCATGCAGCTGATCACAATGTTCTATGGTCCCCATTTACAGACTTCATGTCTTCAAATTACACTGGCTACTTATCACAGCTTAAAGCTGCTTTGTTAGTAACACCTATCCTGAGACTGATCAAAGTCAGCTTTGTGATCTCTTCATGTGCAACATAGAAGTTCTTTGTGAATTCTGAGAAACTGATCTCTGAGTATGTTGTTATCGGCTAACAAATGTCATTAAATCAAGAACAACTGCAACATGTTCGTTGTACATGAGCAATGAGAAATGGTAATTTGCTGTAATTTTCAGTCACCACTGGCTGTTATGACCGATGATTCAGCAGCCATGAAAATGGCATTACACGCAGTCTGGCCATCGACAAGGCAGCTTCTGTGTCACTTTCACGTAGCTCAAGCTGAATGGTGTTGGTTGACGGCCAAAGTCAACAACATTCCTGACGATGAACGCCAGGGTCTCATGAAAGCCTTCCAGAAGGTTAGTTTCTGGGTTGTCAATGTATTGGTCAACAAGACAAATATCTCAAGTGTGTGCAACTGATAACTTGTAACATGTTCCATTTTGCACACAATATACACTTACCTAATAGCTTGGCATGATGTGTGTTGAGTGTGATATGTGTGTGATTAGAGGGAGTTATAATTAACAGTCAGTAAATTAAGTAACCTGCATTTATGTCCAGCACTTTAAGATATAAAATTAACATAGATTTATGGGTATACCTTCAGGCATGGCTACCTGGCGAATATCCTGGCCAAAATGCCAATTCCTGATTAAGTATACAATTGGATAATAGCCTTCTTGGAGGATTGCCAGCACTGCACTAAATTTCAAGGGGAAATATCAGCCTATGTTGATATTATTGCCAGCATCGTCC
>OY744608.1:19180240-19242740 GCA_963556255.1 Allolobophora icterica
TTATTGCCAGCATCGTCCAAGGTTCGGTCTTGGGGCCCAACAATTTCATTTCAGTAATTTCTAGGCTGGCCACTGCTCACTCTGCAAATAAGCTCCATAAATATGCTGATGATAGCTACCTGCTGGTTCCGTCTTCTAACAGTGCCTCTGTGCCACTTGAGCTGGCACATGTGTCGCGATGGGCTGCAGAATGCATGCTTCATGATGTTGTGCGTGCCACAACCTTGGCTGGGATGCTCTGTGCCTCTCCTGCTGGGTGGGGCTTTACCAGTCGGAGCGAACGAGACCGTTTAGAGGCTATTGTGCGTCGCCTCATCCGCTACCATTACCTTCCGGGTAATGGTGGTTTGCCTACTTTTGAGCAGCTATGTCTCAAAGCAGACTCAGGGTCATTAGTATCACATAATAATTTAATAATCAGTTATTAATGTGCTGGCTTTAAGTAGGATAGGATTAGACTCTATAAATAGAAGTTCGTTGCTCGATATTTAATCTGTGTGAACTGACACTCATTTAACCTTTCACTTTATTACATATTTAAGTTTCATGAACAGCCTTTTCTTATTTTGACTCTATATAAATAGAATGGATTTATGAGTATTAATGGTGGCTGTCAGCTAAGAATAATCAAAGTAACTGCATATATGATCAATACCTGTCCCTAGGTTAGAATATCCAAATAAGGGACCCAGATACATTACATAACTATTGTGAACCTGATCATTTTCTTGTTAAGTTTCTTGTTTCCTTTGCTGTTACAGATCATGTACGCTACCTCGAACGAACACCTAGAGGCAGCTCAGGATGAGTTAAACGGTGCCACAAATGACCAAGATTCCGACTCACCGCGCCCTAATGACCGCTACAGACAACGCTTGCAAAAGTTCCTTCAACGAGGAGATGAATGGCTGTCGATACGGCGAGAGGATGTGCTGACCCGTGGCAGCAATACGAACAATTTCTCAGAAGTTTGAGCCAAATAAGTTATCGCTTGAAGATTACTGTGATGGCTACCTATGATCATTATGCTGACTTATTGTTTGAGGTAGGCTAAAAGACTTAATGTAATACCTAGTCGAGTCAACATCGTTCCAGCCACCTGCTAGTAATGTCGCTGCGTCTAGTCTGAGTGTGAATCCTATAATACCGGAGGATGTCGGCACCATGCTAAACTTTGCACTTTAACTGAGGAGCTTTTTGTTGTGTACATGGATTTCCAACCAGGCAACTCCTCTCGATCGGCACTGTTGCCATTTGCAGGCAATCACTGGAAAGAATTAAATGAATTTGTGTAGTTTGTTTGAATGAATGTTCTGAGTGCTGTATCCAACAATTGTGTGTGCAGTGCACTACTGTACTGCTTGTATTAAATATTTTGAAAACTGGAATTGAAATTTTGGTTAACTGGAATTGTTCATGCTTGTCCCATACATTTCATGTTAAATTACATGCACTGTATCTGATGTTAGGCTGTCTGTGCAGTACCATTTCATAAAACATTTTCAGGGCACTTAATATCGTGGTTATGCCTGACAAATGCGACAGGTGGTTTGCCAGATTTTAGTAGAGCGAGGTGAACTATTCATGTTGGGTGTCTGTGCTAAAAATATGTTGAATAATTATGTTTGTGGTATAGAAAATGTGTTACTTTAGGTTAATCTGGATAATCTGTAAGCTTCTAAATGATCCAAGAGTCATTCACTGAAATAAAGATGGCCATTTAAGAGCAGTTATGTGATTTCTCACTTCCTGTTCTAATGTTCATCATCATTCTGGGGTTTGTCCACAGTTATCCAATGAAGCCTCCAGTCATTCGATTCATAACCAAGATTTTCCAACCGAACATAAGTCGTCATGGGGACGTTGGGCTGGATTCGATACATCACAACTGGAGTCGTGCTTTAACGATTTCCAAAGTCCTAATAAGCGTCCACACTGATCCATATTTTTCTATGTGTTTATGGAGCCTACAGTTGGTTGCGTCTACCAGCAGAATCAAACAGAATTTGATAGAATTGCCAGAATATGAGCTTGCTATCAATTTAACTGTTCAGTTTAGGTCAGGAGTCAGGAGACCCACAGTCATCATAGTATTTTGCAGTTTTACTACTTTGCAAAATGAAAGCAAAATCCAATTTTATTGTAGTAATAAATTTATAAAGCCACTCTTCGAGGATGCTTCTTAAATTTGCTTGAAACTGCAGTCAAAGAGAATGGTTTTAAGTCTGCTGGAATAATTAAAAGTGCAGGAAACCGGTGTGGTTAATTAGCCTATTCCAGAATTATGGGCCAACAACCCTTGCAGGTACATTTATGCTGCACTTTTGAGGTTTGTGAAACAATGATAACCACTGACCTTGTGTCCATTTTTACAGCTGATGCTGAGATACAGTTTCCTAACATAGTAAGTTGTGCATGTGGAGTTTCCATGTTTGCCATGAAAATGCATATTGAGTTTAAGATCGTAATCTTAAGCTCAATATAGATTTTCATGGGCAAACATGGGGTGTTTCAGATGCATACATTTCTAATAGTTTTTTGTTGTTTTGTATAAATCTGCTCAGCATACATTCTCATTGGTTGCAGCATCCACTTAGAAAATTTATGAATAGTATATATATATATATATATATATATATATATATATATATATATATATATGCGTATTAACTATGTGGGTGTTACTCTTTGCAGCTATAGTGGAAACATTCTTGGAAAATAAGTTGTGTTTCTTCCAGATTTCTTTAGATAATGTATGACTGCTCGTTATGATGCTTGTCTTCATCAGTTTGTAAAAGACCTATGGGCTCATGTTTGTATGAACATCTGTCACCTTTGAAGGCAGAAAGGGTCATCCATGAAGGACATCTGCAAAAAAACATTATTAATATTCTTTATTGAAAAACCAAAAGCGAACTGCACATTGGTGAACCAGTATAGAAAAAATATAAAACATAGAAGTAATAAGAAGATAATAATATTTGAAAAAGCAGTGTAAATTTTACAAAAAATAAAATATTACTAATAACACTACATCAAAAGCATCATAGTAATAGAGAAATTTAAAACTATAACTATTATCTAAAATGGGTAGCAGAATGGGAGAAGTTTAACTAATTAAACAACATCAAAAAACATCTTAGTATTAAAGCTTTTTCTAACCAGATTATCAGAATGGGGTAAAGTAAGATAATTGCCTCTGGAACGCAGCAGATAACCTGTTAATTTAATTTGAGACAACAGACCATGAAGGACATTCATTCATTCATTCTAAGGACTTGATATACCGCATCTTCAATATACCTGGTACCTACTCAGAGGCGCTCCCAGCTCAGCCACAGCTAAAGAAATGAGACTTGAGGGGCTTACAAAACGCAGGCGTGTTTAACAGTGGCAGCAAGCGCAGGTTCAAAGGTAGGCCATTCCAGATGGAGGGCCCTACAACCGAAAAGGCCCGATACTGTCTAATAGCAGTGCGAGCACGGGGGACCAAAAGCTTCCCCCTTGCCGAAGAGCGTAGAGATCGACGAGCTGAAAAATATCAGAGACAGGCCGACAAAGATCAGACAGGTAGGATGGAGCACAGCCTAGAAGGCACCGCCAGACAAGTGCAGCAACCCGATATGAGATGCGCTGAGAAACAGGCAGCCAGTGAAGGACATCACGCATAAAGATTAATCCTGGAGACAGGAGCATGCTTAGGAAGGTGACATGACCATTAAACCTTCTTATTGCTAAGAAGAGACGGGTATCAGCCAGTTGACAGAGTTCAGCATAGGAAGCGTTGTCTTCAGGCAAGTAGTCCTGTCATTAGTTGTCTTATGATTGAAGATAGTTAATTAAATGACCCACTCCTTGTCCATATTTGGCAATGAATGTTAAATTTAAGGTTCAACACTTTTCATGTGTTTGCAGTTGTTGAATACCCACTTAGACTTGGTCTATACTGAGTTAGTAGCCTACGAAACAGGCTCCAGCATCCAATACTCTTATGATTAGGGCTAACGAATTCCGTTAAACCATGCGATCTTTTTGGATGGAATGTTAATTTCACAGGCCTACTGAATAATGACTGACCGCAGCATAGAATGCTCACAAAAAACGTGACTACTACAAAACACTGAACAATTCAGCCGATAAATGAAAAGAAATTCGTATTCATATTGAATATAGGGCCTATAAGGACAACAAAAACTTCTCACCTAGGCTTATGTTTAAGGATATCTATTAAGACATTACTTACACATTCTCTTCCTCCTTCACTAGTTAATCCTCTTCATGCTTCCTGTTAATCCACTTTTACTACTACTATAGCTCCTAATTTTCCTTCAACCGATTTATTGAGAACTATTATCGCTATTATTTCAAATTAACATTTTTATCCTGTTTTGTTTTACTTATTGTACATCTTATCTTATTGTCAACAGTTGCGTTCTGACGACTGTCTTTTTTTAAATAAACGAATATACAATGCAAAACCAAAATAGGCCTATACTTGCCTAATTCGTATTTTCATAGCACTAAGCTAGTTGAAGAGCCTTGCCTGTTATTAGAAAGTCCCTTCCAGCTTATTAATAATCGACTGACCGCATTCATGAATATTTATGAGCGCCTTGAGGTCAGCCAATGGGAGCAGAGGATTTTCCCTCTGTGTCGTACAATGCAGGGCTTTGTAAATACGCCATCCGGCGAGTTAGCATCCGCTCGGAGTCTTTATGTTAATAGTAAGGTTGAATAGTCAACCTTACACTCCCATTCTATGAAAAATCCATCCGCTCGGAGTCTTTATGTTAATAGTTCCCTTCGTACGATTGACGAAGTAGTAGAAAACCCCTCAGTGCACCACGGCAACAATGGAGCACTCCGCTCGGAGTCTTTATGTTAATAGTTCCCTTCGTACGATTGACGAAGTAGTAGAAAACCCCTCAGTGCACCACGGCAACAATGGAGCACTCCGCTCGGAGTCTTTATGTTAATAGTTCCCTTCGTACGATTGACGAAGTAGTAGAAAACCCCTCAGTGCACCACGGCAACAATGGAGCACTCCGCTCGGAGTCTTTATGTTAATAGTTCCCTTCGTACGATTGACGAAGTAGTAGAAAACCCCTCAGTGCACCACGGCAACAATGGAGCACTCCGCTCGGAGTCTTTATGTTAATAGTTCCCTTCGTACGATTGACGAAGTAGTAGAAAACCCCTCAGTGCACCACGGCAACAATGGAGCACTCCGCTCGGAGTCTTTATGTTAATAGTTCCCTTCGTACGATTGACGAAGTAGTAGAAAACCCCTCAGTGCACCACGGCAACAATGGAGCACTCCGCTCGGAGTCTTTATGTTAATAGTTCCCTTCGTACGATTGACGAAGTAGTAGAAAACCCCTCAGTGCACCACGGCAACAATGGAGCACTCCGCTCGGAGTCTTTATGTTAATAGTTCCCTTCGTACGATTGACGAAGTAGTAGAAAACCCCTCAGTGCACCACGGCAACAATGGAGCACTCCGCTCGGAGTCTTTATGTTAATACTTCCCTTCGTACGATTGACGAAGTAGTAGAAAACCCCTCAGTGCACCACGGCAACAATGGAGCACTCCGCTCGGAGTCTTTATGTTAATAGTTCCCTTCGTACGATTGACGAAGTAGTAGAAAACCCCTCAGTGCACCACGGCAACAATGGAGCACTCCGCTCGGAGTCTTTATGTTAATAGTTCCCTTTGTACGATTGACGAAGTAGTAGAAAACCCCTCAGTGCACCACGGCAACAATGGAGCACTCCGCTCGGAGTCTTTATGTTAATAGTTCCCTTCGTACGATTGACGAAGTAGTAGAAAACCCCTCAGTGCACCACGGCAACAATGGAGCACTCCGCTCGGAGTCTTTATGTTAATAGTTCCCTTTGTACGATTGACGAAGTAGTAGAAAACCCCTCAGTGCACCACGGCAACAATGGAGCACTCCGCTCGGAGTCTTTATGTTAATAGTTCCCTTCGTACGATTGACGAAGTAGTAGAAAACCCCTCAGTGCACCACGGCAACAATGGAGCACTCCGCTCGGAGTCTTTATGTTAATAGTTCCCTTCGTACGATTGACGAAGTAGTAGAAAACCCCTCAGTGCACCACGGCAACAATGGAGCACTCCGCTCGGAGTCTTTATGTTAATAGTTCCCTTCGTACGATTGACGAAGTAGTAGAAAACCCCTCAGTGCACCACGGCAACAATGGAGCACTCCGCTCGGAGTCTTTATGTTAATAGTTCCCTTCGTACGATTGACGAAGTAGTAGAAAACCCCTCAGTGCACCACGGCAACAATGGAGCACTCCGCTCGGAGTCTTTATGTTAATAGTTCCCTTCGTACGATTGACGAAGTAGTAGAAAACCCCTCAGTGCACCACGGCAACAATGGAGCACTCCGCTCGGAGTCTTTATGTTAATAGTTCCCTTCGTACGATTGACGAAGTAGTAGAAAACCCCTCAGTGCACCACGGCAACAATGGAGCACTCCGCTCGGAGTCTTTATGTTAATAGTTCCCTTTGTACGATTGACGAAGTAGTAGAAAACCCCTCAGTGCACCACGGCAACAATGGAGCACTCCGCTCGGAGTCTTTATGTTAATAGTTCCCTTCGTACGATTGACGAAGTAGTAGAAAACCCCTCAGTGCACCACGGCAACAATGGAGCACTCCGCTCGGAGTCTTTATGTTAATAGTTCCCTTCGTACGATTGACGAAGTAGTAGAAAACCCCTCAGTGCACCACGGCAACAATGGAGCACTCCGCTCGGAGTCTTTATGTTAATAGTTCCCTTCGTACGATTGACGAAGTAGTAGAAAACCCCTCAGTGCACCACGGCAACAATGGAGCACTCCGCTCGGAGTCTTTATGTTAATAGTTCCCTTCGTACGATTGACGAAGTAGTAGAAAACCCCTCAGTGCACCACGGCAACAATGGAGCACTCCGCTCGGAGTCTTTATGTTAATAGTTCCCTTCGTACGATTGACGAAGTAGTAGAAAACCCCTCAGTGCACCACGGCAACAATGGAGCACCCCCAGCAGGTGTACTGAAGCCCTTGAGTAATCTCAGCACTGGTGGACACAGTTCTGCGGATTTTCGAGTGTTCTCTTACCCTGGCTCTCAGCATCCTCAGGTTGTGCAACTCCCACTACCAGGTGTACAGGGCCAAGACCAACAACCTTACACTCCCATTCTATGAAAAATCCATGTGCTGGATGGATTACTGAAATCGTTTGGTACAGAGTTCTAGGGTTTATGATGAAAGATCGTAAAATGATTGGGAATTGAAACCGACTTTTGTTTGTAATATTTGAAGGTCTAGCAGGCTAGCAGCCTGTAGCTAAACAATCGGATATATATGTATATATATGTATATATATATGAAATTTCCGCTGAAATCTTTCTTTCTATCTTTTGTTTGGACTTGCTTTTCTTCAGATATAAGTCCACCATTACTTTCCACGGCAGCGACTCGCTTAACGGACATGGCGGTCGTTAACTCTCAGAAAGATCTGCACAAGGTGTACGATGGTGTGCCATGTCCACGGTGTCCGATTGAAAAAGGATCGAAAGTTATAACGACAATATTTGGACAAGGAGCGTTCATCAGAATCTGCTCTGACTGTGGATGGAGCGTCGGAGTTGACGATTCAGCGAATCTTTGTGATCTTGGGGCTCAACGCTGGATTTTTGAAGTAACAGACACCGTTAAGGGAAATTCCTGCCTGAAGGACAAGAATCACGTTCCCATGTTCATCGGAATGGATGCTGAATTGCTGATGCAGTCAATATGCATTAATTGCCTAAAAACTGGTATCATGTTCAGTGCTGACGGTAAGACAGAGAACGCCAGTGCCAAAGATGTACCTGTTTGTGACGTTGATGAAATACTGCGTATGATCTTTGCTAATGCAATGCACAAAAATTCGTACCATCGTACACCTTGTGCAGATCTTTCTGAGAGTTAACGACCGCCATGTCCGTTAAGCGAGTCGCTGCCGTGGAAAGTAATGGTGGACTTATATCTGAAGAAAAGCAAGTCCAAACAAAAGATAGAAAGAAAGATTTCAGCGGAAATTTCATATATATATACATATATATACATATATATCCGATTGTTTAGCTACAGGCTGCTAGCCTGCTAGACCTTCAAATATTACAAACAAAAGTCGGTTTCAATTCCCAATCATTTTACGATCTTTCATCATAAACCCTAGAACTCTGTACCAAACGATTTCAGTAATCCATCCAGCACATGGATTTTTCATAGAATGGGAGTGTAAGGTTGTTGGTCTTGGCCCTGTACACCTGGTAGTGGGAGTTGCACAACCTGAGGATGCTGAGAGCCAGGGTAAGAGAACACTCGAAAATCCGCAGAACTGTGTCCACCAGTGCTGAGATTACTCAAGGGCTTCAGTACACCTGCTGGGGGTGCTCCATTGTTGCCGTGGTGCACTGAGGGGTTTTCTACTACTTCGTCAATCGTACGAAGGGAACTATTAACATAAAGACTCCGAGCGGAGTGCTCCATTGTTGCCGTGGTGCACTGAGGGGTTTTCTACTACTTCGTCAATCGTACGAAGGGAACTATTAACATAAAGACTCCGAGCGGAGTGCTCCATTGTTGCCGTGGTGCACTGAGGGGTTTTCTACTACTTCGTCAATCGTACGAAGGGAACTATTAACATAAAGACTCCGAGCGGAGTGCTCCATTGTTGCCGTGGTGCACTGAGGGGTTTTCTACTACTTCGTCAATCGTACGAAGGGAACTATTAACATAAAGACTCCGAGCGGAGTGCTCCATTGTTGCCGTGGTGCACTGAGGGGTTTTCTACTACTTCGTCAATCGTACGAAGGGAACTATTAACATAAAGACTCCGAGCGGAGTGCTCCATTGTTGCCGTGGTGCACTGAGGGGTTTTCTACTACTTCGTCAATCGTACAAAGGGAACTATTAACATAAAGACTCCGAGCGGAGTGCTCCATTGTTGCCGTGGTGCACTGAGGGGTTTTCTACTACTTCGTCAATCGTACGAAGGGAACTATTAACATAAAGACTCCGAGCGGAGTGCTCCATTGTTGCCGTGGTGCACTGAGGGGTTTTCTACTACTTCGTCAATCGTACGAAGGGAACTATTAACATAAAGACTCCGAGCGGAGTGCTCCATTGTTGCCGTGGTGCACTGAGGGGTTTTCTACTACTTCGTCAATCGTACGAAGGGAACTATTAACATAAAGACTCCGAGCGGAGTGCTCCATTGTTGCCGTGGTGCACTGAGGGGTTTTCTACTACTTCGTCAATCGTACGAAGGGAACTATTAACATAAAGACTCCGAGCGGAGTGCTCCATTGTTGCCGTGGTGCACTGAGGGGTTTTCTACTACTTCGTCAATCGTACGAAGGGAACTATTAACATAAAGACTCCGAGCGGAGTGCTCCATTGTTGCCGTGGTGCACTGAGGGGTTTTCTACTACTTCGTCAATCGTACGAAGGGAACTATTAACATAAAGACTCCGAGCGGAGTGCTCCATTGTTGCCGTGGTGCACTGAGGGGTTTTCTACTACTTCGTCAATCGTACAAAGGGAACTATTAACATAAAGACTCCGAGCGGAGTGCTCCATTGTTGCCGTGGTGCACTGAGGGGTTTTCTACTACTTCGTCAATCGTACGAAGGGAACTATTAACATAAAGACTCCGAGCGGAGTGCTCCATTGTTGCCGTGGTGCACTGAGGGGTTTTCTACTACTTCGTCAATCGTACAAAGGGAACTATTAACATAAAGACTCCGAGCGGAGTGCTCCATTGTTGCCGTGGTGCACTGAGGGGTTTTCTACTACTTCGTCAATCGTACGAAGGGAACTATTAACATAAAGACTCCGAGCGGAGTGCTCCATTGTTGCCGTGGTGCACTGAGGGGTTTTCTACTACTTCGTCAATCGTACGAAGGGAACTATTAACATAAAGACTCCGAGCGGAGTGCTCCATTGTTGCCGTGGTGCACTGAGGGGTTTTCTACTACTTCGTCAATCGTACGAAGGGAACTATTAACATAAAGACTCCGAGCGGAGTGCTCCATTGTTGCCGTGGTGCACTGAGGGGTTTTCTACTACTTCGTCAATCGTACGAAGGGAACTATTAACATAAAGACTCCGAGCGGAGTGCTCCATTGTTGCCGTGGTGTACTGAGGGGTTTTCTACTACTTCGTCAATCGTACGAAGGGAACTATTAACATAAAGACTCCGAGCGGAGTGCTCCATTGTTGCCGTGGTGCACTGAGGGGTTTTCTACTACTTCGTCAATCGTACGAAGGGAACTATTAACATAAAGACTCCGAGCGGAGTGCTCCATTGTTGCCGTGGTGCACTGAGGGGTTTTCTACTACTTCGTCAATCGTACGAAGGGAACTATTAACATAAAGACTCCGAGCGGAGTGCTCCATTGTTGCCGTGGTGCACTGAGGGGTTTTCTACTACTTCGTCAATCGTACGAAGGGAACTATTAACATAAAGACTCCGAGCGGAGTGCTCCATTGTTGCCGTGGTGCACTGAGGGGTTTTCTACTACTTCGTCAATCGTACGAAGGGAACTATTAACATAAAGACTCCGAGCGGAGTGCTCCATTGTTGCCGTGGTGCACTGAGGGGTTTTCTACTACTTCGTCAATCGTACGAAGGGAACTATTAACATAAAGACTCCGAGCGGATGGATTTTTCATAGAATGGGAGTGTAAGGTTGACTATTCAACCTTACTATTAACATAAAGACTCCGAGCGGATGCTAACTCGCCGGATGGCGTATTTACAAAGCCCTGCATTGTACGACACAGAGGGAAAATCCTCTGCTCCCATTGGCTGACCTCAAGGCGCTCATAAATATTCATGAATGCGGTCAGTCGATTATTAATAAGCTGGAAGGGACTTTCTAATAACAGGCAAGGCTCTTCAACTAGCTTAGTGCTATGAAAATACGAATTAGGCAAGTATAGGCCTATTTTGGTTTTGCATTGTATATTCGTTTATTTAAAAAAAGACAGTCGTCAGAACGCAACTGTTGACAATAAGATAAGATGTACAATAAGTAAAACAAAACAGGATAAAAATGTTAATTTGAAATAATAGCGATAATAGTTCTCAATAAATCGGTTGAAGGAAAATTAGGAGCTATAGTAGTAGTAAAAGTGGATTAACAGGAAGCATGAAGAGGATTAACTAGTGAAGGAGGAAGAGAATGTGTAAGTAATGTCTTAATAGATATCCTTAAACATAAGCCTAGGTGAGAAGTTTTTGTTGTCCTTATAGGCCCTATATTCAATATGAATACGAATTTCTTTTCATTTATCGGCTGAATTGTTCAGTGTTTTGTAGTAGTCACGTTTTTTGTGAGCATTCTATGCTGCGGTCAGTCATTATTCAGTAGGCCTGTGAAATTAACATTCCATCCAAAAAGATCGCATGGTTTAACGGAATTCGTTAGCCCTAATCATAAGAGTATTGGATGCTGGAGCCTGTTTCGTAGGCTACTAACTCAGTATAGACCAAGTCTAAGTGGGTATTCAACAACTGCAAACACATGAAAAGTGTTGAACCTTAAATTTAACATTCATTGCCAAATATGGACAAGGAGTGGGTCATTTAATTAACTATCTTCAATCATAAGACAACTAATGACAGGACTACTTGCCTGAAGACAACGCTTCCTATGCTGAACTCTGTCAACTGGCTGATACCCGTCTCTTCTTAGCAATAAGAAGGTTTAATGGTCATGTCACCTTCCTAAGCATGCTCCTGTCTCCAGGATTAATCTTTATGCGTGATGTCCTTCACTGGCTGCCTGTTTCTCAGCGCATCTCATATCGGGTTGCTGCACTTGTCTGGCGGTGCCTTCTAGGCTGTGCTCCATCCTACCTGTCTGATCTTTGTCGGCCTGTCTCTGATATTTTTCAGCTCGTCGATCTCTACGCTCTTCGGCAAGGGGGAAGCTTTTGGTCCCCCGTGCTCGCACTGCTATTAGACAGTATCGGGCCTTTTCGGTTGTAGGGCCCTCCATCTGGAATGGCCTACCTTTGAACCTGCGCTTGCTGCCACTGTTAAACACGCCTGCGTTTTGTAAGCCCCTCAAGTCTCATTTCTTTAGCTGTGGCTGAGCTGGGAGCGCCTCTGAGTAGGTACCAGGTATATTGAAGATGCGGTATATCAAGTCCTTAGAATGAATGAATGAATGTCCTTCATGGTCTGTTGTCTCAAATTAAATTAACAGGTTATCTGCTGCGTTCCAGAGGCAATTATCTTACTTTACCCCATTCTGATAATCTGGTTAGAAAAAGCTTTAATACTAAGATGTTTTTTGATGTTGTTTAATTAGTTAAACTTCTCCCATTCTGCTACCCATTTTAGATAATAGTTATAGTTTTAAATTTCTCTATTACTATGATGCTTTTGATGTAGTGTTATTAGTAATATTTTATTTTTTGTAAAATTTACACTGCTTTTTCAAATATTATTATCTTCTTATTACTTCTATGTTTTATATTTTTTCTATACTGGTTCACCAATGTGCAGTTCGCTTTTGGTTTTTCAATAAAGAATATTAATAATGTTTTTTTGCAGATGTCCTTCATGGATGACCCTTTCTGCCTTCAAAGGTGACAGATGTTCATACAAACATGAGCCCATAGGTCTTTTACAAACTGATGAAGACAAGCATCATAACGAGCAGTCATACATTATCTAAAGAAATCTGGAAGAAACACAACTTATTTTCCAAGAATGTTTCCACTATAGCTGCAAAGAGTAACACCCACATAGTTAATACGCATATATATATATATATATATATATATATATATATATATATATATATACTATTCATAAATTTTCTAAGTGGATGCTGCAACCAATGAGAATGTATGCTGAGCAGATTTATACAAAACAACAAAAAACTATTAGAAATGTATGCATCTGAAACACCCCATGTTTGCCCATGAAAATCTATATTGAGCTTAAGATTACGATCTTAAACTCAATATGCATTTTCATGGCAAACATGGAAACTCCACATGCACAACTTACTATGTTAGGAAACTGTATCTCAGCATCAGCTGTAAAAATGGACACAAGGTCAGTGGTTATCATTGTTTCACAAACCTCAAAAGTGCAGCATAAATGTACCTGCAAGGGTTGTTGGCCCATAATTCTGGAATAGGCTAATTAACCACACCGGTTTCCTGCACTTTTAATTATTCCAGCAGACTTAAAACCATTCTCTTTGACTGCAGTTTCAAGCAAATTTAAGAAGCATCCTCGAAGAGTGGCTTTATAAATTTATTACTACAATAAAATTGGATTTTGCTTTCATTTTGCAAAGTAGTAAAACTGCAAAATACTATGATGACTGTGGGTCTCCTGACTCCTGACCTAAACTGAACAGTTAAATTGATAGCAAGCTCATATTCTGGCAATTCTATCAAATTCTGTTTGATTCTGCTGGTAGACGCAACCAACTGTAGGCTCCATAAACACATAGAAAAATATGGATCAGTGTGGACGCTTATTAGGACTTTGGAAATCGTTAAAGCACGACTCCAGTTGTGATGTATCGAATCCAGCCCAACGTCCCCATGACGACTTATGTTCGGTTGGAAAATCTTGGTTATGAATCGAATGACTGGAGGCTTCATTGGATAACTGTGGACAAACCCCAGAATGATGATGAACATTAGAACAGGAAGTGAGAAATCACATAACTGCTCTTAAATGGCCATCTTTATTTCAGTGAATGACTCTTGGATCATTTAGAAGCTTACAGATTATCCAGATTAACCTAAAGTAACACATTTTCTATACCACAAACATAATTATTCAACATATTTTTAGCACAGACACCCAACATGAATAGTTCACCTCGCTCTACTAAAATCTGGCAAACCACCTGTCGCATTTGTCAGGCATAACCACGATATTAAGTGCCCTGAAAATGTTTTATGAAATGGTACTGCACAGACAGCCTAACATCAGATACAGTGCATGTAATTTAACATGAAATGTATGGGACAAGCATGAACAATTCCAGTTAACCAAAATTTCAATTCCAGTTTTCAAAATATTTAATACAAGCAGTACAGTAGTGCACTGCACACACAATTGTTGGATACAGCACTCAGAACATTCATTCAAACAAACTACACAAATTCATTTAATTCTTTCCAGTGATTGCCTGCAAATGGCAACAGTGCCGATCGAGAGGAGTTGCCTGGTTGGAAATCCATGTACACAACAAAAAGCTCCTCAGTTAAAGTGCAAAGTTTAGCATGGTGCCGACATCCTCCGGTATTATAGGATTCACACTCAGACTAGACGCAGCGACATTACTAGCAGGTGGCTGGAACGATGTTGACTCGACTAGGTATTACATTAAGTCTTTTAGCCTACCTCAAACAATAAGTCAGCATAATGATCATAGGTAGCCATCACAGTAATCTTCAAGCGATAACTTATTTGGCTCAAACTTCTGAGAAATTGTTCGTATTGCTGCCACGGGTCAGCACATCCTCTCGCCGTATCGACAGCCATTCATCTCCTCGTTGAAGGAACTTTTGCAAGCGTTGTCTGTAGCGGTCATTAGGGCGCGGTGAGTCGGAATCTTGGTCATTTGTGGCACCGTTTAACTCATCCTGAGCTGCCTCTAGGTGTTCGTTCGAGGTAGCGTACATGATCTGTAACAGCAAAGGAAACAAGAAACTTAACAAGAAAATGATCAGGTTCACAATAATTATGTAATGTATCTGGGTCCCTTATTTGGATATTCTAACCTAGGGACAGGTATTGATCATATATGCAGTTACTTTGATTATTCTTAGCTGACAGCCACCATTAATACTCATAAATCCATTCTATTTATATAGAGTCAAAATAAGAAAAGGCTGTTCATGAAACTTAAATATGTAATAAAGTGAAAGGTTAAATGAGTGTCAGTTCACACAGATTAAATATCGAGCAACGAACTTCTATTTATAGAGTCTAATCCTATCCTACTTAAAGCCAGCACATTAATAACTGATTATTAAATTATTATGTGATACTAATGACCCTGAGTCTGCTTTGAGACATAGCTGCTCAAAAGTAGGCAAACCACCATTACCCGGAAGGTAATGGTAGCGGATGAGGCGACGCACAATAGCCTCTAAACGGTCTCGTTCGCTCCGACTGGTAAAGCCCCACCCAGCAGGAGAGGCACAGAGCATCCCAGCCAAGGTTGTGGCACGCACAACATCATGAAGCATGCATTCTGCAGCCCATCGCGACACATGTGCCAGCTCAAGTGGCACAGAGGCACTGTTAGAAGACGGAACCAGCAGGTAGCTATCATCAGCATATTTATGGAGCTTATTTGCAGAGTGAGCAGTGGCCAGCCTAGAAATTACTGAAATGAAATTGTTGGGCCCCAAGACCGAACCTTGGACGATGCTGGCAATAATATCAACATAGGCTGATATTTCCCCTTGAAATTTAGTGCAGTGCTGGCAATCCTCCAAGAAGGCTATTATCCAATTGTATACTTAATCAGGAATTGGCATTTTGGCCAGGATATTCGCCAGGTAGCCATGCCTGAAGGTATACCCATAAATCTATGTTAATTTTATATCTTAAAGTGCTGGACATAAATGCAGGTTACTTAATTTACTGACTGTTAATTATAACTCCCTCTAATCACACACATATCACACTCAACACACAGCCAAGCTATTAGGTAAGTGTATATTGTGTGCAAAATGGAACATGTTACAAGTTATCAGTTGCACACACTTGAGATATTTGTCTTGTTGACCAATACATTGACAACCCAGAAACTAACCTTCTGGAAGGCTTTCATGAGACCCTGGCGTTCATCGTCAGGAATGTTGTTGACTTTGGCCGTCAACCAACACCATTCAGCTTGAGCTACGTGAAAGTGACACAGAAGCTGCCTTGTCGATGGCCAGACTGCGTGTAATGCCATTTTCATGGCTGCTGAATCATCGGTCATAACAGCCAGTGGTGACTGAAAATTACAGCAAATTACCATTTCTCATTGCTCATGTACAACGAACATGTTGCAGTTGTTCTTGATTTAATGACATTTGTTAGCCGATAACAACATACTCAGAGATCAGTTTCTCAGAATTCACAAAGAACTTCTATGTTGCACATGAAGAGATCACAAAGCTGACTTTGATCAGTCTCAGGATAGGTGTTACTAACAAAGCAGCTTTAAGCTGTGATAAGTAGCCAGTGTAATTTGAAGACATGAAGTCTGTAAATGGGGACCATAGAACATTGTGATCAGCTGCATGCAAAATTGATTGTGCTGAGATCTGGGAGGACTAAAGAATTTAAGTTTTTTTCATGTCAAGACATAGTCAGTTTTGAGACATCCATTCATTTATTGCAGGTGTAGATTGTAGACTTACAAATTATGACAACAGTTCATTAGTTGATTTAAATAGACAAGAAGATTATGATATGGAAATTTGTGTAGAGGCGAGATATGGTCATTCTTGAGAACAAAGTAGAGATCTTAAGGCAATTGTTTGTGAGGTAAGGTAAGGTAATTATTGGTCAGCTCAGGTATCATAATAGTGTAGATCTTGGGAAAGGACAAGTTCAATGTAACGCAGATGAATGCTAAGTATTTATGTAGCTTGGGAACGCTTACGTATGTACTCGCAAGTATATATTAGGATATTTATATAGCACCTTTCAAGAAGCTCTCAAAGGTATGCTCACTCCTCTATAGCCCAGTAAAGCTTCTGGGACAACACAAGTAATGAGTAAAGCACAAGTAATGTGCTCACCTCATGGCCGTTGAAGCACTTTGGGTAGTGCAGACGAAGCAGTGTAAATGCCATGCGATAGCTTTCCGAAGACTGTCCCTCATGTAGCATGATGGCGACTGGTAGTGCACCAGCTTTGGAAGACACCAAAACTGTTGTAACAGTCGAGGACGTGGCATCACAACTGCTGCTTGATTCGATAAACACCAGCTCGTCAGCAACCGACAAAGAATGCGTCCTTTTCATCACCTCCGTCACAACCAGAACACACCATGGCTTCTCTCTTGAGATGAAAATGCTTGTCCCTACACAATATCAGAGTAATAGATCAAAGTTTCATTAATAGTTTCATCAATCGTGCAACTTCAAATACTTATGGGCTAGTGTGGCGACAATATTCAGATGTGGAGAATCGTTGCTTCGATCTTATCGACTGTCTACGAATATACGGCGCTCTAATCTCTAGAATTTATTTATATTGTTTCGCTTTCAAGCAGTGCGCATATGGAATTATAAATTGAGCACGAATCAGTGTTTAACGAGATGAAACATTTCCCTCACAGATTGCTGCTATTTCTTATTCAACATAATCTGCTGATCTCCTTCCAAACCTTATTGTTTCTTGTAATATTTAACAGCCTTTTTGTGTTGATACCCTGTTAAAAAGCCATTCGATGCATCAATCAATTCACACCTGAAGCCCGAGGTGGTAATGTCAAATGTGTTCAGTATTTTCTAAGTGAAACAAACTTCAACTTCAACAAAGACTCACCCGAATTACGGTAGTAGTCGAGTTTCTCGGCCAACTTAACAAGTGGATCAATGGGTGACCCAAAGTTGTCGTGACGCCAGATACTATGTAGATAATACACGCTTCTTGACGTCGGATTCACCGCTGCATTAGCTAACTCATGGACTCCATTTTCTTCACACTAAGAAAAAAGAAATAGATAAATACACATTTAATTTCTGTATTGACTGAAGTTGATGGACTCAGTAATTCACTTAATCACATAAATTAGGCCTACCACTCCACACCAACCACATGTATGCAGCAATCATTCAAACAGCACATGCTGATTGAAGCAGGGGTGTTTTTGTTCACATTTGATTAGTGTAACTAGTATAACCACTAAAGCCAGCTGACTTAATCATTATCATAAGATAAGATAAGATAATCTGTCAAAGTGTGTTTAATATTCCATCAGATATGGTTGCAAGTAACTTGTTACAATCTATATTGTGTTTCATATTACCCATGTGTGAGATGTGACACTATATATTTATACATACATATATAGTTTATTGAATCAACAACAAATCAACAAGCAAGTAACAAGAACATAACAGTACATAACTGAAATCAGGATACATAGTGTCAACAAAGTAAACAGATTATATAGGTAGTCTTAGTAATTGTTTATCAGTACACCGTGCATTACTTGAGTCTGATATTGAAGAAAAGTTCCTGTGCAGAAAGTAAATCTGATGAGCAGAAGAAGCAGATCTGCTTATCAGGTCATCCCCATAAATAGGTACTATAAGATACACTGGGAACTACTTTCATAATATAAGATTAATATAAGATGCCACGTTAATTTAAATGAGTGAGGGTTCATTAAAAGTCAAAATAAGTAATACCTTGAATAATTTAAAAAAAAACAGAAAGCCTGTTAACACTGGCCAATAATGCATCATTCAGAAATGATACAAGTGATGGACAGCAAGTTTACACTATCACGCATGCTTAATATGTATTTTATTATTAGATAGTTTCCATTCTATATTGTGGACATCTGTTTGGAGATCGTTACCTACCAGTAATGACCTTACCAGTATGCCTGTAAAGAATGACAGAACAGTGCTTCTACTAGTTAGCAGCTGATAACATATCACCAATTGTAAACCTCGCACTAATATTAGAGTGTTCAGCTTAAAATTTTACGGACCTATAATCTGGAATACCATACCCCTAGATGTATGTCATGCTGCTAACCCCTATTGTTCAAGAGTAGACTGCGTTTGTATTTGATGGATACTCCTTAAGTTGCTCCCTCATCACTGTGCATGTTACTAATGCAAACTGAAACAAATCTGCATACGTCTACACGTGGGTCTATCCAATCCTTGTGGCTATCAGATTAGGTTTCTAGTTACGAATAGTTGAGTTTAGATAAGACACATTTCTATTGTTGTCACCATGGTCTCTACTGAACAAGAGGGGATACGCCCTATATTCTATACAGAAATGGACCTCTCGAGACTACTTTCTCAATGACAGTCAGTTAGTTACGGTGATTGGTCCACTTTAGGTGCGCCTGCTTAGCGGGATTAAATAATCCCTTTAGGACCCCTTTTTGTGGCCAGTGATGATCATTCTGGTTTTGCGTTTCTGAAACTGACAACTGTTCACTCATTGCTTGGTTACAATAAAGATTTTGATCTGATCTGATGTGTATGTCCATGTTGTTGTCTATCAATGCAAACGTATCTATCTTATCGTATGTTTCAATTGAAAGGGAAGGTATGAGGGGGACAACGGTTCTATTACTTACCTCCATTTCCTAATAACCCACTCATACAGTTTGGCGATATCTATTTGGTACAATACAGCCACAATACCTTCAAAGCAGCAGATAAACATACAGAAAGAAAAAGCAGCTCAAGATACCAGTAGTTTGACATTGCCGCTGCAGGTGATAGACCATCATTGAAGTAGTCCATGAAACGATCGCGTGTCTCATTCGACACATGTAGCACGCGAAGTGCATCAGCACATCGTGTTTGATGATTGTGCTCCAAGCAGAATGTAATCGTAGCTGGCAGTGGTGGATCCTGCAACAGACATGGCAATGTACATGAACGCCTCACACTGCTCACACATTCAACTTAAACTTATAATTTAGTCATACGCCAGCTATTACGTTTCAAAAATACTTCAGCAAGTTCATGACATGCTCAGAATTCCACCGGCAACCCACTACCAAGTCGGCAGTCAACTAAAATGAAACTGCATTGACTCTTGTTGTCGAGGACAGAAATATGAACTGCTTTATTTCTGCACAACTACCGCAAGTAATCTAGACATATTATAGGGTCGTTTTATGTTATCACAAATGCTGACATTTCACTTACTTTATTTCAGTGCCTATATCTTTACAAGTAATCATTACTGAAAACTATACACTAACTTGTTTGAGAAACGAATCATGTCACCGAGTGTTTCTATTGACATGTTTGATTTTGACACTGATTGATGCTTTACAACCAGTAGACCGACTCGAATAAAGACCATCTCCTGACACCGATTTATTGAGCGTACTGTGCTGACACACCAGATCTTGACCAAATGCATATCTGCACGACAAAGCACATTCTTAGCATTAACAGCAGTCTTCATAAATTGACACTGCTGAACAATAGATGTCGATTTTATTACCGTAACTATTATTCTGATATATTTAGCTACATATCTGGTCCTCGTTTGTTCTGACTAAATGTTGAACACAACAATAGATTTGAAACACTGGATGCTTCAACACTCTCTCATTTGATAACATGCATGGTCAAACATATAAAAAATTCACAATGTTCACTGACTACATTATAGTTTTAATGTAGGCTACATAAGAATCGTTCCTCTGCGGTCCGTAGCTACGTAGTAACGGTGACATCTTCAACTCTGTGTCTCTTTGTAACTGAAAATCTAATAATGTCATGCCCACTGCAAAAGGCTATCACAATAAATAAATACTTCCGAGTGCACTTGGTCAATGAAGTGTACAGATTTCTTACATAACTTACAGTTTTATCACTCACCGAATAACGTTGTTGCTTGTTCGCTTCACAATAAACTTCTGACATGCAGAACTTTCGAACATTTGAACCCAGTCATACCACTCCTGCGATGTCGACAAATTGAAGCGAAATGATGTCTTACAACCGTCGTCCTTGCTGTTTTGCATAAACGTAACCTTGCGGCAAGGTAATCTGGTCATCTCCCATCTTTTATGCATTAAAAACTATCTTTGGCAAGAATATTTCAATTATTTAGACAATCGAATTGGAAGGAAACAATTATTATGAAAAAAGTTAGTGACCCAATTTTGGTGACCCAATTTTGCCCAATAGCAAGGCGGTATTACAACCCAATAGGAACTCCCTATTACGACCCAATTCCAGCGAATAGGAACACGGTGCGTCCTGCAATGCAGGGCTTTGTAAATACGCGTCCGGTCACCGGTCGTGTGAATCCATAGATGAGCATATATAATTATCTATTTGTTCATCCAGTCAGGATGACTTACTCAGTCGTATTCAGCCACCTAAGCCGATCACAGGCTTATGTGCGCGAACGCACGTGTGCACTCTCCGATGAATGTGGGTTCAACATATAGTCCAGGAAGTAATGACTTCTGACGAAGCAGGCCTATCTATGACCGTAGCTTTTTTGACCCTAGACATCATGGATACAATAGTAGTAATACGCACAAGCCCAGCTGTATGGGCTATAGGCACCATAGATATAATATTGATATTCAACGAATATCAATATTACATCCATGTTATGAATACTACACATGATATATATATGTATATACATATATATATATATATATACATAGGCTATGTGTGTCTATAATATTAATATTCATAAGGCCATCTATAGGCCACAGACATCGTAAAAATTATATCAATATTCATAATCTCCATGGTGAAGGCAGAGTTCCTGCTGGGTCGTGATAGAAATAGTAAAGCTTAGTCTTAGCCAGTAGCCTACAGTGTCTTTGTTAGGTAGACTACGTTCAGACATAGAGAGAAAACGAAAAGGACGCCAAAGAGGTCGGTTCTATTCGTATATATCCTCGTTCAGCTTAGCGAGCGATCGACTGTATATGTGACTCGGTATGTACATATGTATGTAGGTGTGTGTATGGTGGTATGTTTGTATTTATGTATGTATGTATGCATGTATACATATGCATGTTTGTATGTGTGTATGTTGGCATGCATGTTTGTATGCATGTTTGTATGTATACAAACTATACATGTATATGTTTGTATGCATGTATATATATATAGCTGTATGTATGTTTATGTGTATGCCTGTATGTTTGTGTGTATGTTTGTATGTTTGTGTGCATGATTTATGTTTGTATGTTGGCCTATATATATTAATAACGCCTAGCCAATTTAGTTTCCTTTCAGCTCAGACACAGCGAAACGAAACCATTGTAGGGTTGTGTGTAAGTAAGTATGTATATTTTGAACACTTATCTAGCGCATTTTCCTGAACCTCAACAAGGTTCTGTGTCCCTGCTGTATGTTTCTGACTCCAAGATTCATTCTATCTTGTGCAATCACTTTTTCACTTTTTAAACAATGCCAATCAATATTTTATTGTGCCTTCCCAGAGATCGTAGTCTCCGCCTTTTCTTTCATTCATTCCTTGCTTCATGTATGTAGACAGAGTGAGGATTATGTGCCACAAACGTACTTACATATACCAGTTAACCTAGAGCCAGACGAACTTAGTCACAGGCAGTCAGACATGCAGACTTTTAACCACACAGGTCACCCGACAGACTGACCGCCGTGACCGGCCCGCAGGCAACAGGTGCCACAGATCTTAGTCATATCGGGATGTGGAGATGTAGGAAAAACCGCAAGGTTCTATATCCTTCATCACTTACAAATCCGTATATGGACTCACACTCATATTGTCGGCCTTAATATGACTCCTCACCCCTCAGTCCCCTCACAATCTCAGAATCAATAACTGTCCTTGGTTTAATATATCCGAGTCGGCTAGCTGAAGAAAGCTCCCTCCGTTACATAATATAAGCATTTAAGACGTCGTTCATTTTGACTTACACACGTCGTGTTCCGATTTTTGCTGATAGGGAAAATGGATAAATTTGTTCTAAAAAGAAAACGAGTAGATGACATTATAGGCGATAAAATTGCTGTTATGGAGGTAAGCTCATCAGCGCTTCATAATCAGTTACTGGCATGGTAATAGGCCTATGTCCAAATGGTCTCCATGCGAAAAGCGAAAGTGAAGAAATTGGTACCCCCCCCCCACTCTAGACCAAAGCTACGCCCCTGTGTGCAATCATTATTACACAAATGACTGTCGGCGATTGTGCCTTGTAAATTTAGTTCATCAGACCTCGAAAGAAGGTCGTGTATGTCTGAATAAAGGGTCTGGGTGTGATTCATTGAAGGACAACCGGTCTTATATGACTTACAGCTGGATTAATTAATTAACACTGATGGTTACCATTAATATTTACGAGCAGAAAGTCACGACTGAGTGTCACAGGATACATCCGTTCTAGCTTACAAGTGTCTCCTCCAATCGACATCACCGCTTGTTTGGCCGCGAGCTGCATAATTAGAGTTGTTATGTATTTGGCCGGCGTAGGCCTGTAGCCTGAGAACTCAGTTGGATTTAGCCGGGCCCTGATGTCAATAAACAATCATGCCACTCTGTATGCGTGAGTGTTGTTGACCTACGCCCAAAAACAAGGTAGGAATATTACACTGAGTTAGCTCCAAAGTCCGTTCTGAATAGCATAGGCCTACGACGCATTTTTTTACAAGCAGTTCGCCATTGGGAGATATACAACGCAGAAGAGGCGAGGAGTGGGTAGGAGAGGGAAGAAAGGAGCGGAGGAGAGAATGAGAGGAGAGGAGATAAGAGGAGAGGAGCGGACAGAAGAGGAGAGAAACGGACAGGAGAGGAGTGGAGAGGAGGAGGAGAAAGGGAGAGAAGAGAAATTCGGATTAACATTAACGTTATTCTTCAATTCTCTTGATTGTTTTATATGGGTGAGTGTTTATCATCCGTCGATTCTATCCATGTAAATAAAACGTAAACAATTAATGATCATTACAATTATTTCTATAATTTAATGCCGCAGCTTAATTAGTGGTGACGTTCGTTACAACAACCCACATGCCATTATCATCCAATCAGAATCGGTCAATCATCATCCAATCAGAACTCGTCTAATCTATTACTTATGTTGCGCCATTATGTTAATATACTTGGCTTTTTCCGTTGGTCGCTTCGAAACCAAATAACAGTCGGCAGTTGTCACCTGTTGGCAAAGTCCAGTCGGAAAGACTTAAACTACAACTGAAGCTGATGACAGGATATTCAGAGTTCAGACCCTCTCTTCAGTCCAGTTGAGACCAGTTCTCTGTATGCGCCATTATTCAAACGAGACGGAGTGCGGCCCACCTGTTGCCACTGTCTAACGACGACTGCGGGCTGCTAATTAACTTTCAACGCATATTGCTCCATTTTCCTGCTGATGACTTGTCGTAGATACTAGTAGAATCCTGCAGAGTTGAAAGACATCATATGGCTGCAAGAGTCGTTGACGTCGACCTTGCCCTACGACCTATACCTGACCATGGTTATTCTTGATATCATGCAAATGTGGGTAAAATACGAACAAGCCCCAAGTTTGATATTTAAAAGGGCCAATTCACTGCGTTGGTTTGAGGGAGAGCTGAATACTAAAAACGCCAGCAACATTCCTGGATCCTAATAAAAAAAAGGTAAGGAATTAATAGAAAAGATTTCGCAATTCCAGGGAAGCTATGAAAATCTGAGAAACTAAAGACGATACTGTTCATTTTTAAGCTAATGATCCACAAATGATCTCAAAAGTTCACTGAACGTCGTCAAAGTTTTTAACAGCACGAAATGGTCTTTAAAGAGAAGAAGAAGGAGAGGAAAAGTCGTCAGAAAGTTTCCGATGAAGCTGATAATGTTCTTATTGACTTGCCTCCGCTATTGCAAAACCTGGATCCGTTAGTGATCTGACGGCTGTTTTCAGCCTGCTTAGACTACCCTTTAGTATCTAATCTTTTGTCCAATCCTACTATTGTATTAATTAAAATCCAAGCATCCATCCATGATCCATCATCAGCGGCCAGCCAGCCTCCCGTACCATCCATCTCAAATAAAAATTCAATCGAACCCAATATAATCTTATCTTGTCCTATTCTGTCAGATCTTGTCCAGTCTTATCCTAACCTATTCTGTATCCCTGCTCTATTTTTTCATACCCTGCTTCTGTCACACTACACCACATCATATATCGTATTCGTTACTATTCTGTCATGCGTTTCTGTCTCATGTCTTCTTGGTTGTCCAATACATGATACCATTGTAGCTCTATCACTCTCTCATTCTAAGTAAGTAAGTAAGTAAGTAAGTAAGTAAGTAAGTAAGTAAGTAAGTAAGTAAGTAAGTAAGTAAGTAAGTAAGTAAGTAAGTAAGTAAGTAAGTAAGTAAGTAAGTAAGTAAGTAAGTAAGTATATCCTTTATTCAAAACCAACTGCTAACCGCATTTTGGTGTACATAGTCCATAAAATTAATTTAAGCATATAACATTCGAATGACAAAGGTCTTACGAGCTAAAGCAGGCATGGGCAACTTCTTTTAACAGAGGGCCGCCTTAATATTTTAAGAGCAGCTCAGGGGCCATATGCCAATCGCGGGTTAATTTTTGCAGATTTATTTTCCCCAGAAAATGAGACAATATTAATTTTATTCAAACTAAATATTGTGGAATTACCTTTACGGTTAAACTTAAAGTTTAAAGTAAATGTAGATAATTTTTAGGATGAAAACATAATTATCCTAATACCTGAAGTCCTACACTACAATAAAAAAAAACAGAATATGTTTTAAGTTTCTTCAGTTTCTAAAATATATAAAACTGTTAGCCTGTACAACGTATCCATTTGCTTGGTGTGCTCTATTTAATTACCAATGTGAGATTTGGCAGCTTTTCACGGCGCAAATCCGGAAAGTTTGCTTTAATGTTCGAAGTGGCAATTGAAAGTTCATTGGAAAGATTGTCATCGGTTAATCTGCATCTGTTTTTGAATTTTTTTTCAGTTTCTTTGAGAAGAACGGTTCACAAATATAAGTTGCGAATCTACCCACTCTGTGGTCTTGTTTCATGCAGAGAGTCATTACTTTGATGACTGAGTAGTAAACTAGTTGACTAGACTAGAGGCCGGATTCTTAATAAATAAGAAACAGATCCTTTAATATCGGCCTAACTCCGCCACTGCTCGTACTCTGGCAATGTCAGTCCCAAGTCTGGATAAGGGAGGAGGGCGACGCTAATGATCTTTGCTATCACACAATGTCGTTGAACTGAAACTGCTAATGTCGGCCTACCTACAGAAATCCAGACATTCATATAGGGCCGGATAAAAGGTTCCCAAGTGTCCGGTACAATGCTTAGTTAAAAGACATGTCAAGGGCCGGTCCAAAGGTCCCCGGGGGCCGGACCCGGCCCGCGGGCCGTATGTTGCCCACCCCTGAGCTAAAGAGTCGGCATTAGGTATTATTCTATTGTGTGCCCTGGGGCGCAGTGAGTATACAACAGCTTTCTCTGGAGGTAATAACTGATGCAGAACATGTGTTGGGTTAGTTATGATGGCTGAGAAAAGGTTACAATCAGCTTTCTGGCAGAGTTGCTCGAATGTAAGATAGGATTCCGGTAAATATCGAGACCGAACCAATCTTCGCATTGTTGCCTGAAGACGTGTACGTCCCATTCCTCCCACGTAGTCCCACCACGCCGGTGCCGCATACAACAACCGTGAAACTGTGGTTGCACTTACCACATCATTCAGTGATTGGCCCGATAATCCATGTGCTTTTAGGACGCGGAGGGCGTACATCGACTGCCTGGCTTTCTCTCTGTCTGTCTCTGTCTGTCTCTGCCTGGCTTTCTCTCTGTCTGTCTCTGTCTGTCCTTGTTTCTGTCTGTCTGTCTGTCTGTCTCTATCTGTTTCTCTCTCTGTTCGATGGCATTTATAAGACCTCATAGATCACAATAAAATCAGTTCAGAATTCTTTACAATACACCCACTATTCAGACATCTGAGTATCACCACTGTATCTGTGTGCCTTTACGTCAGGCTGTCTGTCTGCCCCTATATCTCTTTTTCTCTTAGTCTGTCTCGCTGTCTGCACGTGTTCCTTCGGCAGTGTTAGTCTGTATGCCTCTCTAACTGCTTGTCTGTCGCTGTGCATATAACGCCTGCACGCAGCCACAGAGGATGTCTTATGTTAATCTTGGTCTTATGTTAATCTTTTTCTTATGTTAATCTTGGTCTTGTGTTAATCTTGGTCTTATGTTAATCTTGGTCTTATGTTAATCTTATCTGGATATACTTCTGTTGCAGATTTCGTGATTGAACTTTGAAGATCGACTGAATGCCCCGGAGGTGAAGGACTCAGGTCTTCCTCCGAAACCGCCTGTGATGCATCTGTGCATCCTCGCAAACACCATCGCCACCGAGGTCTCCCAGATAACTCTCAAGGACGGTCACATTCCGTCGATCCGTGGACACCAGCATCACGGCAGGAACGGTCTGACGGACTTCCTGCTCGAACCAGCCGTCTGGTTCAAGGTCCTCGTCGTTGATGTCGTCGTCGTCAACTGCGTCCAGAGACAGCTGTCGTGGGAGATCTCCCGTCTGGACGATGACGATGGTGCGAGTGGTTCTGGTGGACAGCTGGAAGACTTCTGTCTTCTGAAAGTCGACGACAGTAGAAATGGTGTTCGGGGTTCCATCCGGAGACCGAAGGCGACGAAGGACACGGACTCGATGTCTGCCGAGGATTCGTTCGACCTTGACGAGGTGTTCGACTGTCTCCCTGGTCTCGTCGTCGACTACGAAAGAAATGTCATCACGGCGTCGCAGTTTCACGACAGCCTGATGAAATTCCTGCATCTGTACATCTTGCCGAGCATCGTGCTCACGTCGAGACACACGGTGAGCATGAAAGAGGGTCTGCGCCAACAGGAACTGTTCCTGCAAAAGGTCAACGAGGACATCGAGGGTACCAGTCTGAAGCTGGAGGCCGTCACGCAGTCAAAGACGAAACTAAGACGCAAGACGTTCATTTCCAACATCAACGGTTCCAGTCACGGGAATCTACCATTTACGATGTCGCTCATCATTACCCTACTGAACGATATCAGCGACGAAATTCTGGATATATCGAAGGACCTTGAGGTTGCTCAGGATGACGTCGATCGAACGAAGAGGATGCAGAAGGACTCCACGACCGATGATCTCGCGGCTGCCCGTAAGACCAGGGACCAGATTGTTCAGAACTACGAGGAACTTCTGAGGGCGAGGGAGAACATCGTGGCCGCGAAAAATGCTACGGAAACGACGCATCGTAGACGATCGAAGGCTGTGAGGAAATCTGACAGACCGGAACACAGGATTTACGAGGAACTGACATCGATTCAGGGGGAGTTGATTGCGGTTATGCAGTCATTGGCGGAGAAGAAACTGTTGATTCTCAGCGTCAAGGAAGCGATGAAGCTCACCCTGGCTGAGCTGGAGTCAGGCGCTGACTCGTGCGGGGTCGACGTCGAAACCACCGGGTGTCTGAAAGCCACGGACGTTCTGGATAACGGATCAACGATGAGGTCCTTGTGGATGACGCTGACTGAACAGGTTGACGAGATAATAGCGAATCCCAATCACTCTTTGACGAAGCAGCACCGCAAGTTCTGCAGTTCTGTGGCCGAGCGATGCAAAGCGGCCATCGGTGAACGAATGATCTACGAGACGATGAGACAGCTGAGCGATGATTCATCCGGGACACAGACGACCTCTAGCGACGTCCAGGACAACGACAGGAGCAGCAGCTGTACCACACTCTCTAACTCCACTTTCTACGACACGCTCTCAGATTGCTGCAAAGTGGTTGTGCCTGATGAAGAGCGGAATGGCACCAAACATACGCCGTCATCTCCTCAGGGCAGAGGCAAGGGAGGAGGAGGAGGAGGTATCTTCAGGAAGAGCAGACATCGCAGTGGACCGGCTTCGACTGATGATACCGAAATGAGGGCAAAGACTGATTCGAAAACTTTATATATGCTCGCCTCTTCGGCCGACGATGCAGTCATCGTCTTCGAGGAGGACAAGAACTACGCGAGGAAGGCCATCAACACCCTGCAGAGGGACATCAACAAGCATTTCGAAGACGTAACGGAACAGCTGCGGGTGGAACTCCGACAGAGATCGACAACGAGCCTCTGGCTGAGCTACGAATCTCACTTCTACGACGCGACGATCGATCACATTCTGACGCTCTACGCTCTCGAATACGGCGCAGTTACGAGAACGCTCGGACAAACGATCCGGTCTCTGCGCGCCACCGATCTCAGCTTCGACGACTCCATTCTGGTGAAAATGTTGCAGGAAGCAAATAATTCGGTTGAGGACAGGACCGCGGTCCCAGACTCATCGCTCGACGCAAGTTCCGATGTCCAACTGTCTCCAAAAACGAAAGCAGAAGCAGGTAGGTCGGAGAGCATCAGTCAATCGGATAGTGACACTCCCTTTAAGAGATTATCATCTGCAGCCAACCCTGAAGTAGACGTCGAGGATTTCCTACCGCGCTTACGACTAGTCTCCGAGAGCGAGGCTACGGTCACGGACCCCAACATTTCGAGTCATCCTTCGCGGTCGAAACTGAGAAAACTGAGCAACTGCGAGTCTTCTCCTCGCACCGTCCGCAAATCGATCAGAATCGCCCATCCGTTTTCAACGGTCATCGTTTACGATCGAACGATCTGTTCTGATCCTAACTCAGCGACGAGCGAGACGATTAATGTCAACGGAACTTCGAACTCGTCTAAAGGTACTGTGTCGAGTGCTATCAGAAAACTGAAACAAGAACCGGCGAGAACTATGCAGATGAGTCCGGAGTACAGGCGCCAGTTCCATCAGGCGTTTGATCTAATCTCGGTCGCCGTGGAAACGCGATGCCTTACGACGAAGTTTCAACAGCTGACCAAGTGCCTTCGAGAAACCAGTCGCCAGATCTCGATCTTCTGCGAGACGGTGCGTGGGACGACAGGTGTGGCTACCTGTTGTGACGAACTGATGGACGGAGTGCTTCTGCTGCTGTGCAACCTGGATGAGTCCGTCCTTTCCCAGCTGCACGTTCAGATCATGATGATGAGCGATCTGATGCCTACGTTCTTCCAGTGCAACTCATTCAACTTCACCCTCGTTCAGTTCGTCGGCGCCTTTCAGTTCCTCAAGGATAACATTCTCATGAGACAACAACAACATACGTCCAACGTCGTTCTCCGTCGCTCCTAGAATTCCTCTTTATGGCTTTCATTGGTATAGATTCAGTATTTGCGCTAAGCAGACTGTTGCATGTAGGACAGCAAGGACGAGTTTGGTAAGTTAATTATGATTACAGTTAATTAAAAGAAGGACTAGAAAGAGAAATATGAGTTCAGTTTATCACAGACCTCATACGGAAACTTGATTGTTCTCTCAGTGAATGGAGTTAAGAGCAGGGCCGGCCCTAGCCCAAATGACGCCCCAGGCAAAGCATATATTTGGCACTCTCTGACCCCCACTTGAAAAGGTGCAATAAAATTAAGAATTATTTTAATTTGTTCCATAAGTGAAAGTTTGGAATTAAAATGAAAATAATCATTGTAGTTAAAAAATGGCTTAAAAGTGAAAAACATAAAACTGTTAAAATACAGTTTTTGTGAAAATGGCATCCCCTAGATTTTGACGCCCCAGGCAACTGCCTGCTTTGCCTGTGCCCTGGGCCGGCACTGGTTAAGAGGTTACAAGAGACGACGGGAATCAGCTATGTAACATATGAAGAATTTATCGAGGAAAGTCAGTAAAAACTTTATTTAGTGTTTGGTTATCTTATGGTCAGATTGAGAATCGTTGGGGGTTTGGGGTTTAACCCCTCTAGTCTTTCTTAGGATCCGCATAGTTAAGTCTTCAGTGCACACCTCAGGGGTTGTTTCCAACCCCTCAGTTTGCCATAAAGACAGGGCTGTAGTCGAGGGTATACGCGGGTATACAGCGTGTACTCACCTCTAGAGACCGTATACTCACCTCACAAAATATTTTTATTTATTTATGTTAAAATGCTGTAGCGTATACTCACAAAATACTGTAGCGTATACTCACCTCTAGTTTGTTTCGGAAAACTAACCGGTAGCGTGTACTTACCTCTAATTTTACCACTACAGCCCTGCATAAAGATAAGTGTTAACTAGTGTTTCTGGTTTTCATATCAACTGTTTATATTGTGCATATATTTTGCCATTTTCCTTCACAATTCACTTTGTGGGTTATTAATAAAATTATGCTCTGGTGTATACTGTTAGATTTGTGACCATGTGAATTGCATTTGTATACTAATACATTCGGTGAGGTCATTACTTTAAGGAGTTTAAGCTTTCTATTGCATTTTTGAATTTCCCAGTCTTCAAATACGGATAAAATAGTCAACTCCACATGGATCAAACTCATCAAAGTCTAACCCACCAGTTTTTTTTCTACAATTCTCACACTGTTTATGCTTGTATCTCAACGTGTGACTAACGATTACTGCTTGTTCGTGATGTGCCATTGTGCAGCTGTAATAACAATCCAACAATTAGTCACACATTCTGTTTCGATTGCTATTTTGTCAGTTTGAAACCTTGAGTTGTACACTTCTTGTTTACCAGAAACCATCTGAAATGATTTACAGTTTTAAGATGTGATCGAAGATGATGGTTGAATGGCAAAGATGAGAACAGACATGGAAGAGAAGATTTATCTTGTCACTTAATTCAGTCTTCTTTATGACTTGTATTTAACTCAATTTGTATACTGGGTGGTAAGTAATTCGAGTAATCTTTTTAAATAATGAGCTTATTTATTTTATTGAGTAGCCTACTTTGTATTTTAACTAGTGAAGTACTACATGATTTCAGAATCATGAGCACTGTGTTCAAGAGACTGAAACTGTCATTCCGGCTGTTGCTATTATGAAATGTTTGCAGTGGTTGTCTTATATGATAGAAAATTCCTCATTTGTTATTATAATGAGAGAGTCATAACGAATAAGAGTTTGAAGTGAACTTAACACCAACAGCGGACAGGAAATACCAACATATGTATGTATGTGTGTCACTTATGTATGTATGACTTGTATGTATAATAATAATAATAATAATAATAATAATAATAATAATAATAATAATAATAATAATAATAATAATAATAATAATAATAATAATAATACTAATAATACTAATAATAATAATAATAATAATAATAATAATAATAATAATAATAATAATAATAATAATAATCTTTATTTATTCAAACTGACAAGTATGATGTAAGATTACATTGAATCATGACACTATACAATCAAGATCCTAAAAAACACATGGTTTTTTTTCTACAATTCTACAATAGGTATGTATGTATGTATGTATGTATGTATGTATGTATGTATGTATGTATGTATGTATGTATGTATGTATGTATGTATGTATGTATGTATGTATGTATGTATGTATGTGTGTGTGTGTGTACATATGTATGTATGTATGTATGTATGTATGTATGTATGGCAGCACTTGTATAGCGCCTTTTAGTTAACAGAATCAGGGCGTTTGGGCACGGCTACCTAGGAATCACCGAACAAATGTGTAGTCCCATACCAGTGTTATGGGATGTTTTTTGCTTTGAAGCCTTGTGAAAGTTAAATGATTTTGTTAGGAACACATTCCTTTTATAGATTATTTGCTATGCTATATAGAACATTGAAATAAACCAATGTATATGTAAGAGACAGATTACTTACATTAATTTAGTGTAGGAACTGTTGAACTGGCCAAGGTAAGTTAACTCAAGTGAAAGCAGTTAAATCAAGACAACTGTACAATAAATAATTATAGCAAGCGAAGTTTAGGCCTATAACTGGAAAAGTGGTTTCTTAAGGTACCAACATTTTTAAGGTCGGCGGCGTGGCTATGGACTCCCAGGTTTCACATAATATACAGAGTAACCTACACGCAGTACACTCACGTCTGCGAAAGAGGCCGTAGCATCACCTGACAAGTTACCAAACAGTGCAAAGTATAAAGGGTTCATTCAAGTAGACTAGTTCAACGAGGACGCACAAAGTTTAAAACTTTAAACTGAAGGTTTTCTCACGTGGGAACATTTCTTGAAACTGCTTTTTGTTATATCACTGATCTCAGCCCCTAGGATTATTAACTCAACTGGATGTTCATTGCTAAGTAAACGAATGGCCATAATAAACATTAATTTGGCTTTTAACTAATGCTGCTTTCGGAACTTCAAAACGTCTCAGCTGTTTAAAATAGTGATGAAATAACGCAATTTTACTGCATTGCCTTAGACACATGGTCGGAACTTTGTAACTTGACCAGAATAGCTACAACTCTATCTAGGCTTAACTCCGTACTTAAGTGACTACAACTCTTTGAGTAGAATAGTCAGTATGACACTTCCGAACCTTAACTTGTAATTCATCGTAGGACTAAACTGGTCTGCATTGGAGCTAGTCGGATAGGAAAACCACAAAACTACAAAGAGAAAACAGACCGAACTCGCAAACGCTTGTAGGGATTAAGAATTTAAAAGGAAATAACAAATGTAGGTAAACGACAGCGAAGCACGAGCCTAATGCTGATAAGCCAGTGTGTCATAATGATGTGATAATAACCATTATGTGCATTGCAACTATATTGAATGTAGGATCACATGAAGGACAATATACAAGCGGTCAGTTAAAAGGTTATTGTTTGCACAGCTAGGCCTACACGGGAACTTAGAGCAATATAATGCATCATTAATGCATTTTGTATTCATAATAATTCTGCTTTCATTACTGACGAAGTTTAGCTTAGGTCGTTCCATGAAGATAGGCCTAACAAAGGCCAAACATGAAATACAGGGAGATAAAAAGAATGTAAACAACAGAGAAAGAGTTTGAAGAATTTTATAGGACAGAAAAGGGTAATCAGGAGTGAACGGATGAAGAAAGTGTTGGAGAAATAGTGAGAAACAGGGTGGTATAGACACAAATGGAGCAGGTAATGAAATGAAGATAGGATATCGCGCTGCATGAAATGTAGAATGTATAGGGAACATGAAGAGAAGAAAGGAGAAACGGAGGAAATACACATTTAGAACTCACTTGGGAACAAAATCTAATTCCTATAGGGGCTTTTAAAGCTACTTAGAATCATTGACTATGTAGCCTGTTAATTATGAGCATCTCTGATTGACACTATGTAGTCATTGTAGTTGTTCCAAGGACCAAGGCCTTCTTATTACGTAGGTCTATTATAGTAGGCCTACTGTTGATGGACGCATAAAGCTTCAGAGTAAGCATAGACGTCACAATTAAACGATGACGTCGAGGGAATTTGGTGAGTGACGTCATAATAGCTTTTCGGCAGCAATACTGTTGCCAAGGCAACTGCGATTAGTTTACTTACCGAGATGCGAAACACATGACAGATCACGGAATTAAGTTTCAGTTACAACAGGCAAATAAATAGCATGGTAAGATGCCTTTCACTATTTACACTCATATTACGCCTAGGAAATCTTTTATATTGTTAAGATGGATAAAAACTGAATGCGAAAGAGGTATTTGAACAAATTGACGATCGTTTCCGTATTGAAAATCCTCTGCCTTTTGTCCATGCGACTGGATCTACGCCATATTGCCGATTTCATGATAAAGCCGATAATGTAATTGATGACCTCATTGCATTTCATTAGGCCTTTTCAGGAAATTGCTTCGTCATTAATCAGTTTGTAGTTGGTCAACGAGCCATCCCTCCTTTCACTGTAACAGATGACTGTCAAGCAGTGTTATTTTCGTTCGGAAAATCATTTCTATTTTAGTTTTTATTCAGTTCGGGTATCAATCATTTCTATTTAGTTTTAGTTTTAGTTTTGAATTTTTCAATCATTTTCGTTTCTATTTCGTTCTCGTTCTCAAAATCTTTTTCGTTTTCGTTTTCGTTCTCGTGAACGATTGACTTTTCTTTTTCGTTCTCGTTTCGTTCTCGTTCACGATAATATCACTGACATGTATATATATATATATATATATATATATATATATATATATATATATATATATATATATATATATATATATATATATATGTATATATATAATGTGCCGAGTAACAGCTGGTAATTTATGTAGGCCTACTGTAACCCCAACCATCGTATGTGTCATAGCAACGGTTAAGCCGATACATAAATGTAGGTCATATGTAAGCATTAACATGTGTGTGGCACCAGCTATGCGAACACCACGGGGTTGTCCTTACTCCTTCTCGTTCAGAACTGTATAATTATCGGCCTTTCCTCTTATCGTTATCTTCTTCATGTACAAAGTATTCCCATACTATAGCCTACTTTAACGTTTCCTACCATATAAAAATTTTACTAGACTCATTATTAATAATTTTGTAAATTGACTTCGACAATAAGCTAGTTCACCTTTATTTTTCCCGCAAGGCATGACGGGAACGACGTTCACACACAAAGTAAAACATGACGGATAGCTTAGAATCGTTGAATGACTTCAATCGATGGAAGGTGGACGATTTAAAGAAATATATCAAAGAAAGAGGTCACAAAACGACTTACCGCGTTAAACGTGAACTCGTGGCTGTCGCGTTTGCAAAGACGCAAGACGCAAACAGGAAGTTGTGTGACTTGTGCCTGTAGTTTAGACACGCGCGCAGTTCAACTGCGTCGCCGAAAATTTTTGTAAAAAGACATGGTGGGAATTTCAATACTTCGTTCAAGAATTTATTTTGCGATTTTCGCTTTTGATAAAATACATGGTTGGATTTTCAATACTTTTCGTTCGGAAAATCATTTTCGATTCTCGTTTTTATTCGTTTTGAGTCCAGTCTTTTTCGTTTCTATTTCGTTCTCGTTCTCAAAATCATTTTCGTTTTCGTTTTCGTTCTCGTGAACGATTGACTTTTCTTTTTCGTTCTCGTTTCGTTCTCGTTCACGATAATATCACTGCTGTCAAGGACTCTTTGAACTCAAGTACATCGCCCTTTTCTTCGGCCTCGGCTGACCTCAGTGCGTCTGATTTAAGGCGAGCGATCGATCGCTCTTCTTGGTCGCTCGCCTAGCAAAGGTACAGGCGAGCGATTTACCGCTCGCCTAGCCGAAAGGCTTCTCACCGTCGGTCGTCGTTCGCTGAGTTTGAGTTAGACTCCAAGACGATAGACGAACATAGAGCCAGACCATTATTTTATTTACCTAATTGCGATTAATTTAATTTACTTACTTGCGGCAGCGGTGAATGCGTGCCGTGACCTGTCCAAATTACTCCTGACTAATCACTCCAATTTCGTGCAATATGATTGGCCATAACAACTCGGCCGACACCTCACGCTGCGTGACATCATCCGTAACATCACCAATTTCCGAAATTATTTTAAACAACAGTGGTGGCCAAAATGAGCAAATCGAATAATAATGTACAGTTGAGCACGTATCTGTCATGGAAATTAGGCGACTCGTTCGATGTCGATGTAGTCGAAATAGAAAACCATCGGACTGTGAAAATTTTTTACTGCATGTCCTGCAGAAAGCACGCCGATAAAATTCGAATGGATTGCCGGCTGAAAGGTCAAGCTAAAAATGAAGTGTTCAACGTATGCCGAAGGCTCAACCAACTTAGTGAAATCAGCCGTCACACGTCATCTTACGTCAATGGTAGATTTCATTCATTCTGAGAATTTATATAGCGCCTCTTCAAGAGACCTACTCAGATAACGGAACTGAAGTGAGACAGATCTACTAAATGAGTACTATATGCAGCGATACGAAAAATTACGAATACGATACACAAAATACGCTGTACATAAAAGCTCCCGAGGTCGACCGCATATCGCTCGCCTACTCGGTCCAGCGCGATCGATTTTCAACCCGCCTACTATTTTCAAATCAGACGCACTGGCTGACCTACAGCGCTACATAAATGGACTTATTATTTTATTCTTATTATTATTATTATTATTTTTTTTATATTATTATTATTTTTCTTTCGCCCGAGGTAAAAATAATCCCTCAGGCTCCTAGAAACTATCTGAAGATCTGTGTTGTTCTGGAGTCAACGGTCATCTTCACCGGTCAATTGTATAAAAGTGCCTCGAAATGCAACGGCATTAAATTGTTGCGTGCAAATTGAAAGACGCTGAAAGAGGCGTGCTGTCTCCTGCGGATCCCCCGAAACAACGGTCAAACGCCGACCTAGTTCTGATAAGAACTCCCTACCCTGAGCATTAATGGGACCCAGGGTTTCTAGTGCCACTGGAATAAAATTGTGGGTAGTGGGGATTATTATTATTATTATTATTATTATTATTATTATTATTATTATTATTATTATTATTATTATTATTATTATTATTATTATTATTATTATTATTATTATTATTATTATTATTATTATTATTATTATTATTATTATTATTATTATTATTCTATAGGATTCTCTTAGATTATTTCGTGAATCAAATAATACTGCTGCTGAAAGGTTCTTCGATCAAACGACTCACTGTTCTGCAGAAAATCGTCAAATTTAAAGTCTTTATTTACGATTCATGATGTTCGCAAGTTATTGAGCTCCGCAGTCAGCATTCTTTGGTGTTAGGATGGGACTTTACATTATCTCTGAATAGTGTCCAGTTGTATCTTCCCCAGGCCACGCATTTTCCAGAGAGGTTTCCAGTTTCTTCAGTTTCTTCACGTAAGCTTATTTCTTCGTCAATCCAGAGGGAACTGATGGGGCAAATCTTTGTCTTGGCAGATTGTCTCACGAAAGAAGCCAGCCATTGGAAGAGTCAATCAATCGTCTGGTGGTAAACATACGACGATTGACACGCTCGACAGCTACGTGGCACGACGAGACTACACTGGAGCCATCGCACGTTTACAGGTCACCGAAAATAAATAATTCAGTGAATTATTAGGCCTAATCAGTTGATCGGTAGATCAGTCATCCAGCCAAAGCTGGTTGACTGACAATACAGTCAAAGCATCACGCCAGCGTAACTGCGGGGCTCAAATGTCCAGTTACATAGGCCCACATAATAGACTATAGTACAGCCATGCATGGAATGAGATCTGTTTTAGCGATAGCTTAGAAGCGCTTTGAATTCCAATTGCCTTATGACAATGTACGTCATTCATCTAACATCTGAGTCTGGACTGCGGATAGTCTAAGATTACGGAGTGACACAGATAAGCGTGATTTTTGTTAGATAATTAAAAGGCTCTTTAGTATTGAACTGCATACATACATACATACATACATACATACATACATACATACATACATACATACATACATACATACATACATACATACATACATACATACATACATACATACATACATACATACATACATACATACATACATACATACATACATACATACATACATACATACATACATACATACATACATACATACATACATACATACATACATACATACATAACGAGCCAGCTTTCTTCAAAGATTCAGATTCCACTTAAAGCTACTTTCTGTGATGCCGTGTACGTTACAAAAACAGCGCTAGATTGTCCTTAGATTTGGTTAGATTGGCCTTACAAAGCTTAAGCTACTTAAGATCAAGCAGCTACTTCCTAACTACACACTCTCTTAGACAAACAGATATAGACACTAGAGCAACAGCCGAACATACACTTGAACGGACGATAGCAACGACAGACTGTCGTGGAAATGGCTGATGTTTATCTGTTATCAGTTAATTCCTTCAAGCGCTGACAAGAAAGAAGAAGGCGAGCTCTGGGTTGCTTACAGCGCTTTTCATTTGGGCGACTACAAGCAGGCCGCAGAAGTAAGACTATTTACTTAACATTTCAATTTCATCTATTCATTCTTCGGCCTACATTGCATATTATGCGATAATATATATTATACGCTTATGTATGTACAAATATATATGAGCCTATATATAGCACAGTTAGTAGGCTATGTGGGCCACACCTTTGTGTCCAATTTGTCTGATTTCAAAAACCATAACAGCACTCATTTGGCGCCGAAGATACTGTGTATGTTATAACACTACCACCACCAAACACCACCACCATCATCACCACAACCATCACCACAACCACCACCACCACCCAGCACCACCACAATCACCACCAAACACCACCACCACCACAACCTCCACCACACCACCACCACAACCACCACCAACACCACCACCACAACCACTACCAACATCACCACCACAACCACCACCATACCACCACCAAAACCACCACAACACCATCACCACAACCACCACCACCACCACCCAGCACCACCACAATCACCACCAAACACCACCACCACAACCACCACCACACCACCACCACGCTCATATATACATACATACATACATGCATACATACATACATACATACATACATACATGCATACATACATACATACATACATACATACATACATATAAGGCCTGCAGTCCATATAAACTGTCAAGTATCCCGTTTCAAGTTATTTACAATGCAAATGATCAAAGCTCGACGAACACTCATAGTGAAGTGATTCATTCTTTCAGGTTTATAACAATCTGGTAAGTAAGAACGACCGGTGCAATCCGAACGTATGGACGTATCTGGCCGCCTGCTACTTCATGCTTGGCATGTACAAAGAGGCAGCAAACGCTCTCGACAAAGGCAAAATTACTTACTTTGCTTATTTATACTTACTTTTATTGATCATTTTATAAAGCGCCATTAATAGCACATAACATAAATGGAAATTTGTAAAACGCAAATTCAAGGAAAAACTCGTCAGCAGCGTTGCCGACCCAACCAGGAGAGCGCTTGTTCACAAAGAATAGCTTTAAAACGCATGCGGAACTTAGAAGAAGATAGGCTGACAAGCTCATTTCTAGTTTTACCAAGGAGCAGGGCTGTAGTCGAGGGTATACGTAGGTATACAGTGTGTACTCACCTCTAGAGACCGTATACTCACCTCACAAAATATTTGTACTCACCTCTAATACGTTTCGGAAAACTAAACATTAGGTATACTCACCTCCAATTTGTTTCGTAAAATTAACCGGTAGCGTATAGGCTACTCACCTCTAATTTTACCACTAAAGTCCTGTCAAGGAGGTTGTTCCATGCAGGCCACAAAACCGACGAAAGCAAGGTTCTGTGCTGAGTTGTAGAGGAACAAGCGAGTGAAAGGTGATAGGTAGAGAGTTAGGAAGATTGTTAAGTAGCACATTTTAGTGTCATCTTATGAGGAAACCTTTTTCAAATTTACGTTTCTGTAGAAAACTGGCCGCGTCCAACTCAATGGCGCAGCGTCTAGATTCAAATGGGAGTATTATATTTGAAAGGTTTTGAAAAAACGGTGTATATTAAGTTATATTCCTGATTGCTTATCTTACCTAAATATCTAGCTACCTACATACCTACACAGTACATACCCGCCTATTTAGCTATGCATATACCGTCCAACGTTATGTATGTAATTCCACACATGCATCACCGGTATATGCGTGTTTATGACTGAGTTATGTGGATGTCTTTACAGGTCCTGTGTCTCCGCTGCAAAACCGACTTTCTCTCCATTTGTCGCATAAGTTTAGCGACTTGAAGAAGCAGTCTGACTGCATCCGGGCTCTTCGATCGGACGACGTAGAGGACCAGATGTCGCTAGCGTCGCTCAGATTCCTCGAAGGAAACAACGACGAAGCGAGCAACGCTTATCGTCAGCTGATCGTAGACAAGAGGTAGTCGCAGGTCACACAGTTTATCTAAAGTAACGTTATAACAATAATAATAATAATAATAATAATAATAATAATAATAATAATAATAATAATAATAATAATCAATCAATCAATCAATCAATATATCTTTATTGACATCAATGACAGCATATAACCAATAACATACAACGTTCAGCATAATTACATGCAGGCAGATCACAATTTAAAGGAGTTAAACAACTTGCATCATTTGAGATAATGACAATAAGCTTTCTGGATACATAGTACTGCCATCAACGGCAATGGGTACCCCCCAAAGGATGAGAGTCCCACTAAGATGGGGATACCGCATGCACATGTATCTAGTCAGTTTGATGCAATAGGGCTAGAGATCATCCTCCCATTCGTTAAAGTAGCAAAGAATTTACCAACGCAAATAGAGGAGATTGTTTAGCTAGTTTTAAAACTTAATTATCCTTAACTACAGCTCCCGTCTCCAGTGTGACGTCCGCTAACAAGAGTTACTTCAAGGCAATCATGATAGATAAAGCATCCTATGATGCTGTATCGGTGGTTACAAGAAAATTACGTAACCTTTTTTTGAACTCGTATTTATTATTTGATGATTTGATTTCCATTGGCAATGCGTTCCATACTGATGGACCGGTAACTTTTAGTGAAAACAGTCTGGTATTGGTGCGCGCTTTGATTGGCCGATATAAAGAAGCGCTTCTAGTTAAATGATCGTGTATCGTGGAGGTAAGCGTGAAGTACCCAGCAAATGTAATCGGTAAAAGGTTTTGTACATACATAAAAAATAATACACCAATTTGGAGGATCCGAATCTGCTTTAGTTCAAGTATCTTGAGTTCCTTAAATATTGGCAGTGAGTGACATGTTGATGATGCCCCCATAATCATTCTTATCGCTTTCTTTTGAAGTACACATAACTTATGGAGGCGGGAGTCATAATTTGAAGCCCACACGAGATTGCAATAACTTAGGTATGGAAAAATCAAGGAGTAGTACAAGTTCAATCTGATATCCCTAGGTAGTAATCGTGCCACTCTTGATATGATTCCGATGTTCTTGGCCACTTTTGAGGCAATGTAATTGATGTGTGCTTTCCAAGTGAGATGATTGTCAATGTAAACACCCAAGAATTTTATAGAGTCAACTTCAGCAATTGGGACTCCGTCCAACGATATGGTTCCTACTGTCGGTTTTATTTTCCTGTGCGACTTAAAAACTATAAGATTTGTTTTATCTATGTTCAGAGTTAATTTATTAGCTATGAACCACTTATTTACTTTAGATAATTCCTTATTTATTATTTCTACAAGGGATGTCCATGAACTGTGTGTGAAAAATATGCTCGTATCATCGGCAAACAATACGAGATAGAGTGCAGACGAGACTTTGGCTAGGTCGTTTATATAAATCAAGAAGAGGAGTGGTCCCAGATTCGACCCTTGGGTAACTCCCGAGGTAATATAGCCAGAACTCGATAAAGCGCCGTTACAGCTGACTCTCTGAATTCGACCTTCCAAATAACTTCTAAACCATTTTAACTGAGTTCCTCGAATAATAATAATAATAATAATAATAATAATAATAATAATAATAATAATAATAATAATTATTAGGGCCCATTCCAGACAAATCTATTTTGTAAATAATGTTGAAGTCCCTGAGGGATCCTGTATAGGCTACCTCGGGGCAAAAAAAAAAATAATAATAATAATAGTAGTAGTAGTAGTAGTAGTAGTAGTAGTAGTAGTAGTAGTAGTAGTAGTAGTAGTAGTAGTAGTAGTAGTAGTAGTTGTTGTAGTAGTAGTAGTAGTAGTAGTAGTAGTAGTAGAATAATAGCAATAATGGCACTGATGTATAGGCCTACGCTGTAGAACTCAAGTCAAAGTAGGGCAAGTATAGGTGTGACCATCATGAATGACCTTCTTCACTTTGTCTTTCACTTTAAGAAGCTCTGACTGTGTGGTATGTGTCCATATCCTGTGGCGAAATGTTAGCAATGAACGTGTTTGCTGAATTAGTGAATGTGTGCATTAACCATACCACTGATCAGTCGGTCACTGAGATGCTAATTCAACTCGATCGATTTGTTTCAGAGAATTTCTTGCTCTGAACGTTTACATAGCGTTGTGCTTCTACAAGAAAGAGTACTTTGAACTGTCCCAGGTATTCATCACGATCTCATTCTCTACCGGAAGTACAGGTAGAAACACAAAACTGTGATATTTAATCTAAGCAGAAGTGTTAAGCCGAAGCGAAAATCCGATATTGTAGCTATAGCTTATAATTAGGTATTAAAAATACAGATTACAATACTTAATTAGTAGGCCTGTGACTAAAACAGCTTATACGAAACATAACTGGATAATTATAGGCGTATTCCAGCTTATCTTGCATCCGCTGGAACCAGAGCAAGAGAGAAACATACAAACACAGATACAACACTAAATTTATGATGCGCCAAAGTAAACCAGAAGCTGGAGTCAACAGAACCTTCGGAGGTCATTCGTTTTCATCTGCCTTCTATTTTCCCTCCTCTTCCACCGTCCACTCTAACGTTCGCAGTGTCGTTAATGCGTCGATACATTGTTACCCCTCTGCTAAGCTTCCAACTGTCTCTCTCTGCCCATAGAAGTGCTCAGGTGGACGTTGAGACCTCATTCAAAAAATAAACAGACTCTGATTTGGCTCCGTTTCTGCAGATTTGGTTCTGGATCTTAATAAGCGCTTTTAATGCAAGGGTAAATTCATGGATCAGAAGTTATCAGGCGGCTTCCTGTTCTGATCACAGTATAATTAGGCCTATATAACGATTGGTATGATGATTATATAGTGATATAATGATTCAGTTTTGCATACACTGGCAGATGGCCAGCCTACTATGTTATTGTAGGCCTATTTAAGCTATTTCAGTAAACTGAAACTGATCTGTTTCTTTTCTCTTAGTAAACTTTCATGAGTTGGCCTAATGCAAATATTGGCGCTTTCGCGCAGCTCATGACAAAGGCTAAAAAAAACTAGCTTTGACTTTCCTTTCTTTTGTGATGCACAATGCAATATGAACCCAGCCACCTTTCCGTCTATTATGTCGTTGCCTAGTCATGAACGTCCTTCAGTTTGTGTTACTTTCCATTAAACCCAGTTAATCTGAAAACAATTAACTGTATGGGTTTAAATGAATATTATTTCATGCTTCCAAAGCAGATATAGCAGTCCCACGGTGATAGATAGTCCAAAGTTGCGACATTTGTTAATGAGGGCGTTGAAACACAACCGGGATATATTTGATATAGGCTATCTTTCGTACGGATGCCAGACCCATCTTTGGCCAGAATGTAACGGTTGAATGACTCAGAAAGCCGTCCTTTACAAAGCCGCTCAGTGTTCGGTCCAATTAACTTCCAAATCCCATATGAAACCTTATTCGAGAAGTTTTGATGCCAGGGCGATGTCGTGAAAGATCTAATCAATTGAGTTAAAGTTATGACGTCTTAAGGCGAAAAGTCTTATGGCACAGATGCAGAATAGAGTTCATGGAGTTAGAACAGCACGTGGTTCAGTTTTCAGTGAAACATTAAACTGGATAACCTCCTAGTCTTATAATTTCCATATCGCTACATGGGAATGAATTTCTTGAATCAAGAGTGCTTCTGGTACTGAGTTTGAAGACCAATAGTAGGAACAAGACAGGCTTCCCCATCGATCACCTTTCTAAATTCCGACCAAAGGAACCATGATCTGGCTTGCCTCGTGCACTATTCGATAGGTTTCATTAAAGTTTACAGAGTAAATTCATGTCGATGATAATTCGTCTCACCTTTAACCGTTCTTATTCCGGTGTTGATGACGTGGTAGACAAAGCGTGACCCAACTCCTTCACTATAAGGCCCCCTACTTCTTCACCCAACTCTAATCCTCCGTCGTGCTAAACTCATTTCCAGTGGTAGTCTAGTCCAGCCCTCGATGTTACATACAGATAATAGCAGCAGTTTCTGCTAACTTTAGTCCTGAGTATCCATTCATTTCGATGAGTGTTCAGGTTTTCACGGTTTCATCTGATGCAAGGAGCATCGACTGACGCCTACATTTGTGCATTGGGGAAAAGGCGCTATAGAAGCAATTAGAATTAAATATCCTTCACAGCGGATCAGATTTCATATTATTTTACAGGAAGTTCTGTCACTGTATCTCAAGCATCATCCGGAAAGTGTGACAGCTGTAAATCTGGAAGCATGCAATCTCTATCACCTGCACAGCAGTGGCCAATTAGCGAAAGTAAGCATTTCACGTGTATAGGCCCCTACAGCCTGTACGATACTCTTCTTTATAGGATCCTATCGTAATTGAAGCTAAGTGCAGGAGACAGCTTATTCACGAGCGCTGAAGCGTATCAAGTGTTTCAAGCTGTGTTATCAAGGGCACAGGTTACAATGAACGCGAGTTCGTTAAGTTCTTCGCTTCGTAGATGTCTGTCTATTTTAAGCAGTCTCATGTTAGCCTTACATTAGACGCAAAGGCGTGTTCTGTTTGCCTTACTAATTATAATCGCTCGATTTAACTTAATTTCCCACTCCATGTGTAATATGGTATCGTTCCAAACACCAGTGCTAATTTATCTTATTCTAAAAGCAACATTAATTGAACTCATATTGAAAAGATGTGAGATTTGTGTAAACTGAAAACATGTTAAAATTATACATTCCACATTTAAGCAATGCTAATTTCTCTAAATTTAGAAGTATAAAGTTCATTTATCCCATTTAAGAATTGTTAATTACTCATATGCTTGTTAAAACTAGAGATAGTTCATCTCGTTTAAAAAAGCATCGCTAAATTGAATCCTTTTATGAAGAAAGTACAATTTTTCTAATTCAATTGTACTTGTTACTTCAAGTAAGTGCATATGCCTGTATTGTATTGTAAGCCTTGTAAGGGATTCATTTGAATGCATGTTCGTCCGTTGCTCACCATTTACTTTTATGTGACAGGAAACCTTAGAGAAGTTGCGGAGAAATGCGTCTTCTGGTCTGAAGTTTGCAAAGGAAATCATCGACCACAACATGGTCAGTAGTCCCCTCTTTGCATTTCAGTTCCATGGAGTCCATTGCAATGTAATACAGATCGACACGACACTATGTATGTGTAGATGCCTGTATTGTATTGTATCTAGAAATTTATAAAGCGCCTCTCGCAGAATGACTTCAGAGGCGCTCTACGCACAGAAGCCCCGAGGAAATAGAAATGCCTTTAGGGAACGCGAGACCAATGAGGAAAAGCCAGTCATTAGTTTGGCCCTGAGCAGAGGGGGAAGGTCATTCCAGATCGAGGGATACACTACAGCAAACGCCCGTTGCTGGGCCAAAGCAATTATAGCCTGTATGCAGGTATGTATGCATATGTGTATTTATGTATGTATACAGGCATGTATGCATGTATGTATGTTTGCATGTATGTATAATATACATACATGCATATATTATAATATACATACATGCATATATTATATGTATGCAGTATGCGTGTATGCATGTATGCATGCATGTATGTATGCACGTATGTATGCACGTATGCACGTATGTATGCATGTATGTATGTATGCGTATGTATGTATGTATTTATGCAGGTATGTATATATGTATCATGTACGACATTGTACGTATATATGCTTGCATATGTGTATGCATGTATCCATTTATGCAGCACCTTTGAAAATCTGACTAAAGGTAGGCCTACTAAATTCTTATACCATGCAATACGATGCAATATAATAGAACTGTTATTCTTCTAAAAATCTAAGCAGACCGAACCTCTACACTTCTTGGAAATTCATGAATTTTCTGTATTACTTTGGCTTCACTGGTTGCTACCACTGGCACTTGAATAGGTCACATTCAAACATACATATTATAGAGAGTATGCAGTCATTAGCATTCGACCAACAATAGGCATATAATTAACCTAACTAGGATCTTCATTGTAAATAGTAGACACGAAGCAACAAGAATTAGGTCAGTCGGTAGCTTGGCTTTGGCTAATTAGTTTAACAATCATGTGCACATGTCACTTGTAAACGACATTATGGAGGGAAAGTTAACGATCGGGCAATTAGATGTGTGAATACAGTGGGACCCATTTGGTGTCTCCTGAGTTCAACCTTTGACACTCAATGATGTGAACCAGATTGTATGTGTATTTTCTAAATTGTATCAGTTCTGGGTCTTCAATTCAATTCACTTCTGCTGAACGGTACCGTAGCAAATCTATTAACTAACACATGCCTTGAAGGATGTGCAACTTGTATACGAGGTATCTCTATATTCTCCGCCTTTGAGAAGTACCTTTAACGCCTTGATATAGATGTTCAGACATGATGCATAATATGTGATGCATGTTTGTACGCATACATAGATATATGCATACATGAATGCATACATATTGGAGGAATGACTGTTTGGTTCATTGATTATTGATGCACTGCAGGTTGTATTTCAAGATGGCGAAGGTGCGATGCAAGTTCTTCCTCCTCTGATTGGCATCGTACCTGAGGCAAAGCAAAACCTGACCATCAGTTACCTAAACAGCGGTAACACAAGGGCTATATAAATCGAACTAACTAACAACCTACATTACGATTAGTGCATACAAAAGAAAACTCGATTAGCCTACTGCGACAGCAGGGCTGTAGTCGAGGGTATACGCGGGTATACAGCGTATACTCACCTCTAGAGACCGTATACTCACCTCACAAAATATTTATATTAAAATACTGTATCGTAAACTCACAGAATACTGTAGCGTATACTCACCTCTTATTTGTTTCTAAAAACTAACCGCTAGCGTATACTCACCTCAAATTTTACCACTACAGCCCTGTGCGACAGCCATTTTTTATATTCGTGTTTGTTGACAAGCTCACTGACAAACCGCATTAAGCAACATTGAAACACATGACAGTACAATAATCAAGGTCCTATAGAACACACGTCTTGGCAGTTTGTCAGGCGTCCGCTCATTTTACAGTTGCCACCTAGGGGGTGGAAGGCTGAGTCGACCAATTAGTCTCAGTCTCGTTTAACATACAGCTTACGGGTATCGAACCGCGTCTTTCAAGATCTTATGTTCTTCGACCAAGTGTTACCATTCATCTACCCCTCCTCATCGATCTCCCTTCTCATCTATCCCCTCCTCATCTATCCCCCATTCCATTCCAAATGTCATATGACTCGCTGGAAATCGAAGAACAGACGCAGCGATGGAAGATGAAGACTCTTGTAGTTTCATTATGCTAAATATATTTTATGCATATATATATTGTTTGCATTTTACTTAGTTAAGAAACAGTAGTTATACTTTAACGAATGGGTCAACTTTATAAGTTGGCTGTTGTTGATTATGTTAACTATAATTAGCAACTGTTCATTTTTCAAGAAATGAAGGTTGTACCTCAACGAATAGGTAAAATTAAATAACTAAGTCCCATGGATTTCCATTGGCGTTGTTGAAATCCTATCAAATGATGGATGCCTCAAGTAGGCCTACTCTGCTGCTGCAGCTAGAAAATCGATTCAATTATTTCAGTCGTTTAACTATAATGGCCAAGAAAACTCCAAAAAATTCTCTAGCATGAATATGATGCTGCATCATATATAGGCATGCAGAAGATTTCTCTGTGTGAAATGTTTTAAAGGCGAAACAGAGAAGGCGTTCGAGTTGGTCAAAGACTTTGAACCAACAAATCTGCAGGAGTATATTCTCGTAGCTGCCGTCTACGCCACCATCGGACAGGACCTAGGTTCGGTCAGTCGACTACGCTTTCGTATAGTTATACCATCGATTATTTTCTTTTTGGATTGTATTGTGCTGTATTTACGAATTTACAAAGAGCCTCTCGCAGTACAACCTAATCAGAGGCGCTCTGGTATTTTCTCACTTTATGACGCATATTATGTTAACATTTTGTTGAATGATATAAGCCTCAACCTCGGACATTTCAATTTAAACACATTTTGTGGTGGAGATTCTTAGAAGGCGATAAACACTTGTTTAAAATCACGCTTACCTAATTAGCTACCTACTAACATACAAACATCGACCTATATACATAAATGCATGCATACATACATGCATGAATACATACATACATATAGACATTCGTACAAGCACACACGCTTGTACGTTTAGACTATAGGCCTACTTACATACACAGAGACATTCATACATGCATACTTATATACATACATCATATAGACATACATACACGCACATACATATACATACATACATGCATACATACATGCACAGATACATACATACATACATACATACATACATACATACATACATACATACATACATACATACATACATACATACATACATACATACATACATACATACATACATACATACATACATACATACATACATACATACATACATACATAATATATGCATTCATGGAACGGTTGTCACAATGATTGGTTATTTTTGTGAAGGTGGAGCATCTTCAGAAGGCCGTCCAGTATTTCCGCTATGCAGCCAGTTCAGAAGCATCCGGTCAGTTGGTCGTAGATACACGTGTCAAATTTCAAAGCATTTTGTTCTTATTGTAGCTGTAAACGATTGTTTTGGCTAACGGAACATCTATGTCTCAGAGCATGGGTCCATGGTTCCTCTCATAATGCTTGCCACGAAAATATTCTACAGATCAAGCATTTGCAGTTTTTTCAATACTGAGAGGCTTTCGGTAATTAAGGGTTTGCAACCAGCTCCAATGCAATACTGAGAGGCTCTGTGTATTTAAGGAGAACACAGAGCAGGTCGAACATAATTATCATCGTGCACATATATTTGCGATATTCACAGTTTATTGCAAAAGCATTGCGCAATTTCTGTAAAGAAATGGCATTCAGTTAACCATGCTTAGAAACAGACATCCAAGCACATAATTGTATTGCAACGTATATGATACATTAATTAATTTATTTATGTATACTTTAGAGACGGTTTTGGGCCGTGAATCTCTCGCCTCTGCGTTCTTTCTTCTCAAGCAGTTCACAGAAGCGATCGAAGTACTCGACTCTATCAAAGTACGTGTAATTACGCTGTAAATTCTTATATGGAGCCAATCAGCATTAGCATTTTCAGGTTCATCACATTCTGTTGACTCTATCGCAGGCCGTGAGAAAACGGTAACAGAAACATGACCTGGGAAGAGAGATTTAGGAGGCACCCTACCACCGATGAAGTTGTAAGATGCGTTGGAGTAGGTGACGATAAACTAGTGGACAAGACAACCAAACAGTTAACACATCTGATTTACCCTTTAAGGTGAGGAATAAGAAGAGGAGGAGGAGGAGACCTTTAAGCTATCCCAGACATGCAGCCATAGGTATGAGGTTTTGCGACTTCATTTTTGCCTTGGCATATGACAGCGGTTGACTAGTCCTCTCTCCCTCGCCGTCTGGTCTTTCCACTGATGGAGTACGATGAGTGTAGGCCACTCATCAGATCTGGGTTGGCTATGAGGTGTAAGGCTAGCCGAAATCTCTAAACAAATTTGGCGAGAATATGATTCCCCCGATCTCTCGTTTGACAGGCCAACACGACCCTCGCCAACTCAGCACACTGACAGTACACAGTCGATGGGAAGATGAGAGGCGAGGACTGGCCATCCGTCCTCATATGCCGAGGCTAAGAAAGTGAAGTCGTTAACACTTCATACCACTGACTGCTTCGCCGTCTAGCTCAAAGGACTACTCTTCTGCTTCTAAAGGACTACTCTTCTGCTTCTAAAGGACTACTCTTCTGCTTCTAAAGGACTACTCTTCTGCTTCTAAAGGACTACTCTTCTGCTTCTAAAGGAGTACTCTTCTGCTTCTAAGGACTACTCTTCTGCTTCTAAAGGACTACTCTCCTGCTTCTAAAGGACTACTCTTCTGCTTCTAATAAGCTTACGTGAAATTATGTTTACTTTTATTCTCACTTAAGTACTTTGGCCTAGTACTTTGAACGGCATTGTTCATTCTCTATTATGTTCGAAGTCATGGTTGACGTCGTAGTCATTCCTTTGCGACATACAATCATCGTCTCGTTGATGTCATCGTCATTTCTTGTCACTTCTGTCCTACAAATATTCATCGTCATCGTTTCTGTCATTGTCATGAGACATTCCTATGCTATAAAAAGCGTCGTCATCGTTGACAGCCGATGATGTCATAAGATGACGTTCAACTGCTGAACTCTTCCATCCACGTAATCGTCGTCGACATTCTTCTGCTATTAATTTTCAGCCTTATTGTTATAGCTATCGCCGTTATTATTTTAGCCCATCTTTAGCTACGATATATCAGTTACAGGCTGTTATATGTTTTTTTATGAATAAAATCGCAAACTTTTAAAATTTTTAACTTTTAGTGTGATTATCGATGGGCTTATATTCTTTGTTCTTGATGACATCAGTTGTATTGGCAGTAGCATTAGATTGGGTATTAGAATAGAAAAAGTATTAGTATTAGTGGTGACTGTAATTGCCTGTGCTAATATTGTGGTGAATGCAGTTATGTGCACTTGTGTGTTTTCGAAAATGTGTTAGAGCTACTTCATAAACGACGATCGCTTCAATTTCAACTATGGTCAGGCCAAGATGGCGATGGGACTCTACCGAGAAGCCATCGAGGTATGATGAGGCTCGGGGAATTCAATCACTGGCATTATTCATGGTGATGTCTCAGCTTTTAAATTCCTGTTTTGTTATAGAAGACGTACAAACCAGCGCTTTGACATCCAGTCGGCCATGGTAGCACATTGACCGGACATCTCAGTTCCTATAGAATAGCTTGATGAAGGCGATGATGATGACGACGACGATGATGATGAAGGCGATGATGATGACGACGATGATGATGATGATGACGACGACGATGATGATGATGATGACGACGATTGTTGGGCGGAAAAGGATCCCTAAGCGCTTGTTGATCCTACTTCTTATTTTTTTTACATCGCAAATTCCGTAACTGCGAGACCTTGACTCTGAGGATAGCTGGTGATTGAACTTGATTACATTAACTTATCTAAGTTGTAATTGTAATTAGGTCTAATAAATTTGAACAGGCCGTTGTTTAATGCACCAAAACCAAGCCGTAATCAAGTCAATATCCACAAGGCCAGTCCGCTAAGGATAGAGGCAGCCTATGGTGTAAAGGCAGTTTGAACAAGGTTTAGTCTTAAGTTGAGAATGAAATGACAGAAGCGAATTATCGGAACGGACAGGTGTATATGGGCAGAGTTCCAAAATCTAGGATCAGTAGCCTAACCGAAAAGGCTTGTTCACCAAACACAGTTCTAGTATTAGGTATGTCCAAAGAAGGACAATCAAGTGACCTTGCTGAATAGCGATAAAACTTAGGAATAAAGACTGATATTAAGCATTGTGTTTGGGAAGAGATCTTATAAACAGTTAGCTTCAATTTGAAACAAATCCTTTGCTGAGCAGTGAACAAGAACGCTTTGCAAAGTTCTGTTGAAAGGATTCGTTATTGACGACTAAACTACAATTTATTTTTAGGCTTTGTTGATGGTAAGAAGCGCAAAGCTCAAGCAAGATCTCGTTTATCGCTTCTGCCTGACAAAAAGCTGTGAGTCATTGCTTAAACTCAATTACAACAGACGATCAAGGCCTAGGCCAACATTACAATGTAGCGCCTCTATGACTAAATTTTAATCACTTTTGCATTTTTGTATGTAGCGTTTCTATTTCGAAAGGTATAATTGATTCTCGACGAATTAAAGTGACAAAGACGTTTTCGATGTTCTAAGTAATATGTTTAATTTTTCTATAAGAGATTCTGTCAATTGTAAACCAAACACGTTTGTTCACCAACAACCTTAAAACTGTATCATTAGATGTTTTAATGATATCATTAGATGTTTTATACAGTGATATGATATAGATGTAGTTTATATGATTGCTACGTAGATTAATTATTAAAATGCGTAAACGATGTGACTTGTGCGTTCTAAGAGTTGCTGTTTGTGCAACAGATATAATGGCTGGAAAGGCACCGTCGGCATTCGAATTTTTTGGACAGATGGAGGTGACTGCAGATAGTCTCCTTCTCCTCAACATAATGGCAAATCTTTGCTACAAGGTAAACTTAAACCTATAAAGCAGCTACTGTCCCAGGTGACTCAAATGTGACTGTAGAGGTTCTTTGGCAGCGCATTTAATGCAAGCTACGTCTGCAGCTAAAATGAGAACGTGCTTCCGTAGTTTACTGCTTGATGAATATTGAAATATAAAAGCAGCTTAAAACACGAAATAGAAGACATTGGAAAGTAAATATTACATTCTATTCACGGTTAAAATTGGAAGATTTCGAATTCTTGTACAAGCAAGACCCGCGGAAAACTGGGAGCAGACAGTTATTGAAGCATTAGTGTGTGTTCCGCTACATCACCCCAGCATGCCCAAGTGGGCCAATATAGGACCCATATTTCCCTATGGGACCCGTATAGAGCCCATATGGTCCCATGCACAGGAAGTTTACAAAATAATAGTAGGGTCGTTAGTAGTCGATTTGAGACAAAATTACTAACCTTTTGTACAACTACTGTTAATGAATGTGTGAATAGAGTGGACAGTTTCTGGTGGCGGCTAAATCCTTTGATCTTCTGGAGCGGCTTCATCTGAACAACAGCGACATCTGGGAAGGAAAGCGTGGCGCTTGCATCGGCCATTTTCAGCAAATTATTGCAGGACAAGAACCAAAGCAAGTCATCATCATCGCCGTCATCATTGTCGTCGTCGTCGTCATTATCATCATTAGTGTCTTCGTCGTAATAGTGGTCGTGGTCATCATCATCATCAATATCATGATCATCATCACAATCATCATCATCATCATCATCATCATCGTCGTCGTCGTCGTCGTCGTTGTTGTCGTCGTCGTCTTGTAAGTTACTGTTTTATAAAATAACAGAAAAAGAATAACAGTAAAAGAAAATAGAGAAGTATTTAAAGATCACATTATTACTATTAATCAGTAACTTCTCCACTACTCGTACTCTGGTAGTGCTAGTCCCAAGCCTGAATAAAGGAGGAGGGCGACGCTATTGATCTTTGTTATCACGCAGCATAGGCGCCAACTTTTACCTTTGTCTCTGGGTGCCAGTAGGAACATGGGTCCTCCCTCCCTTCCCCTACCACCTCCTCTTAGGTAGGCTTTAGCGAATTTTCGGAGAAAGAAACTTGTTTTCTTGTCAAGGATTCCAGTGTTATTATTTATTTTTAAAGTAATAAATAAATAATATATTTATGTACGGGATGTGACTGTGAAATCATGCAATGTTGAGTATTTGTGTGGTAGGGCCTAACTGCACTCCTCACGTTGTGAGATTACTGCTTAGGTGTAAAAATTTGAATTTGGGGCCCAAATTCTTCTGGGTGCCAGGCACCCACTGAACTTTCTCTCTAGGTGCATTGGCACCCAAGGCTCCCAAGAAGTCGGCGCCTATGTCACGCAGTGTCGTTAAACTGAAATTACGACTACTATTAATCAGTAACTTCTAAAGCGCCAGTTTATAAAATTATAAAATGTACAAGGAATCAATAAGCTCTTCATCCGTCGATTTTGAATGAGAAAACCTTATATCAGACGCCAATGAAGCTAAGCTCAGTAAAAGTCACGCATTTACAAGTAAATGTCAAATCATTGTCGCTGAGAAAGATCAAACAACATAATAACCGATGTACGTCTGTCTGTACCGTAACAAACACTATTGTGACGTCACTATACTGCCGCCTTGGCGACGGCTGTCTTGACGACGGCTATAGGCCTATAATATGACGTCATAATATAACGGGGAAGTAAGCTTAATTGTTATCACTGCAATAATTGTTTTATATACCGTGATTTTTCACGGGTTACAGCTAGTAGAATAATAGTTTGCTCTAGATTTTGATAAGACTTAGCCAAATAAATGTTGCACTCTTGAAAGCAATTCTTATATCACACTGAAAACTTAAACATGAACGTGGCTATAGCATCTACAGCCGTTGTCATGCTAACGTCCGTCTCTGTTCTATCTTTATTCGCGCTTGTTTATGACGTCACAGTCGACAAGCATGGTTTATGTTTCCATTGTTCCTGCAATCTACGATACATTGTTACTTCCATATTAAATTATAATAATGAGTAGTAGGCCCCTATAGCAATTGAAGTGTTGTCATAGTAATTGAATTAATTCTTTGTGTCTCACGGTTTTCGTGAAGTCACAATTAACAAGAGATGTCGTATTAACATAAATATAGGCTACTTTCAATTGTTCCTCCCATTTTTAATCGTTATTAGTAACTAACAGATAATAATAGACAGTTTACGAGCGTTACCATGCCACATCAATTGTTCAACAAGTTTTCCTGATGTCAAATCCACAATCGCTGTCATGGTTATTGCAATCTATCATTTGTCTCATGTCCGTAAGCATATAATTATATGATGTCACAATTGACAAACATTGTCATGGTTACTGCGATTTACTAGACATCGTTCCTCCCATTTGTGCTCATAATATCACAAATGATAATCGTTGTCATAGCTACAACACTCTAAGATTAATTGTTCTCTTTGTATTTATGATGCAATCCCGTTTGTTTCTATTATGATGATCGACAAGCGTTTTCAGTTATACTGCGCCTCCTTTTGATGACAATATTTACAACTTACTACCACCGTGGTTACTGTGTTTGGCCCATGCTAGAATATTATTGTTAGTCCTGTTTGTTCTTAGGTCGACAACTGTAGTCATGGTTAAACCATGACCTTCAGACACCACTTTAGTAGATTATCATGTCGCCTATTATAAATGGCAATGAATATTTACTCTCAGTGTGTACAATGTCTTATTACTTAAACGTATTTAGACAGAAAGGTGTCCGGGAATGTGGCTTTGAAAATGACTACCACTACGATCGGCTTTAAGTTAAACCATTCAAATTTGATAGGAATTCGATTTCAATGGACATGCGAGTTACTTACAATCCGTCATTTTGATCTTCCAGGATCCAGCTGAATGAGATACTCGCTCTTCTAAAGACGTCTCCCAATTCACAGGCCCCAGAAATTGCGCGGATCATGAGAAATTGGGCGAAGGACCAGCGAGATCTCATGACAGCCAGTTACTTCAACAGCTCTTGACGATGATCTCGTTCAACTATTTCTTTATGCAATCATTCGGATATACGTTGCTTTTCTAAATTCTGCCTGATTTCCTGTCTGACTGAGTGTATGTCGGGCTGTATGTGTCTGTATGTCTGGGCAACGTAAAACATTTGCATTTCAAGAACACCTGTTGTCTGCTTGCAAACACACCACCATGAATAGTTGTTCTGCTGCACATGGCTCTTGGAACCTGTCTCTTACTCTCTGTCTCTATCTCTGTCTCTCTCTGTCTCCGTGTGTGTGTAGGAATATTTATAACTGTCGTTATTCCGTCAAATTACTGCTTTTAGTCTTTCGTAAAATGACTTAAATTTTAAATTAGGCTTTAATTTAGGCATCCAGCTACAGGAAAAAGTTTTTTCCTTCTGTGTTCTAATAATTTTTTTCAGTTTTCTTTACAATAGTAGTATTAGTAGTAGTAGTAGTATTAGTAGTAGTAGTAGTAGTAGTAGTAGTAGTAGAAGTAGTAGTAGTAGTAGTAGTAGTAGCAGTAGTAGTAGTAGTAGTAGTAGTATAGTAGTAAGCTTAGTAGTAGTAGTAGTAATAATAATAATAATGATAATAATAATAATAATAATAATAATAATAATAATGATAATAATGATAATAATAATGATAATAATAATAATGATAATAATAATAATAATAATAATAATAATAATAATAATAATAATAATAATAATAATAATAATAATAGCGCCGCCGGGATCAGTTTCAATCGAGAGGTTGGGAGGCGACTTTCGGCCACCTCTGGGGAGCCGCAAGAGGTTACCTTTCTCTGCCAGCGCCTTTCCATCTGTATTCAGCGCCAGTGTGCTACCATACGTACGGAACGTACGCTATTTTTTTCTATAATGTAGGCCTACGTATGGTACGCGTATGTTAATAATAAGAATACACATTAAGTTTCTATGCAAATGAAACCTTTCGATCGTTTCAGTTAGCAAGCTGTTACAGGTCAGACTCCAACCAATGAAATGCTTCCGCACGCGTTTCTCAAGTCGATAGTAAAAAGATCCGAAGACACGAAAACAGGATCTCACGCAACTCACGATTTCAGCCGGACGCAATTTTCCGTTACACCGATTTCTTTCGTTTCATTCGAGCTGATTATTCACGAACTACAATCTGCTTTCTGGTTCTACATAGTGGCGTTACAGAAGCTATTGAATCCTGTTAGAAAAGAAAATCAAGAAATTTTGGCATTCATCTGATGAGAAGTTGAGAAGTTGAAATGTGTGTTATCGTTGGATTGTTATGGTCGTGCTTGCGACTCATTAAAATGATCTTCGAACTTTGTACAAAACTATTGAGGAGCTCCAATAGCGGCGCGTAAAAATGCATGCCGCCTTGTTATAGTGGCTGGTAAAAGCTACTACAACTTCGAAGTATTGCGGTATATCATCCGAACTGTCTGAACTGAACTCGTATAACAAGAGATCGCGTCGTTACATTTTCAGTCTTTCCAGCTTTGCTTGGATTGATGTTCTAGCGGCCAATCCTGGCCCGAAGTCGGTGAAGGTCTGCGCTCTTTACTGGGTGGCGGAAGTCAACTGCTGCGATTGAACAGAAAGGATTAAGGTTCTTTGGTGTCAGGACAAGACAACGCATCAGGAGTACTTCGTGTACCAGCTGAAGAAACTCCAGTTCTGTTCGATGTCTTACTGTACAGGAGTTGGACTCGCACCAAAGACTGCTTCTGGAATAGAGTCAAGAAAGCCTGTTCGTGTAAGGTTCGCTCGCTTGTGTAATTACATGGATAGACCAACATTCGTGACCTTTGGGTAATAGAGGCGAAGGCTCCGAAATCAAGTTTCATGTGCACTAACAACAAACAGTCAATGGGAATGATATGAGCTATACAGTGAAGTTCAGCCACTCTTCTACAAATCAACATTAAGTGCAGTTCTTTGTTCACCAACGTCTCGGACCTCCAATAGACATCGATCTCTGGACAACCTCTCTGATACGACGCAGCGCTCATGAATAAGCTGGTGCTTTGCGCTCAGCTTTAGAGTAGCGCTTGAGAAATTTGGAGTCTACGATTACGATTACGACTACTTAGTTATCTCGGAACTTCCGCTTAGATGGATCCGTTTTTTCGTCTCGCCTCTCTCACATGCAGTTATTTCTGGGCCCACGCGTTATGCCTGGCCTACTCTTTGGTCTTTCTGATGGTTCTGTATTAGCCCCCTTTTTATACTCTTAATACCGCTGATCTGGTTTGCATCCTCCACGGAAGAAAGGGTTTACCTCGCATATGTATGCTGATGATACCCAGGCTTATGTCCATGGCCCGGCTGCTACAGTTAGTGCCCTGGATGAGATTGTGCATGTGTCGGAGACTTTAGCTGCTTGGATGTCTTTGAACCGTCTTCGGTTGAATTCTGACAAGACTGGTTTGGTAGCCGTGTCCAAATCATCTCTAAAATTGATTTTCTTGCCCTTCGCCGCTCTTTTTCAGGTGTCACATTCTCCACATCTGTGAAAGATTTGGTCATTATCCTTATTCAAGAGCTAAGGTTTCGCAATCATGTAAACAATGTCTGTCGATCCTGCTTTGATCATCTTCGTTAGCTTCGCACTGGTCGACGATCGCTTACCACACAAGCTCTCTCTCCACTGATCCACTCCGTTGTCTCTTCTAGATTCGACTTTGGCAATGCTATTTTCTCCGGATTGAGCTCTTTCCTTATCTCGAAATTGCAGTCTGTTCTAGATGCGTCTACCTCACCCCAATATTTGGCCATATCTCCACCTACATATGGTTATCTGTATCTCAACATATTGAGTATAAGATTCTGACTCTCATTCCAAAATTGCCTAGTGGAAACTGCCCTATCCTATCTCAGATCCTTGTGTATCTCTGCCTCATCTATTCCTGATCGCAGGTCGCTACGATCGGCAGAAAATGTCAGCAGAGCGACATATCGCATTTAATCGCTTCGCGGTAGTTTAAGGGCTCTACTTTATTCGATATAATGGTATCCTATCATAAGGGCGACTTCGAAAGGGCGACCATCAAAAGGGCGCGTTCAAAAAGGCGCCGCTCATAAAGGCGCGTGTTTAAAAGGGCGCCGATCAAAAGAGCGCGCTATTAAAATGGCGACAATCGAAAAGGCGAACAATAGGTTTAAGTTCTGTTCTTCAAATGTTAGTCTTACGTAATTTCATTGATATTTCCATAGTTATTACTACTGTATTTAGAAATAATATTAACAATAACAACGTCTGTTTTTCAAACGTTGTCATAATTTCATCTTTTGTATGACAGCGTGTCTTACACTTAGCTGTACGATATTCAGTGCACTTCAAAATTTTCTTTTCGTTCAACGTTTTTTTCAAGTCTGAATGTACAACCATCAACAGGTAACATACCTCGACTTTTTTGCTCTTTACAAATTCTAGTTGCATTCTCAAACTTCTTCAGCAACTTACTTTCGATTAACTTCAACCAGCCGAGGTTAAACTACTGTCTGTCAATATGAGAGGATTGTTTCTGAACATGAAAGATCAATTGCCATCAAAGTGCTATACAACATTTAGTACGTGCGTATTATTGTTCTTTGGCTTTGAACTTTTAGTTGGTTCCCAATTTTATGTTTTGAAGCCTATGCTTCTTCCAACTGCGAACTTTCTCGCCTTTTCGATTGTCGCCCTCTTAACAGCGCGCTCTTTTGATCGGCGCCCATTTAAACACGCGCCTTTATGAGTGGCACCTTTTTAAACGCGCCCTTTTGATGGTCGCCCTTTCGAAGTCGCCCTTATGATAGTAAATCGATATAATTAATATAAAATGCAAACAGTTTTAGACTTTGGTAAGAGATTGGTTTTAGGAGCGGTCTTTGGATAATAGCAGTGATATTTTCGTTAACGAAAACTAAAATTAGAAGTAAAAATAAATGATTTCATTAACGAAAACTAGAAGTAAAAGTAGGAATTATTTCAGCAGAAAGAACGAAATTAAGAATTGAATTAGGAATTATTTGCCGAACTAAAATTATGAACGAAATTAGGAATTATTTTCAGAAGTAAAATCATTTTACTTCTTGTGGCGCTTAAGTTGAGACGAAGGCGAGTACCGGTAAAATTGCACGCGCTCCAAACAAAATCCATTGGAAAACTTCGGTTGAGATGAAGACGCTGCGCATACCATTTATATTATCTTTGGTCTTCGCTGTCTAATAATTGTCCCCACTTAATTGCGTTCCAACGACCTCAGTTTCATACGCCATTTTATTTCGGGTTTGATCGTTAAATTGTAAAATTACGAGTTTATCAAGAATGTTGACCGGAAGGAAGCGAGATAGCCGAATTTTGGGTTTATCATTTCGACGAAACTACATGTGCAGGCAGATCTACATGCCAAGTACTAAACGGGGAAAATGATGGAATTTGTGGTCTTGTGGAACAGCACTAGCTGGAGAAATACAAGCAATATAAGTCTTGGAAGGGGATAGATGAATGGTAACACGCTGGCATAGCCTAAGAGCATTAGATCTTGCCGACTGACTCGATATTTCAGCGACTGCATATCGTTTTGGATATATGGTTGTCCACACAGTATGGCCTACCCGATTTCGCTGATACTAGATAATTCTTCGTTTCGTATTAATGATAACCACACGACTCAAAATTCAAATTACCAGCATTGTAAGACTAAAGCTTCACCCCTTGTTTTACTTCAAACAGTTTTTTATTTCTCGAGACAGGTTTGGTGTGCTTTTCTCTACAAGCGTTGCATAATATGTACTTTTGCAGCACGGAAAGTAATAATTATTTGGAAAAGTAAAATTAGAAGTAAAATTATTTGAGGACTAAAATAGGAATTAGAAGTAAAATTATTTGAGAAGTAAAATTAGAATTAGAAGTAAAATTCAAGAGGTCAGAACTGAATTAGAACTGAATTAGGAATTATTTTTAGAAGTAAAATATCACTGGATAATAGTAATAAGATATCAATACAAACAGATGGAGAATTTCGCAGTTGGTAGTCGAAAATCAATGCACGAAACTAATTGCAAACATATGAAACTTGTTTCACCTGGAAATTCTGCAACATGCTGAAACTAAATGGAAAGAATTGATTTCCTAACAGACGATCAATGTCGACTCATTGTGTAATTAAAACTCCTTGAGGCAGAACGGCGGACAAACAGAACGACAGACGAATAGGCTGATAGGCTGACGGACAGACAGACGGATAGACGGACGGACAGGCTGACACATACAAACACATTCAGAGTGAAATAAACAAAGACTGAGGACGAGTGGTAGACACCTGCGTGTGATTGTGTGAGCATATTTATTTTTGTCAGAACTATACAATGGGTTAATCAACCAAGCAGTCCTTGTAACTAACGGACATTTCAATGCTCGGGCATATGAAAAAATTTTTTTTTTACCCACTTATTAATCTCAATCCTCTGAACCGTCTAACTTGAAATTCGTATGGTTGAGTAAGTCACCAAGTTCTGCGCAGTTATACTTTGTTCATATTTCTTTGTTATGCGATTTCGGGTCGAACTAAAGGTCCACGAGTCGACCAAATTTTTACTAACGCCAACTGGCGTACAGGCGTGTCTTTTTACTTTTCATTTGGCAAATGAACTTCATGAACTTCAACGTTTACAACGATACCACCATGAGCCAGACAACGCCAGGGCTACAACGCGACCAGTTCACCCAGATCTTCAAAGACTACCAGATGCAAAGTATTAATGTACGCATTGATGATTCTACGACATGATGGTCGATGGTCAAATTGGTAAAGCGCTTTGTTTCTGATCTAAACTTAGGTCATGAGTTCAAGTCTGCTGACCGACCCTCGTGCAACGACCTTAAGGAAGTTGTTTGCGCACATGTTCCTTTGTCACTAAACAATTTGGAACCGTCGTAAGCACTGGCGTAAACTTGTCCAAAATATTGGGGGTGGGGGGTATTTGGCTATTTATTCTACGCTGGTTGCATTGAATGTACAGTCCCGCCCAATTATTTGGGGGAGGGCACGTGCCCCGGCTGCCCCCAGAGTCTAAGTGGTCGAAAAGACCGATGCTTATGTACGGTGTGGGTCGGACCAACAGCACCATGGACTTGGACTGGAACGAACTCATGAGTTTTAGTTTGGCGTATTTCTAACAGCTTGAACTCCGCCATTTGCCTGCACTCTGGTAGTGCCACTCCTAAGCCTGGAGAAAGAAGGAGGGTGACGCTAATGATCGTTGTTATGAGACAGTGTCGTTAAGCAGCAACTATTCGTCCAATAATTCCTATATAAAACCAACGCTACTTATTCTGCTGTTAACTCCGCCACTGCCACGTACTCTGGCGGTACCAGTGGCAAGCCTAGACTCGTAAGATAGTAAGTAGACATCAGAAACCCTGCGACCCGCTCGCCCCACGTCTAGGAATTTGGATTCGTTTATTGGCAGGTCAAGGACCGAAGACAGGAAAATGAGAACCTCCCCTTCGTGCAACTAAGGTAAATGAGAGCTGTATAACTTTACTTAGTAGCAGTTGGTACCAGAATTTTAGATGCTGCTAATGATTAATGGGCTAATTACCACATGAGGTTGATTTAATTGACTAAATACAACAGTAATTAGTATAGTTCTGTTTATATATATATATATATATATATATACATATATACAAATATTATACATATATATAAACAATCGAAAAGATGTATTTCTTCATATGGTTTTTTGTTGTGTTGTTAACTTGGAAAGCTTGTTACT
>OY744608.1:19245240-19285874 GCA_963556255.1 Allolobophora icterica
GTGTTTGTGAATATTAACTGTGTTAATGAAGAAGAAGAACAGTCCCTTAAGCTAGCCCTGACGCAGCCATAGGTATGAGGTGTCAGCGACTTCATTTTCTTTGTCTCGGCATATGAGGGTGGGTGGCCAGTCGACTCCCTCGTTGTCTCATCCTCACAGTGTACCGTCAGTGTACTCATTATACCTGAGTTAACTAAGGAGTGCAGATGAAGCAGAAATCTCGAACCAAATTTCTACTCTCGAAGGGAAATAAGCCCCTATCGCTCGATTGACAGCCCAGATGGCTAAACACTAAGCTTTCACTGTTCGTAAATATTAACATAATCGAAAAATAAGCCAAGCAGTAAAAATGCCTACTTAACCAACAAAATCTATTGCATTTACGTATCTAAAAAGATTCAGTTAATCGAATATTGTTGAAGGTCGGTTTGACTGCATTTGCATTCGCCAGCCCATGAAATGCTAATCAACAGCCTGTTGATCTATCACTGAGACAGAATCAAAAGACTGTTTCTTTGCTCTGAAGTAGCCCAGAATGCAATGCGTGATTTGGAAGCATAGAGTGTCCCTTTGAAACTTTATTACACGATGCTTCATTCATGTTGTGGTGTCTGGTATTTCGAACCAGCACATTACCACACGAAAAGTTTTTTGGCTGTGCAAAATAGGCTATGTCACACAACTTCACGATAACCGCGATTGAGCTACAAGAACTTCAAATCAAGCATTTTATTCTCTATGGTCTCAACAACGTACGGAAAATACCAAACCTTTTTTCACCGTGGAACGGTTCTTCGTTTATATTGCTTAGTTCGATTAAGCACTAAAAAGGCGGCTGATTTGTTACTATTAGTGTGAAATTTTGAAATTTATAAGTTTTCTGATACTCGCTTGAGAACTATGGGGCAAAGGGGAAAAACGTCCCATTAAACGGCTTTTGCTAATTTACAGAGAGTTTAATCAAGCATGAAATTATTGTGAAGTTTTGAACTGAATGTCACAAATAAAGTATTACTATGCTCCATAAAATTACAAAAAAGATTTAAAAAACAATATTTCATTGGTTGATTTCTTGCTGATTTTGATTGGTTGATTTATCGCTGATTTTGATTGGTTGGTTAAACATTGATTTTCATTGGTTGATTAAACATTGATTTTCATTGGTTAATTTATCGTTGAGTTTCATTGGTTGCTTTATCGTTGATTTTGATTGGTTGATTAAACGTTGATTTTCATTGGTTGATTAAACGTTGATTTTGATTGGTTGATTTATCGTTGATTTTCATTTGCTGATTTATCGTTGATTTTGATTGGTTGATTAATCGTTGATTTTCATTGGCTGATTAAACGTTGATTTTCATTGGCTGATTTATCGTTGATCTTGATTGGTTGATTTATCGTTGATTTTCATTGGTTGATTAATCGTTGATTTTCATTGGTTGTTTAATCGTTGATTTTGATTGGTTGATTAAACGTTGATTTTCATTGGTTGATTTATCGTTGATTTTCATTGGTTGATTAAACGCTGATTTTGATTGGTTGATTAAACGTTGATTTTGATTGGTTGATTAAACGTTGATTTTGATTGGTTGATTTATCGTTGATTTTCATTGGTTGATTTATCGTTGATTTTCATTGGTTGATTAAACGTTGATTTTCATTGGTTGATTTATCGTTGATTTTCATTGGTTGATTAAACGTTGATTTTAATTGGTTGATTAATCGTTGATTTTCATTGGTTGATTAAACGTCGATTTTTATTGGTTGATTGATCGTTGATTTTCATTAATTTAGGGTGATAAGAAGTCCCAATTACTATGCACAGTAATTCGGTATATCGTAAACTTCCAAACTATATTTGTACCATTTTTGCTGTGCCTAGGATTTTGCACCATTAATGACACAGAATACTCTTACAAGAATCACGGAAAAATCAACTATACTGAAAACATTAACCAAACCACCAAAAAGACAAAATGACTAAGGAGATTATCTGATTAGGGTACAACTAAAGACCCGAGAACAGCCATGCAGTCCATTACATGGTATGTGGAAGATCAGCTTGGAGTGGGGCGTCTTGCTCCACTCTACCCTAATTTTATAAATTACGAAAGGTTGACTGCAAGTTAAGAAATAATAGCGGAATTCACAAGCAACAATTGTCTCGCCTATTGAACAATTTTCCGATTGATTTCGCTTATCAAGAAAAGAGAAACTTGTCAATAATTATTAAATCTGGATCTCTAATATCCGTTTATCGTCCATTCGTAAAATGTTGTCATTGCTAATGAAGAATCAACTGGATGAATTCAAGTTTTGCTGTATGTGCAAAATCAACCTATCGCTATAGTACATTGTACGCTTAGAGACACTTATGTACACACAAGCACAGCACCTACTTAAGCACACGTAGACGTACACAAGCACATACACATTAAATCATGTTTATTGTATCATTGTCTATCAGATCAAATCATTTTTTTTATTGTGATCACACAAGTACAAATGAAGGCAATTATTACAGGTGACATTTTAATAAATCAAACTGGTAACAAAGGAAGGCACAGAAGAGATATAATCCCGCTAATAGGGACACCTAATTACTATTTAAAGGAGATTGTTTCTAGATTTAAGCAGCGCGGTTGACGCCTTGAAATTGTTATATGTTGACTGAGCATGTCAGACTAGTAGGGCCTACTCAAGTTATGACTAACGTAGGGAACAGAAAAGAAAAAGTAGAACGGAAACAAATATGAGAAAAGACAATGCTTAACTAATAAATCATAAAAAAATACATGAAAATTTATTAATCGATTTATAAATTAGAACTACCACTAATTAGGCTAAATACAATCGTAACATTGTTTTAAACCCTTGTAAACTAATTGCCTGCTGAATAAAGGGAGGAATTACATTCCAAACATCTGGACCAGTGAATTCTATGGAGTATCTGCGGGAGTTAGAGTGAGCATTTATATTACGACAACATTTACTAGAAATTTTACTAGGGGTGGATGCCCCGATGCAAAGCGGAAGAGGCCCCTGAAGTTTAAAGGTAATAGGTTATGGACAACTCTGTACATAGAAACGCCAATTCGACTAAACCATATTACAAAACGAAAAGTACGGGTATGTTAAGGAACAGTATAGTTGATTTCGAACAGAAGGGGAAGCTTATCAGGTGCGATATAATATATCAACATTTTTAGCAATTTTGGCTGAGAAAATTTTTATATGATCAGTCCATGTCATATGCTGGTCAACGAGGACTCCAAGAAATTTGGTAGAGTTAACCTGAGAAATGGAGATACCATTTATGGAAAGCCTCAGGGAAGTATTGGGGAAAACGTTTTCCTGTATGATTGGAAGATAATAAAGGCAGTTTTTTTTTCTAAATTCAAAGAGAGTTTATTGGCAGAGAACTATTCAGCAATAGATTTAAGTTCAGCGTTTACAATCTGAATTAAAGTATGATCTGAGAATATAAAAACGTTTGTGTCGTCCGCAAATAAGATGAAAGACAGGGTAGGGGATGCATTGGGGAGATCGTTTATATAGAGGAGAATGAGTAGGGGGCAAAGATGCGAGCCGTGTGAAACCCTAGTTTTAACCTTTCTTAGTCTGATTTTGGAAGAAACATATTGAAGGCGATTTTCTAAATAGCTAGTGAACCACGCTAATTGGGTGCCTCTAATACGAACCCGAAATTTTGTCATACATGTTGATTAAACCCATAGTAGGCGAGGAACCCGATTGGAAACCGTGTTGGGAGTGTAATACAATATGGAATTTTTCAACGTAATTAGTGAGCCTCTGAACATGATTTTTTCACAGTACACAAGCACACACACACACACACACGCACGCACGCACGCACGCACGCACGCACACACAAAACATGTGCATTGAAGCAAATAGTTTAGAAATTGGTTTTAACTTTCACAATTTGCTTTCACAATTCGCTGCAGGCTTGGTTAACTACATTAATTAAAGCGCAGGCTACATCTGGCGCCTCTGTGAACGAGGAAGCTGCCTTGCACACAGATTTGTGAGTATACATTTTAGAGATTTTGAGTTTGAGCCATAGTTTCATCCGTGCCGAAGGACCTAAAACGGCACAGTGTTGACCGCATTGCTGTGTATTTAGCGCGTTTAGGATCTATTTAGACTTAGTTACATGAACTTGCGCTCTATAAATCTTCATATAATAATAATTGATCTCACCCATTAAATTCATTTTGAAATAAGCTATACGGTCGATACAGGTGAACATGTGTATTGAAGCAATTAGTTTAGAAATTGGTTTTAAGTTACAGCTGCATTGAACAGATTCACAGCTGTCGTTGTGATGTCGCAATTAGTAGTCTTTTCTTGAATTCGTTGAAGTCAGTCTACTCTATTCAGTCGAAGGAGACATGGCTGGCCTTTCTTGTGTTTCCTCGCTGAGATCTCCGACTTTTCTGTATGTCATTATAGTTGGTAAGGAAGCGCTTTTGTTACATCTAGGCCCAGTAGGCTCATTATGCACAGGAAAATACAAAGTAGATCGATTACAGACTAGCGGTGATAGGGTCTTTTTTTTACAGTGGCACCATATATATATACTTATATTAATTTACTACTTTTTCACTGAGGCAACCGTCGATTGATGGCTTCAGCTGCGCTATATTTCTATCGAAGGTCTATTGAGGCACAGAAGTAGATGCGAGAAACTTGACACAATGGGCGACTACGATATGCGATTAGGCATGCCTTCCTTGAGAAGTTTATCGTCTAAAAACAAATGGTAGTCTAATTATGACAGAATGACATTTGTGTATCGCCTATGAACAGCCTTTCAAAGCTTCGGTGTCACAAGACGCGTTGTGAAGCTTTGTATCTGCGGTGCTCAGAGGTGGCTTTGATCAACACCCGTCAGCTGATTCGATGTATCAGTTCTTTAGAGTTCTGGAATGTTGACTAGATTTGCGGATTTAGTAGGACTTTGGTGTGCAATGTATTGTCTCGTCTAATCTGATCTAATCTGATGTGATCTGCTGTTCGTATCTGATAGGATCGTGTTCGATCCAATCTAATCCAATCTAGTCTGAGAATTTCTACAGCGCCGCTATTATGATGCACAAGGCTTCAACTGATGTGCGTTTTAGCTGAAGCTGCAGTTAACCATCGCAATCCGATGCAGAAATGCGACCGAAATGCAGAGTCAAAGATTAAAACAGACTAGACGACGACACATTTAATCACTTGGTGGCCGTTGTAATCCTATGGTTCTTTTGTTAATATCTGTAGGAATTGTCGTGATCTGCGTGTGCCAAGTGCCATGTGCTTCTGCAGACCCGTGTCTGAATGCTGTTAAAATAGGAGACTACAGGCGCAGCACAAGTTTCGTACCGTCAGAGAATGATCCTCAACTGTGCGACACAAACTTGAATGAGTGTAAGTTTAAGAAATTTTGGCATTCATGCACAGAAAAGACTAAGCAAAGGAAGAAGAAATATAATAGTAATAATAATATTAATAATACTAAAAATAATAATAATTATAATAATAATAATAATAATAATAATAATAATAATAATTATAATTATAATTATAATAACGCATTTTGCTTGCTCATAATCCTAATAACATATTTCATCCTCCACAGAGTCGGTCTTGAGTTTTGGCGTGAAGTCTCATAAGCAAAGAAAACCGTTCCATTTAATCTTAAATTCTTGTAGTGAACTCTCCTTTTAGTTTCTATCCGACCACCCTGGTTCCAATTTCTCACGGGTCGAATGCAGAATGGAACTGATGCACCGAGATGATGCCTATGTTTGCCGCGTTATATGCAGCGGCTCATGGTTGGGTGAGCGGGTGAGGTAATTGGGAGTTCGCGCCAATATCGTACATACCCTGTACTGGACCCGGTTGGGGAATAATTCAGATTATATATGGAAGGCACCTAGACTAGACAACATACGTGTAAATATCCTACTCTCCTAAACTGAACTATGCTTTTTTTTTTATTTACACTCTCAAATAAATAAATTCTACAGCGTAACGCTTAGTAAAAAGATATGCTACAGAAATTGACCTAGGCTGATCTAGCAGGGATCTAAGAATGCCATGTCCAATGCAAGAGGCTCGATAAGGATCGATGACCGAACAAATGGGTATCTTTTTTACTCAAGTGACACCCGCAGGATTATCGTTCAAACAAAATGGACTAAATATTATACTATGAACGTCATGTAACACTGGCGTTCATACTACAATATCCTAACCTGAACTATGGTTATTTACATGTTGCAGTCAATCCGATCTCTCAAATAAATAAATTCTACATATTAAATCTGTGGGTTTCAATGTGTATAGCCTTATGGTACCGATTTGATGCACCCACTGGTGCGAAGATGCCAGAGTCCTGTGTTACTACGCTTCACTGTGGAACAATGCTTCCGATTTGGATGGATGGTGTCCATCCAACCGGTAGGAGCCTTTTGCATGCCTAGCATCATATCTGAAAGTATGAAGCAAAACGTTGCGTAACTTTTTACAATTTCTCTAATTTTGATGAATTAATTCAATTCTGTAATTCAGGATGGCCATACATCGCTTTTCTGAGGTACCTAAAAGGAACGTTTTCTCAGATCTATGTAAAATAAACCTATTGATTGTCTAAGCTCGCAAACTGTCACAGATCAGACTCCAGCCAAAGAAACGCCGCCTGCGTTTCCCCCTAAGTCGAGAATAAAACATCCGATGACAGGAATATGGCCTATGTACGTCTTGACAATGTAACTTCTGATTGGTTTAGAGTTGACAGTGAGTGATGATAGAGCTGCATACTTGCCCTAGATCTTTTTTTGCCGTCAATGGACCAGGATGTCGACGAAGAACACACAGGCGAATGCAACGCATTGGATATGTGCTCGGACCTTGCTTTTGCCGATGATATGACCATTCTTGATGAAACTCTGGAGACCCTGGTCCTTTTGTTGGAGATATTGGGCCGAGAAGTACACCAGTTTGAAATCAAATAGGCCAACATCAAGACCCGACTGCACTGGAAGCTCCAAAGAGTTTGAATCGCATGCAGCTTGCGGGTAGCATGGTGGAGCGTTTTACCTACCTTGGGTAGAATGTCGAGGCAGATAGCAACAACGAACTTAAGGTCCGAAGACAAATAGCAGTTGGCCGTGGTTGTATGACCAGACTTAAATTTAATAGGAGAGTTTGGTTGCGAACTCCGCTTGTGTACATCCTAAATACTGCCTTTACTGGGCTGAGTTCTGGACGCTCACAGTGTCTCTTCAGGTGCTCGGGACAGACTGCGAATGTTTGAGTACTTCGTACGGAAGGCACGACAACGCTCGTAACCTCTTAGTCATGATATCCGGTCCCCCCGAGGAGATGGAAGTGACGTTTGGGACGACCAGGGCACACATGGATCCGAGAGTTGGAGGCGGATCTTCCTCCCTCTGAACTTTGAACTGCACCCAGCATGGAGTCGAACCCAAGCCAGGGACGAATGGTAGAGTCCTGAAAATGGCAACGCTCGAGAGAGGAGCAATCCATGAATGATGGTGATGGTGATGATGCCCTTACGTGGTAGCCAGCATCAAGTGGTACATACCTGATCTAGTTTTACAGTGACGTTACAGAAGCCACTGGATTGTGGTAGAGAAGAAAAGCAAGACATTTTGACATTCATCTGGCGAGAAGTTGCGAAGTTACAATTGTGGCTATCTACCTCGAAAGCTTGCTATCGTATTACATTGGCTGTTACCTCTTTACACTGGCGAATTTAAGGTATTGCGCTGTATAATCGGAATTGCTGTTGAAACTGTCAGTAAGAGATCATTATATTGCATATAAAATACTTTTTTTACTCGAAAGTTCAGCGAACGTTGATTGAATTGATGTTCTAGCGGCCAATCCTGGTCCGAAGTCGGTGAAGGTCTGCTGTCCTCACTGGCTGGAGGAAAACAACTGCTGCGATTGGACAGAAACTATTCAGGTTATTTGGTGTGAGGACAAGACCACTAATCAGGAGTACTTCGTGTACCAGCTGAAGAAACCCCCTTTCTGTTCGATGTCGTACTGTGCAGGAGATGGAGTCGCTTGCAGCAAAGACTGCTCCTGGAATGGAGTCAAGAAAGCCTGTTCATGTAAGTTCAGCCTGTGTACTGAGGTGAGTAATAATTACACGGATAGGCCAACATTTGTGCGCATTGCGTTTTAGAGGTGAAGGGTCCGATATTATGTGCATTAACAACAGTCAATGGGGAATCATCTGAGCTATAGTGAAGTTCAACCATTCCTCTGTAAATCACACATTGATTGTAAGTGCAGTTCTTTGCAGTTCTTTGTTAACCAACGTCTTCCAAACGTCATAGGTTACCCAAGTTTATTCATGCAAGTCTACCTATATTTGCCAAGTGTTGGCAATATAGACTGCAATATAGGAAAACTCTTAGAACAATAATTCCAATATTGGAATTATTGTTCTAAGAGTTTTCCTATATTGCAAGAAAACCTTTTTTCGAATATTTTTACAACACAAGGTCCAGCCTATCCTGCAATGACTGCTCCGATCTTAAAAGAGCCTAGATTAGAAACTGGACCGACACAAGTTCGGAACGCCTATCCACCTGGAGAGCTATTCTACCCAACGAGGTTCGTCGTGGACTGTGTCATCGGATATCCTCAGCAGCAGACTGATGATGGAGCAAGATTCGATGTCATCTACGAAGCCGATGGTCTGCACGTTGCTCGCTTCACGGCCAAGTCAACAGATCCAGTGGCTACTTTGGATGAAGTTTCTCTCATCGGGTACATCGGACGCACGGTAGGACATTCAGAGAAGTTTTAGGTTCCAGTTTAATTAGTCTACATTATTCTATGTAGTTGATGTAAACTTCAAGAAGTCTCAGAGGAATGTTTAGTCAGATGTTCTAAGCTTTTGTCTTAAAATTTCGCATAGCAGCTTGAGATTTTGGCACCTACTAGTTGAATATCAATTCTGGAAACTATCTTGTATACACACGCATGACACTTGTTTAGCTGGAAATATTGCAATCTGTTGAAATTAAATGGATAGAATTGATTTGGTAATGCAACATCATGTACCAGATAGGCCTACCGCTCGCGTCGACCAATTATGTAATTATAGCCTCTACAGACACAGAGGAAAACAATGGACAGACAAAGAGACAAAGAGGCAGTCGGGCAGTCGGGCAGACAGACAGACAGACAGCAGGAATATGTCTGTGTGTTTGTTTGTTTGTTTGCGCGCATTTTATGCCAGATCTATAAAAGGCAAGAATCCAAATTCCGTGTCGTAACGCAATGGCATAGCCATCAGTGTTAACGAGCTTTTTAGCTGTTGAATATAACATGACTATGTAATTATAGCCTCTACAGACACAGAGGAAAACAATGGACAGACAAAGAGACAAAGAGGCAGTCGGGCAGACAGACAGACATGACTATTAATCTCATAGGCCCTACCTGACTTAAATTTCTATGAGGTTAACTCACCGAGATTTCACTTTTAAACATTTGGAGCGGTTTGATTACCGCTGGCGCATGCAGCGATAGCATTATGTAGGCATATATAAATATAGGCCTACATACATAGGCCTATATAATATATGCCTATACATATAGGCAACATCGAATTTTCCTTGTTGTTTTACGATCTCGGGCCTGTCTAAAGGTCATACGCATCGGCCGATTTTACGAACGATTGCTCGACGTCAATTGATTTATAGATGTGAAGTTTACATCGTGCACAGTTTTCAAATTGGTAAAAGTGTATAAATAGTGTTACTATCCAAAGATGTCTTAACTATTAGGAAAAGTTCGTATTATACGAAGCAAACACGAGCTTTAATTATTAAGCTTAGCAACTTTTTAAACAAGCCTTAATTGCGTTCCGAACTGTACATATACACCACGAGTGGTAGGCTAAGGTCTGTAAAGTATTGGCACTTCATATATTTTGCTGTTTCACGCATGTCATTATACTCATTGTCGTTGATACTCTTTCTTCAATTGTAAAGTTTGTTAACGCTGTAACTGTAGCCTAATTACGACAATTTCTACAGGCATGGTAAGTAGCAAGCTACTTCTAGGGTGCTGTACGCTGTCAACAGTCAGCGCAAATGCTAAGATTTACTACATGTTTTACGATCTCGGGCCTATCTAAAGGTCATACGCATAGGCCGATTTTTTACGAACTCAAGTGCATTTTAAACTGCTTTTTAAAAACATAAGGCTTTTGGCTTACTGCTTAGGCGCAGGAAGACTGTTCCAGGCACGTGGACCAGTGACCCAAAAGGCCCGGTCTCCTGTTTAAGTTTTAGTTAATGGCACGAATACATCAGGAGCCTTTGATGATCGCAGCCGAGACCTATTAGGATCGTCCAGTAGCGATGCCATCTGCGAGTTAGCGTGGTCCGCTGTTGCCCAGACATTTATACACCTGAAGGCAACGTTTGAATTTTACGGGCTCGAGCCACTGAAGCTGATCTTGTATCGCAGTTATTATTTCACGTTTCACACTAATTTCGTTAAATGAAATGCGCCCTGATCCTGCGAACAGATCGATATTTGGTACTAAATTTCGGCGAGTCTTTCTAGATGCAGAAGAAAATTGCTTCATTATGAATGTTTCAATATTGATGTTATTTTCAGCTTACCTGTAGAGTCGCATCGTTTTGGGACTCATCGGACGCTGGTAGCAAGTACCTTTTCAGCAACAGACGCTGGTTTGGTTTGAGTCCAGTGGTAAGTATGCTTTTTCTCCGTCCTACGTAGAAACTTCTAAGCCACTAGACCAACTCAAATTGTTTCAAAATTATTAAGATCCTCTATATACAGAATATATGGGCACAGTCGCCCGAGTATTATAAAATTCTGATATTTAATAATATAAACGAACAGAATGTCATGAAATCACGAGGTTAACTTATTATTACGCTCCTTTTATTGGGCGCTTCCAACTAATGAATATTCGTGACCAATGACGTCACTGTTTACAAATGACAACATTTCAACGGACCTTCGTTTCACACTTCATTCAACTTAAATTTAAATACACCGTAAACGGCTGCCTTTTAAATTAACGGCTTAAAACGGGCTTAAATTAATTTACATAGGCGGCGAACAGGCTGAAACGAACGACCTTTACGGGCTTAAAGGGACCAATTTACTTGGGTGCTTTGAGGCTAGGTGTTTCACAGCCCATAGTCAACATGGATTTTCGTCGCGATCGACATTCTGATTAAACTATGAAGGTCACAATAAATTTCACGCACATTGGAAAATACTATGACTGTGTTTTCCCATCACCCACATTTAATTCTACCCACCTTTACCTTTCCCTGTTGAATTTAGTGTAAATTGAATCAATGGCCGCTCTAACGATCTTTCAATTTATTTCTTCATGGCATGTTTTCTACAGAACGAAGCCGGATTATCAATAAATAACAATCTGGTAGTGAAAGAAGGCCAGACCGTGAGCTTTTGGATGCAACCATCATTTCCCATTACCACTCGACCATGTTTCGATGTTCCAAACGTCAAGTGTTTCTACAAAACGTACAGTTTTTCAATCCATGCTTCAGAAAGCGTCGTGAAACTAAGCGACTGTAATCTGGTCGTCACTCAGAGCATTCCCCGCTCAGGAGAAGTTAAAATGTCCCCAATTCCAACGATTGGAAGCAGACCAAAGCCTTTCATCTGGCAACTGAACTTCAACGTCTACAACGACGCCATCATGAACGCGAACAATCTGGAACCACTACGCACCCAGCTCACCCCGATCTTCAAAAACTACCAAATACAAAGTATCAATGTATGCATTAATGATTCTCCGACAGGATGGTCTAATCGGTGAAGCGCTTTGTATGTGATCGAAAGGTTATGGGTTCGAGCCTGCTGAGTGGACCCCTTCGTGTAATGACCTTGGGCAAGTTTCGCATAAGTAAGCCTACCTATCTCATCAAACACTGGAATTTGGTACCGGAGGGTGCTGGAAGGTAGACATCAGAAATCCTGGGATGCGCTACTACCGTTTGCAGGAAATGAGATTCAATCATTAGCAGATCAAGGGCCGGAGAGGTCAGGGAACACTTCCCTACCATCAACTAAGGAACACGGGATCTTTACTTATTATTGGGCCTACTTTACTTTCTACTTGACATTACTGTAGAGTGTAGAGAGTGTGAAATGTGGTGTCGAGATATGCAGTATGTACCTCCGTGGTGGAAACCCATGTTTAGAGATGTCCGTGCGACATTGTAGTCTAAACACACATACAGTAGCAGTGTTTGAAAATTAAGCTGCTTAAGACCTCAAACGATGTAGGCCTATTGATCTTACACGAAATTATGTAATTAATTTCCTTCTACTGCTGTTACTGATTTTTTCATTGTCACTTGTTGCGGTTAGTTTAGAACCCTTGTTAAATCCAGTCGAAGCAGTTGGTAACAGCAGGAAATCAGTAACAGCAGCAGAACGAAATTAATTACTGCAAATGATTTATGAACTAATTACCGCATCATGATGATTTCGATTATTTTCTGCTGCACACATGAACTGGTTTGCAAATGAATTTTCTGATAGCATTGTGTAATTACTTACGCATGCTCTCAATTATTCCATTCGACTTCTCCATTCTTTCTGGATTTTAATACTCTCAGGTATTCTGGGCAAGAACGAACCATTTTGCTTAAAGTAAATTAGGCCTATGTAATTCTGAAATATATCCATATCCTCTTGTAAAGAGTCTACTGCATGGTGCCATGCTGAATCATTTGTTCTGAAAAATTCAGCTGACCATCTTGCCAATATATAAACGTACGCTGTCGGTTATTTCAGATCGAGATAGTCGACCCCGACCCGCAGCCAATCTGCGAATCACTCGGTGATCCGCACATATGGCCATTCCCAGACGCTGCTGGGAACAGGTGAGTGTCCTTCGATCCGTTGGTAAATGGCCTACAGGCCGAATAATTGATTGGTGTGAACGGTAGGCTACTATATAACAAAAGCATCTCTCTGCGTGATGAGAAGAACGGTCTCTGCTGGTCAGGGCATCTGCCAAAGGAAGTAGTAACTTCGATCGCGCCCGTGTCTAATGCTAAAGTTATCAACCGATGGCATACCAAAACCAAACCGTAATTATGTCATTATCCAGAAGATCAGTCCGTAAGACAGAAAGGCAGCCTATGGTGGTTAAGCCATCTGAAAGAGGTAAGTCTCAAGCTGAGGACGAAATGACATAAGCGACTTCGCAGAACGGACAGATACTGGGTTAAGAGAGTTTCAAACTCAAAGTTGTTTCATCAAGAACAGTTCTAGTTTTGTTTTAGATATGACTTCCTATATAGGAAGAGAATGTGTTGACCTGGTGGAATAACGATTAGTTTGGGAATAAGGACTGATTTAAACTAATGCGGTTGACAAAGTTCAATGTTTTATGAAATGTGAGCCCCAATTTGAAACCAATACGTTGCGGAACAGGAAGACGATGTGAAGACGATGTTTAAGCTAAGAGGTCATATGTTCATATTTTGACGTGTTTCTTACGTATCTCACCAGAGTTCTGAACATGTGAAGAATGCATGTCAAGCGTGCTTTTACCACCTGCTTCAGATTCGCATTACACGCTTTTCGCTTACAACTCAAGCCGCAACAGCCCTGGTGCATGTATAGGCCTAATCAGTTGCTCCAGGGTTGACTGGTCATGACAATGCTATTTATGGACATCTAACTCATTCCTGCATGAGTCGGTTCCAATCAGTCGTAAATGCTGCGTCTCGGCTTGGAATATTGTCGGCTATCGGTGGTATACTTAAGTTTGGTCATATATCCATTTTCATGTGGTAGGATCTGCATAAGTTACCTATGCAAAGGAGCATTGAGTTTAAGATCCTGATGCTCATGCGTAACTGTCTAGCAGACTCTGCTCCACCTGTACCTCAACGAGCTTTGTGGCTCAGTGTAGTCCATACCTACATGTAATTGCAGATTTTTCCGCTCTGCCGAGCAGAGCAATTTGGTTGTTCCACCGGCCCGAACTTCAACGGTCCAGCATAGAAGTTTTGCTGTTGTCGGCCCATCCTCCTGGAATAAGTTCCCTAACAACCTGCAACATGAATAAATTATTTAGTTTTTACTCTCGCAATCAGTAACAGTTTTTACGACAACATAGGGCCTACAAGCAATTAACCTCGCGATTTATTATGCTGTAGAGTCCCTTATGACATCTTCAGCGTCGGAGATTTCTACCTCGTCCAATCACAATCCAGAGGTTTACAGGTTAGAAATCTATAATTACTGTTGAAAAGTACGAAGTCCTACAGTGCGGTTATAACAAAGAATAAGATTCGATACCGGAGCGCTGTTGTAACAAAGCACAGTCAATGGCGCTCCAATGCCTATTGACGATCTGAATTCGAAAGACTTCATAGGACTTCATAGCAACCAGGTGGCGGTGATCAGGACAGAATATGGCGACACGGCAAGTTTTCGAATAAAAAAAGGAGTTAGACAGGGATGCATACTATCACCGTACCTATTCATTCTATATGCAGAAAGGATAATGAGGGAGGCAAGTTTTGATGATGAGGCGGAGGGTGTGAGGATAGCGGGAAGGATAGTGAACAACTTAAGGTATGCGGACGACACAACACTGCTGGCGGAAACACAGGAGAAACTGAAGGATAACATTGAAGGCTAAAATGTGCAAGCGAGAAAGCAGGAATGTACTTCAATATAAAAAAGACGAAGATAATGACCACTGAGAAGTGGAGGTATTTTGAAGTAGATGGGAAGGAGATAGAGGTGGTATCAAGCTTCTGTTTCTTGGGGGCCATGATGGAGAGTGAAGGTGGATGCGAACGAGAAATACGACGGAGAATTACACTGGGGAAGACGGCAATGCAGGGACTAGAAAAAATATGGAAGGACAAATCAGTGAGTTTGGGAACGAAGACAAGAATTGTTAAAGCAATGATCCTACCAGTGGTGCTTTATGGATGCGAAACATGGACAAAAACCAAGGCATTGGAGAAGAAAATTGAGGCATGTGAAATGTGGATTTGGAGGAGGATGTTGAGGGTTTCTTGGACTGAGAAGAGAACTAACGGGGATATCCTGGAAGAAATAGGACACTGGAGAGGGAGTTTGACGTTGGGGCAAAGAGCGGCCAGGCAGAAGATGTCATACTTTGGACATGTGATGCGTGCAGATGGGCTGGAAAAGGAGATGATGTTGGCGTGTGGGGAGGGCAGGAGGAGGAGAGGACGTCCAAGGAGGAGATGGATGGAGGAGATACAAGAGGCAATGAAGATGAACATCTCGGAGCTGAAAGAGGCCACGAGAAATCGGAGCACATGGAGAAGGTTGACCATGACAGTCGCTAGGATTCAACGAATCGACAGCACAAGGTGACAAAGTGACATAGGACACTGAGATAGAATCAATCTAAAATCTTACATTGACTTGGAGAATACGTAGAAACATGGTCCATTCTACCAGTCTGTCTAATATTTAATACAGTATCAGTACGTCGGCGGAGTTCAGATGCCATAAAACTTACGTGTCCGTGTTTCCTGCCACACCCTCGTTCAGTCAGATAGTGCGGAAGCCAGAGTTATAAATATCGCCCTTCATGAGAAGATTACTTATTAAGATCCGCAATGGCGAATCGGGAAAGCATTTAGGGCAGTAATTGTAAAGCAGAGACAGGAAGTTGTTCATCAGTCGTTGCCTGCTCAGTCAAGGCCATTGACGAATTCTCCTAACAACACTGATCACCTAAGATATTGATGGGTCAACCTTTCGATTGAGGTGAACAACAACCGTGCACTCTTCAAGGTTGTACGCGTAGACCTGATGGCGTCTTTGAATAGGTTTCAATTCTACAGTATCTCCTATACGGTATAAGAATGAAACAAACTCTGTAGCATACATCGCCAACTGTCAGCCGTGGATGTAGCTTGCATAAGCGGGGCATTTGAGTTCCTGCAATGACCGGTGAGTTGGTCTTTTCAAATTCAGTGACCATTTACTTTAGACGGAAGACGCTATTCCAATCAAAATACATTACCATAAAGTTTGCTTAGCCTATGTAATGACGCTTGTAATTTTTCATAAAATTTGCTATATAAATGTCTCCAAATACAAACATAATTAAACGTAGATATTCATAATTCTATAGTCCGAAAATCTTTCCATTTCTAACCTTATTTTCCTCTTTTTATTTAGATTAAACAAGATTGTTTCTTTTAAATCTGCTATAGATCCAGGTCAGGCACGTGCCATGCAACCCCACACACCCAATACCAGTTTCGTGCAACTGTGGAGTCATCGCTCGCGAGGGCAACACCATCTTTGGCATAACCGGCTGCCATCAAGTGACGCCAGTCTTAGTCAACTACAGATTGGACAACATTTCACCAGCTGGTACCATTCAAACGACATCTACCGGGTGGAAGGTAAGTCTCAACATCAGTTCTGATTTGTACTTACTGAATACAAATTTAGAGATAAACAGAATGAGGCATCATGCCTACAGGTGACGGTAACAGGAAAAATTCTCGCAGCCACTGAGAGCGTGATTAGGCGTGAGGTGCGTGAGGACGATCGTTCAGTATAAGTATGAAGGGGCCAGTCTTGCATGGTGATGAGAACGTTGAAGGCAGTTGGCTTATGGCAACTAGACAGTGTAGATGTACATAATAATATTTGCGTATACAGGGTGGGCCAGCATAAATGAACCGCCTTTGCATGCATAGAACTCCGCCGAATAGTAGCGGTAGGACCGAATACGAATAGTGGTCACGTGACATCTGTTTCTGCATATACGGCTGCTATAGCGAGTGGAGTGAACGTTGAGTAAGTGACAATTTCTAAGTTTAGTTAAATTAGTTCCATTCCTAGTTTACACAGACTGGCAAAACGATGAAAAAATTACATGAAGTTAACTGTTTACTTTTAGTTCATGTATTAAATTTACTGAACTGAAACTTTTGCTTACATTTGAAATTTTGAATTTTGTCGGTAGACCTATTTTGTACACTATTCGTATTCGTATTCGTATTCGGCCGAATAGTTGGTCCAATTATTCGTATTCGGCCGAATTGTGATATAAATCACCTATTCGGTACAGCCCTAGTATAAACCATAGATGGGAATATTGCCACATGGGCTTCATCTGTCCAACATATGGAATCACATGGCCCTATTTGTAGGATGTATGAAGTACAGATGGGAATGTTTAACACTAAAATATAATATATTTAACAATCTTTAGGTGTTTGGCATATATGCAGTTTCTATTCGGCCAACCATATCTATTTACAAGCAAACATCAGTAACAAATGTTTGCTTATTCTAATTCAATGAAAGTTTAGATGATAAAGGTTGTCTTTTTCTGGGAAGATGACTCTGCTGTCTGGAATTGAAATCGATGTCAGTGCCTGGTGGTGGAACACGGGCTGGATCATGAATATCGTCGTTACTGGACTTCGATCTGAACTGACCCAATACGACGGACTGTGTTCTGTTCGAGGTCTCATCACCGCGCCATGCACAGATGAGTGCGATCGCTATAGGTAGGTATATTTGAATCGTGACAATTAGGGGCCTACTGGTCTTCATCTGTCCCGCATATGGAATCACGGTATTACGGTAGCTTAAAAGAATAGAGCGTGTTGGTGGCATTACTTCAACAGGCAATTTAAAATATTTTAAAACTAAAACTGCAATTAAACTGGAGCCACTGACTGTTGGGAGCACGTGAATCTAGTGGTTAGCGTGCTGGACTGGCAACCAAGTGGGAAGATCAGTAGGCGAAGGAGAGGATCCGCTCTCCCACCCGCTCTCACATGCCGAGGGTAAGAAAAATGAAATCGTCAACATTCATAAAAGGTCATGGCTGCCTCTCTCAGCTTGCTAAGGGGACCGTTCTGTCTGTCTGTCTGTCTGTCTGTCTGTCTGTCTCTGTCTGTCTGTCTGTCTGTCTGTCTCTCTATCTATCTCTCTCTCTCTCTCTCTCTCTCTCTCTCTCTCTCTCTCTCTCTCTCTCTCTCTCTCTCTCTCTCTCTCTCTCTCTCTCTCTCTCTCTCTCTCTCTCTCTCTCTCTCTCTCTCTCTCGCTCTTTCTCTCTCTTCGTACTGCATGTAGTGACCGAAGTGCTTAAAATGAAATTGTCCAGTGTTCATGATCTTAGGATTTGTCCATTCCCGGCACAAGGGCAAAGAAGAGCCCGTTATAAGTACCTTCTCTACGTTGCCTTATGTAGGTCATTGGAGCTTTACTTTAGCAAACGATTCATGATAATTTATCGCAGAGTTACCAAAGCGAACAGTTTCTTTAACATCAAATCGGACAATCTGCCGAAATGCGACACAGCTTACATCGTTCCAACGTGCCAATGCTACGGAAAGAACGTCGACCAATCGATCAACGTTACCTGCGGCCAACCCGTGGGAAACTCCCTCCTCGAGATCGATGCCGCCACGGCCTGCAGCAAGCGTAAGAGGGCAGCTGACTCATCGCCATCCACCGTCGACACAATTGGCGTAGATGATCTTTACGACGACCCGATGCCACCGCCCGTTATGTCAAACGAAACATTACCTGAAATTTCAAAAGAAGCCGCGGCCCAAACCTGCACCGAATCACTGAAGAAATCACCTGTCTACGATCATTGCATACGCAGAATCGATACCACGTTCATCATCAGCTCGTGCATTTTGGACTGCACGGTAGGATCAGTGTTGTACATTGTAAAACATAATATGACCATACCATGACATAAAATAATATAACATAGAATGTTTTGACCAGGCCCGGCTCAAGACATTTGGCGGCCTTAGGCAAACCGGCAAACCGGCGGCCCTGAGCAAACCCTCAACCCTCAAAAAATTTGTGATTTTCGTCATGGTAATTTCGTCCATCTTTTTTGGAATTTCATCTTACAAAAAAACTTGATGACTTTTTTTAGTCATTCGCCTCACAAATGAATGTCATCACCTTTAGCGAAAAATAATTACAAAATAATTAACAATGTTTCATTTATGACTTTCCAGAAATTTTTTGTTTATTTAAAAAAAATGGAAAATTGGCGGCCCCTAAAAATCGGCGGCTCTGGGCGGTTGCCCAGTTTGCCTAACGGACGAACCGGGCCTGGTTTTGACACGACATAACATGACCTCATAAAAACTTGACATAGCGTAACATAACATGACATGACATGACATGAAAAACCTCACATACCGCAAAAATAACATGTCAAAGCATAGCATGACATGACAATCTAAAATAACCACGCTTAAAGAGGTTTAGAGCCATTTCCAAAAATTACCCGGAAGGTCTGGGTTAGTAGTTGGGGTAGTGTTTTTACCAGCACATGCCTTCCATACATAGTGTTATTATTAGAATAAGTAATGAATTCACTTATATTCTATTCAATCAGTGAATTTAATATTATTTAATTATTCGAATTGCAATAGTTTTTGTCAGCCAATTTGAGTGGAGAGTGAGAGTTCATCTTACGAGATTTGGTTTTAGCTTCTAAGGAGCTTCGAACCAGCGCGTTCCGTACCAACGCAACTTGAACTGTCGTGTCTCCGCTCCTTTCAACTGTCTTTGGAGGATCCAGATACGAAGAACACCGAAGAAATTAATAGGATCTTGAAAGAAGTAAAAGGATTGGTTTGCCCATCACAATGCAGTTATCGGGGACGATGTGCTAACGGAGTCTGCATCTGCAACGCAGGTTATAATAATAATAATTATATTCTTTATTATTTCAAACCGACAGACGCAGTAAGATTACATTGAAACACGAAAGTACAATCAATATCTTAATTAGGCTAAACACACGGTTTGGCAGCCATGCAAGGCGCCGCCCTAGAGGGGGGTTACGAGAGTCGATCCGCGTACCTTATGCTCTCCTGGCCATGAGTGTTACCACTACTCTATCCCCCCTCCCCAACAACTAATAATAAGTTAATAACAACAAGTCCCTTATCGAGCAAGAATAACTAAACGCTTGTTTCTGATTCAGACCAGATGAAAGATTTATTCTCATGTTAAACTTCACGCGTATAGAGTAGCTTAGTTGTGCAGTAGGCACGTTCGAGTAAAAAATGTATGCACGAATGTACATTGTACATGTATGTGCTTTTTATTTATTCACTTTGGGCTCCTAGCTATCAAAGCAGGTTTGGGCGAGGTGCTTTCTTTCCTTTCCTTAGATACTGAGCCAGCAAGCGATGTTTATATAAATCCTCTTGTAAGTCTAAAGTCCGTCTCAGCTCAATTCGACGCATCTTCGTAAGAAGACGATTGTGTGAAAACAAATTTTCCATCGTCATTACGGTCTCCATTTAGTCTGCTCAGAGGTTGGAGTCACAAGGACCAGACGACCGCGGATGATAATTCATGTGCCGCCTTTTATATATTTCAGATGCATTATATATACACTGGACAGACTGAGGAAGTTACAAAAGAGGGCGATAGGCATAATAATTATTACTAAAAGCAAGTTTAATGCCCATACTTTCCATCTTTTCCGACTAACGAAAATACTGACAATTGATCAGATAAAACAATTACAGATTAGGGTCTTCGTGTTTCAATTTATTTATTACTCCCTTCCAGCTTGTTTTGCTAGATACTTTACTGTCACTAAGGATATTCATAGTCATAATAATAAGGACACTCTCCGTTCGATAAGCTTTAATACTAACTATAGCCTATAGGAAGCAATCCATAAAGTACATAGGTCCTGTTATCTGGAACAACTTGCCATGGGAAATTCGTAATTTGTCAACTATTACTTCCTTCAAAAGATTACTAAGAATGCATCCTATGAACCACTAATGATAATGCGCCGGGTTCTCCCAAATTTCTTTCTCTTGCTTTCTTTCTCTTGTATTTTTTTACTTGTTATATTTTTGTCAACTCTCTTTAGTTAAGTCTGCATACTCCCGTTATTACGTTGATGATGATTGTAATGGTCTTGTGACCACTGATGCTAAGGCTCTATAATGATGTTGCTAACCTGCCTGTATCGTCATGTATTGTCTCTGATGTTATTACCTGGAGTTCCTCGTAAGTGGGACAATAGTCCCTTCTGGAACTCCCAATTGTATCCCACCTAGCTGCCACACGCATTTGTTTTTTTTTAAATTCAATCATTCATGTTCACTTGCTATTCTCTGTTTCGTTCGACTCGTGATGAGATGCAATAAAGAATTATGTTATATATATACATATATATATATATGCATTGTATGTATATATATGCATTGTATATATATATAATATATACAAGGTACATTGCGCGTACATTACGTGACTACGGCCATCTGTTGTAGGTTACATTGGCACCGATTGTTCCTTAAGCAAAGGTCAAGTTCCATCTATCCTTCGAATTATCTCACCAGCCTGCGATTATCGTCAGAAGCCATGCAGGAAAATTTACGTCCAAGCGACTGGTCTCTCCTATCCCAAAAATGTCACCTGCAAACTGAGACTCGAAGAGGTAGGCTTTCTGCATTTATCACAGATGTTGCCTATGGATTTAAGTCGGATACTTCAGGCTTTCAAGCTAACAGAACTGGGGCCGAGTCCATGCCTTAATTTATTTTTTATTTATTTGCATTTAGACTATAATATACTATTGTGCATATGTTGACATATTCTATGAACAAGGCACGTGACTTATTCCATGCGCAAGGCACGTGACTTATTCTATGCACAAGGCACGTGACTTATTCCATGCACAAGGCATGTAACGGTCTATATGCATTCACAGAGCTGGGTCGTTAGTCACTGGTGGTGTGCACAAGCGAGTTCTTGCACATTAAATGTTACGTTCATCTAGTTCCTTTTAAAGTCTGTCTTACAAGCGCTGCTATAAAGCGTGCCACTTTATGGTCTATAATAGTCTTAGGTCTTCGTTTGAATTTGTATTCGCAATCCCGTTTGTTAAAACTCTAGCGAATGAACACGGTCCACATACACTGCAGAAACTCGCAGTTTCCAACTGAAGGCCTCTTCACGGGGATAACCGAAACAGGTTTAGAAACTATGGATTATAGGGGAAGCATACAGGTTCAGAGGTGATGGTTATGCAGTCCGTAATTTGCGCAGCTGAACTAGCAGTGGGGCTTTTCGATTAGCCGTAAAACATGTGGCCATAAAATTTAATGCAAACTGATAACAAGTTATAGATATAAGTTATAGATGATAACAATAACAATAACAATTAATCAGGGTTAATGAAATCTTCGTCAACTGCATGCGCTTTTTCAACAGGAAATCGGAGGAGCAGTTCAATATACAAAGCCTTCCATATCCGGTGGCATGGCGGTTTGTAGTTTGTCATTGTTACCAATCCACACCCACGACGAAAAACCGAGCGGAAAGTATTATACGATTTATGTATCTCTTAGCAACGATGATGCCACGTACAGCCAAGAACAAACGTTCACCGTGTATGACGGTCTCTGTGTAAGATGTTCCAGAAGACCTGCGGAACCCGTCCACTGCCAACCAAAGGTTTCTAGATTCAGTCAATCGAAAATGACAGAGAGTTTCTAGCGTATGCATATTGACTGCATAGAAACATACGTTATATTATTTAATGCTCTTATTAAGCGCACGAGGTCGGTAAATCTAAATCTGGGGCGAGTATATATATGGGCTGACACTACACAATCATTTATTTACACCCCAATCGCATTTTTGTATAATTATATTCTCTGCTCCCGGCCTCCCACCTTGCCCTCCGTCTCTGCCTCCCTCTTTGATTTCCTTTCTTCCTCTCTGCTTCCCTTCCTTCCTTCCAACCCCTCTCCCTTCCTCTCAATTGCTTCTATTCCTTCCTTCTTCACAGCTTCCCTTCCTGCCTTTCTGCCATCGTTATAGACTCTGTCGCGTGAGGAAGTCGACGCCAACGACGAAAGGGCTTCATCATCATGATATAGCCGTCGTTGGCGGTCGAGATGGAATGATGACGGACAAAAGCCAGTCAACGCTTGAACAACGACAGAGTCAGCCAGGCCGGGAGGTAACCAAACACCGCTCGACTGAGTTGTAACATGACTCCGCTCGGGCCGCTGGTGAAACCCGAGACGAGGCAGAACCGCATCTGGGCGGTTCGGTCGGGCGAAGCGACGAGAGACGGGGGAGATGCCGGGGGGGGAGGCAGGTCCCCGACGGCTAACGGCGTAGCGACGATCTTCGAACCCCGATCTCAAGGGAGTAACCCGAAACCAGGATGACACTGATGAGGCGTGGGGAGGGTCGAACAATGGACGTTGCGAAGGACCTACATAAGGGAGGGTAAATGTTACTACGGGACTTATACTACTGGCTTGCGCAACGTGTGGACGGGTCGAGAGATCAACATCGAACGGGGACGAACAGCGACGGCAACAGAGTAAAGTCCGTCAGATTCAGAGACTGACGAGTAGAACGATCTGTAGTTAAGCCTTGCGAGGCAGTACTTGAGATAGTCCTAAGTTATATCTAAACGAGTTAATGCTACGTGGAAGTTTCCGTAAAAGTTAATGTATATATTTGTTTATTAATTAAATACTTTTATTAATCAAACAAAGTTCGTCGTGAGTCTTCTGTAGAAAAGTTAGGCAGCTTTAATTAAAAGTGCAAGTAAAAGAACATAGCGAGTCGAGGGTCGACATCACCACACGGCAAACACACGACAGGCGACCTTCGATCACGACATTGGCGCAGTCGACAGGATTTTCAACTGAGGACGTCACGACTAGTAGCGGAACCGGAAGCGGAGTAGAGGAATCTCAACAGATCGGGACCAGCGGCGAATACAACCCTTCGCAACTGGAGAAATCGAGTGCCGGACTCCGAAGACGAAGGACTCGAAGCGACCGACAGCAACAGGCAAGGACGAGGAACAAGAGCGCCAACGGACGACCGACCATCGCTAGCAACGACGGACGGGAGTGGCAACGGAGGACAGCGGATCAGCCAAGATATCAAAAGACGGAGCACGCTCGACGTATTCAGAGGGTAAGTCCTTACTGGTAGTCGTGGTAATCTGTGAGAGTGCGGTTGAGGTCTGGATGAGGATTGGTGTGCGAATAGCCGAGGCTTTTGCGTAGCTCCTTTTTGCTCAGTTCTGTTCTTGTTGTATTTTGGTAGAATTTTAGGACATTGTTTTCTTTGATTTCTGACCAGCGGTGACTCTCCTCTAACTTACTTATCTTTTTCTATTAGTGAGCGGACTGTTAGAAGATGGATAAGTTGTCGGTGGGAAAAAGAGTGAGGGTGCAGAATATGCCCCATCACAGACTAGTCGCATATCTAATAAAGATGGGACTAGGAGAGGAGGAATTGGATTCCATGAGTATGAACCAGCTCCGAGAGGCTAGTGCTGAAATAATTGTTTCGGGACGGGAGACCCCGCCAGAAGTAAGTAAGGAAGTAAGCACAGGTAGCCTAGATAGCAGTATTAGCTCGGCAGTGCAGATGCAGCTAGTCGAGCTAAAACGATTAAAATACGAGAGAGAGGAAGCGGAGAGAGCGGAGAGGAGAAAAGAAGAGAGAGAGAGAGGAGAGCAGAAGAGAAAGAAGAAAGGCTGAGGAGAGAAAAGAAAGAGGAAGCGGAGAGACTCAGATTGCTTGAGAAGAAGCAGGCTGAGAAGCTCAGGCTGCTGGAGGAGAAGCAGAGGAGGGAAGAGAAAGAGGAAGCGGAAAGACTGAGGAAAGAAGAAAAGGAGGAAATAAACACAGGTAGCCTAGATAGCAGTATTAGCTTCGCAGTGCAAATGCAGCGGGCCATGTCAGAACTAATAAAATACAAGAGAGAGGAAGCGGAGAGAGCGGTGATGAGAAGCATAAAAGAGGGACGCAGGCAGATCGAAGAAGAGAGAAAGAGGATACGAGAAGAGAGAGAAGAAAGGCTGAGGAAAGAAGCGAAGGAGGAAGCAGAGAGACTCAGAGTGCTTGAGGAGAAGCGGGCTGAAAGGCAGAGGAGAGAAGAGAAAGAGGAAGCAGAGAGACTCAGGCTGCTTGAGGAGAAGCAGAGGAGAGAAGAGAAAGAGAAAGCGGAGAAACTGAGGGAAGAAGAAAAGGAGGAAGCGGAAAGACTGAGGAAAGAAGAAAAGGAGGAAGCAGAGAGACTCAGATTGCTTGGGGAGATGCAAGCTGAGAAGCTCAGGCTGCTTGAGGAGAAGCAGAGGAGAGAAGAGAAAGAGGAAGCTGAGAAGCTGAGGCTCCTTGAGGAGAAGCAGAGAAGGGAAGAAAAGGAGGAGGCAGAGAGACTCAGGTTGCTTGAGGAGAAGCGGAGGAGAGAAGAAAAGGAGGAGGCAGAGAAGAGGGAGAAGGAAGTCCGTGAGGAAAGAGAAGCGGAGAGGAGACTCAGAGATGAAAGGGATTACAATTTAAGACATTCGGTCGTAGGACGAATGAAAGCGTACAGCGAAAGCTGGCGTGGACTCCTACCTAGTTTCCCAAGCGACCATGCACAAATCCCTGGCTTTTTCGTGCATTGTGAAAGATTATTCGACTCGTGCGCTGTCCCGGACGACCTTCGTAGTAGATTACTCTGGACCTGTCTAGACAACCAGGCCAGAACATTGACGGCCAGGCTCACACAAGAGGAAATCGACAATGATGGTAGACTAAAAGCTGTCTTGTTGAGAGAGTTCGTGGTGGGCGCGGGCTGCTTGCGGGAGCGAATTGTGGACGCCAGGAGGGCGGCGGGTGAGTCGTGTACCACATTAGCTTCAAGACTGCATAATTTGCTCTCGTATTGCTTGCAAGATCGCAAGGCAGTAGCGTTTGACGACGTAACGAGCCTTTTGATCGCGGACAGGGTGAGGGAGGTGTTGCCCGGAGGATGCTTGGGTTTCATCCTCGGTCAGGGGCAGCAGAGTTGGATGGGGCGCAGGGGTTTGGCTGCGGCGGCTGACACTTGCACCGCCACTCACCCTTGGGAGAGTGGCTGCGTGGGACATGGTCCAGGCACAGGTGGGACGGAGTCACGCTATGCGAAAGCACCAGCGCCTCCACCAACTACAGCTAAACAGACGGACAAATGGACTAACCGATCAGGAGGGACACAGACAAATAGCAGGACCGACGGACGTCCAACCTCCAAAGAGATTAGAAGGCGGGGCCTTTGTTTTCTGTGCTTATCGCCAGATCACAGGGCTAGCGCATGCCTGACGAACAAACAAACCGAGAGTAAACAGGCGAGCGCGTGCGCGGTCCAACCAACCGTGACCAAAGCGCTAGACGGACAGATAGGCAATCAACGCGAAGCTTATGCTGTGATCTTTGCGTTAAAGAAGTTTAGGAATTGGATTTTTATGTCAAGGACCACCCTCTATTCTGATCACAACCCCTTGACTTTCCTAACTGCTTCTACGCCTACAAGCGCGAAACTTGCGAGATGGGCTCTAGCCCTCCAGGACTTCGATACTTCTTTTGAATATCGACCTGGATCGTTGAACATTCCCGCTGATCTCTTGTCCAGACTATGAATGAGGAGAAGGCGGACTACCATGTAAGGCACCGCGATAACTGTACATATTAATTTCTAACTGTGCTTATATTTTGTATTTTTCATGGGAACGACGAGGACATGGTCTGGAGGGAATCAGCGGAGGGATCGACATCATTCTCAGCCGGGAGGCGAATCAAAGACTGGCTTTATCCTCCCCCGGGAAGGGAGGTGTCGCGTGAGGAAGTCGACGCCAACGACGAAAGGGCTTCATCATCATGATATAGCCGTCGTTGGCGGTCGAGATGGAATGATGACGGACAAAAGCCAGTCAACGCCTGAACAACGACAGAGTCAGCCAGGCCGGGAGGTAACCAAACACCGCTCGACTGAGTTGTAACATGACTCCGCTCGGGCCGCTGGTGAAACCCGAGACGACGCAGAACCGCATCTGGGCGGTTCGGTCGGGCGAAGCGACGAGAGACGGGGGAGATGCCGGGGGGGGAGGCAGGTCCCCGACGGCTAACGGCGTAGCGACGATCTTCGAACCCCGATCTCAAGGGAGTAACCCGAAACCAGGATGACACTGATGAGGCGTGGGGAGGGTCGAACAATGGACGTTGCGAAGGACCTACATAAGGGAGGGTAAATGTTACTACGGGACTTATACTACTGGCTTGCGCAACGTGTGGACGGGTCGAGAGATCAACATCGAACGGGGACGAACAGCGACGGCAACAGAGTAAAGTCCGTCAGATTCAGAGACTGACGAGTAGAACGATCTGTAGTTAAGCCTTGCGAGGCAGTACTTGAGATAGTCCTAAGTTATATCTAAACGAGTTAATGCTACGTGGAAGTTTCCGTAAAAGTTAATGTATATATTTGTTTATTAATTAAATACTTTTATTAATCAAACAAAGTTCGTCGTGAGTCTTCTGTAGAAAAGTTAGGCAGCTTTAATTAAAAGTGCAAGTAAAAGAACATAGCGAGTCGAGGGTCGACATCACCACACGGCAAACACACGACAGGCGACCTTCGATCACGACATTGGCGCAGTCGACAGGATTTTCAACTGAGGACGTCACGACTAGTAGCGGAACCGGAAGCGGAGTAGAGGAATCTCAACAGATCGGGACCAGCGGCGAATACAACCCTTCGCAACTGGAGAAATCGAGTGCCGGACTCCGAAGACGAAGGACTCGAAGCGACCGACAGCAACAGGCAAGGACGAGGAACAAGAGCGCCAACGGACGACCGACCATCGCTAGCAACGACGGACGGGAGTGGCAACGGAGGACAGCGGATCAGCCAAGATATCAAAAGACGGAGCACGCTCGACGTATTCAGAGGGTAAGTCCTTACTGGTAGTCGTGGTAATCTGTGAGAGTGCGGTTGAGGTCTGGATGAGGATTGGTGTGCGAATAGCCGAGGCTTTTGCGTAGCTCCTTTTTGCTCAGTTCTGTTCTTGTTGTATTTTGGTAGAATTTTAGGACATTGTTTTCTTTGATTTCTGACCAGCGGTGACTCTCCTCTAACTTACTTATCTTTTTCTATTAGTGAGCGGACTGTTAGAAGATGGATAAGTTGTCGGTGGGAAAAAGAGTGAGGGTGCAGAATATGCCCCATCACAGACTAGTCGCATATCTAATAAAGATGGGACTAGGAGAGGAGGAATTGGATTCCATGAGTATGAACCAGCTCCGAGAGGCTAGTGCTGAAATAATTGTTTCGGGACGGGAGACCCCGCCAGAAGTAAGTAAGGAAGTAAGCACAGGTAGCCTAGATAGCAGTATTAGCTCGGCAGTGCAGATGCAGCTAGTCGAGCTAAAACGATTAAAATACGAGAGAGAGGAAGCGGAGAGAGCGGAGAGGAGAAAAGAAGAGAGAGAGAGGAGAGCAGAAGAGAAAGAAGAAAGGCTGAGGAGAGAAAAGAAAGAGGAAGCGGAGAGACTCAGATTGCTTGAGAAGAAGCAGGCTGAGAAGCTCAGGCTGCTGGAGGAGAAGCAGAGGAGGGAAGAGAAAGAGGAAGCGGAAAGACTGAGGAAAGAAGAAAAGGAGGAAATAAACACAGGTAGCCTAGATAGCAGTATTAGCTTCGCAGTGCAAATGCAGCGGGCCATGTCAGAACTAATAAAATACAAGAGAGAGGAAGCGGAGAGAGCGGTGATGAGAAGCATAAAAGAGGGACGCAGGCAGATCGAAGAAGAGAGAAAGAGGATACGAGAAGAGAGAGAAGAAAGGCTGAGGAAAGAAGCGAAGGAGGAAGCAGAGAGACTCAGGGTGCTTGAGGAGAAGCGGGCTGAAAGGCAGAGGAGAGAAGAGAAAGAGGAAGCAGAGAGACTCAGGCTGCTTGAGGAGAAGCAGAGGAGAGAAGAGAAAGAGAAAGCGGAGAAACTGAGGGAAGAAGAAAAGGAGGAAGCGGAAAGACTGAGGAAAGAAGAAAAGGAGGAAGCAGAGAGACTCAGATTGCTTGGGGAGATGCAAGCTGAGAAGCTCAGGCTGCTTGAGGAGAAGCAGAGGAGAGAAGAGAAAGAGGAAGCTGAGAAGCTGAGGCTCCTTGAGGAGAAGCAGAGAAGGGAAGAAAAGGAGGAGGCAGAGAGACTCAGGTTGCTTGAGGAGAAGCGGAGGAGAGAAGAAAAGGAGGAGGCAGAGAAGAGGGAGAAGGAAGTCCGTGAGGAAAGAGAAGCGGAGAGGAGACTCAGAGATGAAAGGGATTACAATTTAAGACATTCGGTCGTAGGACGAATGAAAGCGTACAGCGAAAGCTGGCGTGGACTCCTACCTAGTTTCCCAAGCGACCATGCACAAATCCCTGGCTTTTTCGTGCATTGCGAAAGATTATTCGACTCGTGCGCTGTCCCGGACGACCTTCGTAGTAGATTACTCTGGACCTGTCTAGACAACCAGGCCAGAACATTGACGGCCAGGCTCACACAAGAGGAAATCGACAATGATGGTAGACTAAAAGCTGTCTTGTTGAGAGAGTTCGTGGTGGGCGCGGGCTGCTTGCGGGAGCGAATTGTGGACGCCAGGAGGGCGGCGGGTGAGTCGTGTACCACATTAGCTTCAAGACTGCATAATTTGCTCTCGTATTGCTTGCAAGATCGCAAGGCAGTAGCGTTTGACGACGTAACGAGCCTTTTGATCGCGGACAGGGTGAGGGAGGTGTTGCCCGGAGGATGCTTGGGTTTCATCCTCGGTCAGGGGCAGCAGAGTTGGATGGGGCGCAGGGGTTTGGCTGCGGCGGCTGACACTTGCACCGCCACTCACCCTTGGGAGAGTGGCTGCGTGGGACATGGTCCAGGCACAGGTGGGACGGAGTCACGCTATGCGAAAGCACCAGCGCCTCCACCAACTACAGCTAAACAGACGGACAAATGGACTAACCGATCAGGAGGGACACAGACAAATAGCAGGACCGACGGACGTCCAACCTCCAAAGAGATTAGAAGGCGGGGCCTTTGTTTTCTGTGCTTATCGCCAGATCACAGGGCTAGCGCATGCCTGACGAACAAACAAACCGAGAGTAAACAGGCGAGCGCGTGCGCGGTCCAACCAACCGTGACCAAAGCGCTAGACGGACAGATAGGCAATCAACGCGAAGCTTATGCTGTGATCTTTGCGTTAAAGAAGTTTAGGAATTGGATTTTTATGTCAAGGACCACCCTCTATTCTGATCACAACCCCTTGACTTTCCTAACTGCTTCTACGCCTACAAGCGCGAAACTTGCGAGATGGGCTCTAGCCCTCCAGGACTTCGATACTTCTTTTGAATATCGACCTGGATCGTTGAACATTCCCGCTGATCTCTTGTCCAGACTATGAATGAGGAGAAGGCGGACTACCATGTAAGGCACCGCGATAACTGTACATATTAATTTCTAACTGTGCTTATATTTTGTATTTTTCATGGGAACGACGAGGACATGGTCTGGAGGGAATCAGCGGAGGGATCGACATCATTCTCAGCCGGGAGGCGAATCAAAGACTGGCTTTGTCCTCCCCGGGAAGGGAGGTGTCGCGTGAGGAAGTCGACGCCAACGACGAAAGGGCTTCATCATCATGATATAGCCGTCGTTGGCGGTCGAGATGGAATGATGACGGACAAAAGCCAGTCAACGCCTGAACAACGACAGAGTCAGCCAGGCCGGGAGGTAACCAAACACCGCTCGACTGAGTTGTAACATGACTCCGCTCGGGCCGCTGGTGAAACCCGAGACGAGGCAGAACCGCATCTGGGCGGTTCGGTCGGGCGAAGCGCCGAGAGACGGGGGAGATGCCGGGGGGGAGGCAGGTCCCCGACGGCTAACGGCGTAGCGACGATCGGCGAACCCCGATCTCAAGGGAGTAACCCCAAACCAGGATGACACTGATGAGGCGTGGGGAGGGTCGAACAATGGACGTTGCGAAGGACCTACATAAGGGAGGGTAAATGTTACTACGGGACTTATACTACTGGCTTGCGCGACGTGTGGACGGGTCGAGAGATCAACATCTGGGGACGAACAGCGACGGCAACAGAGTAAAGTCCGTCAGATTCAGAGACTGACGAGTAGAACGATCTGTAGTCAAGCCTTGCGAGGCAGTACTTGAGATAGTCCTAAGTTATATCTAAACGAGTTAATGCTACGTGGAAGTTTCCGTAAAAGTTAATGTATATATTTGTTTATTAATTAAATACTTTTATTAATCAAACAAAGTTCGTCGTGAGTCTTCTGTAGAAAAGTTAGGCAGCTTTAATTAAAAGTGCAAGTAAAAGAACATAGCGAGTCGAGGGTCGACATCACCACACGGCAAACACACGACAGGCGACCTTCGATCACGACAGCCTCCTTTCTTGCCACTGTATACCTACCTTCCATGTCTGCTTCCCTCCATTGCTGCCTCCCTCCATTTCTTCCTTCTTACCGTTCTCTCTGCCTCCCTACCTGCCTCTCTTTCTGCCTTTTATCCTTCCTCCCTTCCATCCTGCATTCATTTCTTCCTGCTTTCCTACCTATATATTTCTCTCTGCCTCCACGCTTTCCTTCTTGCCTCCGTCCTGCGATCCTTCCTCCGTATCTGTCTCTCTGCCTTCATCCCTCACTGCATTCCTGCCTCCTTCTCTGCCTTCCTTCCTTCCTTTCTGCCTCCCTCCATGCTTCTCTCCTGCAAGCCTTTCTTCTCCCTACCTCTATCTTTACTTGCCTTTCTTCCTGCCTTCTTGCCTCCCTCTGTGCTTCCCTTCCTGCCTTCCTGTCTCCATCCATCCTGTCATCCGTCCTTCTTTCCTCCTGTCTCCCTCCCTGTCATCCTTTTCCCTTGCTTTCCTGCCTCCTTCAAACCTATCTGACAACAAGATACCACGTTTGATTAGAACGATAGGCGAACACAGAGCTTTGTAGCAAAAGCCTATTGCATGGTTTATTATATCGATAAATGCACCAACAGTTACTGTATTGTCTGTTACAGCGAGACGCTTCCTGCAAGTTTTAGTTCGCTTCGACCGAAACTCTACGAAGATGATGAAAGCGAAATCCGGAATGCGTGATAAGTAGAAATGAGAACAATTAATCGAATTTGTTGAAAGTGCATTAAAATTATTAAGAAACTGCTACATAACAGAATTATCCTATGTCCTCATGCACACAACATATTCCTTTGGCTGACTAATTAGATTAAGGAACTATTTTCTACTGGCACAACACTGTTGGACCAGTTCAAGTCCAACATCGGTGTCGCGCCTCACTTGAAAAGCACTTGTTATTACAGGAAATGAAGTCTTCCATTCATTAAATATTTTACACATAGGTTTAGATTGCTGAACGTGCTATTAACAACATGCATGTCGATTAATCTCTGGTTCATTCGTTCATTAGGGCCTACCATTGTTCCTTTATTGTTTCTTTTGTGTTGAATTTCGGAATGTGATTAGTAAAATCATCAGCGAACATGCATCTGTTCTTCAATGTTTGCCCGTGCCACAGTACATTCAGTAGAGACACGACATGCAATTCTCGTGCGTGCAAAGACCGTTGACTTGCTTTGCCCGTTTAAGTGGGATCCTCTGCATACCACGATGCATGTAGTCCACGTATGCATGTTTCCAGACAATAAACATAGTAGGCCTACATTTTGGGTACCTCACAAAGGCACTGAGTACCTCGTAGAAGCTAGAAAAAGTAACTGTATATATACACACACTTGTATACATATAAATATACATATTATACGTGTTATTGCTCGCGCCCTCTCCCCATCTGCTACGTCCACCCTGGTCCACGCCTTCATCACGTCCCGAGTGGACTACTGCTCCTCCCTCTATATTGGCCTGCCTGGATGCGTTTGACCTGTCTTGAACGCGTCATGCGTGCTGCTGCCTGACTTATTGGTCGTAAGTCTATGTTGGCCATGTATCTGACTTTATGCTTCGGGCTTACATTGGCTCTCGGTCCCCTTGCGCATCTAGTATAGGATTGCTTCCTTGGTCTGGCGCTGCCAGCTGGGCCTCGCTCCGGCCTATCTAAGGTCCCTTTGCCAGCCTGTCGGGAAACCCGTGGTCGCTCACTCCGCTCTACAGAGTGCAGGGGCGCCGGCAGCGTGACGCACTGGACGCACGTGCGTCCACCCACCAAATCAAATCCACACAAGGATTAGGTATCGCATCGATATTTTTTTACAATTTCACTGTGTAATTTTGGTTTACCATACACTGTACACTATACAATGTCCAGTATGTATAAATAATTAATATACGTTATCATATGCATGTATTATACTGTACTTTTATGAATCACTCTGAGTCATTTTCAGTGTAGGCCTAGGGCAACGAGTGGCAGACAGGGGACGGGTGTGGATGGGAGGAGATGGGAGGGGTGTGCGTCCAAATTTTTAAAGCCTGGCGGCGCCCCTGACAGAGACGGGAGTGCTTGCGGGGCGATTTGCCCGTACTACTACTATGAAATATCGAGCCTTTCTGACGGTTGGCCCTGTGGTATGGAACGGGCTACCTCTGGAGCTGCGTCTCCTTCCTAAAGCCCAACCTGAGTCTTTCTACGCTATGCCAAAAACTGTTCTGTATATCCGTAGTGGAGTCGGGAGCGCCTCTGAGTAGCCTTCATGAAGGGGCGCTATATAAATGCTCAAATGAATGAATGAATGAATGAATGAATGAATATATACACATGCAAACATACACAAATATATACACTTACTCATATGTATGCACATATCCATATGTATACATATGCGTATGCATATATGTAATTAAGTTCGCACTTGGGAGACAGAGAGAGCAACCAAAACACGATGGAAATTACAAAGGAAACAAAAGAAAACTTAAACTATATCTCCATTGGAAACGTAAGCTCTGTAGCCTATAAGTGTAATCTAATAGCCTACGTAGGCCTACTGTTGTAGGCCTACGTAGGCCTACGTATTATGACATCAACCTAAGCGTAACGTAGGCCTACTGCCTCATAAGCATATCGTTGGTGGAGGTACAGTGGAGGTACCAATTTTCGCATTGTGTCCCATTCGCGACTGTTAAATATTTATAATTACGCCGTTAATATTCCACGACCAAGAGTAACAATAACAACACTAATAGTAATTACAATGAAGATTATGATGGTAATCACCATGACGGTGGTGCTCGGTAAATGTTTTGAATCTTCGGGGCTCAAATTGGGGCCTTCTTCCAATACAATAACATCTGAAAAACACATCAAGTCTATTCACTGAATAATTAGTGAATAGACTTGTGAGCAGGAAGTGAGCAGGAACAGTGTGTAAGTGATTTGCTTAGGAATACACAACAGATCAGCGACGTGAGCAGACGCTGTCCGCCCATAGATGAGATAGACAGGAGAGTTTAGCACTCTGTATCCGCTCTAGCTGACAAGTTGACACACCAACCAGTAGCAACCTCCATCGTCAGCTACCCTGGAAGTACATCACGAGAGCGTTGTTTCGCTGGTGACGTCATTTGACCTTGGGAGAAGTTGACTTCGGTGCTAAAATCAGCTGTAGCCTGAGGGCTGGCTTGATGCAGCACTATCAATGGTTTATGATATATCTGTGGTGTTCGTACTTGTCGCGATTGTGAGGTGGCCTGATTGGGCGATGTTCACTGCGTCTGGTCTTCTGCAGCGGACGACCCTGCACACACCGGCTGTCCGTCCGTCTGATAGGAAGCAGTAAGTCGATGTGCATACGCCGTACAGACAGTTTCAAAGGGTAGGTAGGGTAGGTTACTGCGGTTCCCTATCGTTAGGTCGTATTTCATTTTGTCGTAATCATTTCGTCGTAATTTATATCGTCGTTATTTAATGCGTCGCAATATAATTCGTCGCATGGAAATTGTCGTTTTCAGTTCGTCGTTTTCAGTTCGTCGTTTTTATGTCGTCGTTTTTATGTCGTCGTAAATTAAAGTAAGTCAAGCAAAGTAAGTCAAGCAAATGAAATTTAAGCAAAGTAATAATTAATAAGATTCTAACGTAAAACGTTATATGATTAAAACGTAAAAGCTAGTAAAAACGTAAGCACGTCATGTAAGTCAAAAAAGCAAAGCAAATTCAATAACGAACATTAAGCAAATTCAAGGTTCCATAGCTAAGTAATAATTAATAAGATTCAAACGTAAACAGTTATAGGCCCTACGATTAAAACGTAAAACCAAGTTACAACGTACGCACGTCATTTCAGTCTGATTGTCTGAGCAGAAAGAGTCAAATTCAAAATGCAATGCTGTGAGCGATGTTTTTCAGGTATTGCAAAAATGTTGTCATGGTTGTATGAATCCACCACAGTTTTGATCCTGTTATCAACAGCTCTATATTTCTTCTTCTTTTGCTGAGTTGGATGACCGGCCTGAATTCTTTCGATTTTCTTGGTTACTGTTGATTCTTCCAAACGTAGCTTTGCGACGAGAGTTGACATTGACGGATGAGCTATATTGATAACACCTTTGAAAGCATTGTGCCAGCCCTCCAAAGAATTTGTAGTTCGGGGTAAATCGTCCTTCACGCGTTGATATTGTGACCACAATGACATTGCGAAAAGTGGTCGACGTCGACGAGATCCTCTTCCAATGTTTCCTATGTAATTCGATTCGAAGTACTCGACAATTGGATCTAATTCTTCTGGATAATTCTCGTCGTTTGTTAATTCTTCAAACCCTTTTATAACGTCATCTGGCGGGAGAAACGCAAGTGCTGCTAAACATCGAGCCTTATTTGCGAAATCCGGATCTGTCCCGTACCGGTTTTGTAGTCCTGCTTCCTGAATGCGCCTCCATATGCTCTGACTGAGATGGAAGAAACAGCCGTGGATTTGGGCTTCGCGGATCTTCTCCTTAAATGCAAGTATGGCCGCTAGTTCGAAGTCTAGTGTGATAGAGGCTGGACTCAGTTCAAATTCTGGACTAACGTCACGTAGAAATTGAAGCATAGTTGTATATGACTCTTTGGTTTTATTCTTGAGCAAGACGTAGACACACGCGATTGTTTCCGAGTTGCCAAGTAGGCCATGAATTGTGTAAAGCTGGGTGTATTCTTTGGGTGCGCATGTCCAATCCTCGAGCAGATACAAATACCACCATATCTCCGGTTGAACATCTCATGAAATCTCTGTCATCTGTAGTACGCTGAAGCTTTCTCGGGACTATACTCGGTTCAGTTTCGTCATCGCCTTCCTCTTCGTCTTGATCCCGAGCTGCTCGTCGTTTCCTGCGTATGACTTGTGAAAGCGCTGGGACTCATTACGACCAATTGATATGCAACAGACCAAGTACGACAAACTGATTGCGACCAGTTGGCGCGACGAAATGATCTGCGACGTTATGGATGGCGACCGATTAATTATCGACGAAATGATTTGCGACTACATGGCTGCGACGAAATGATCTGCGACGATATGGATGGTCACCGGTTACTGCTCACACTTGTACGTAAGGCATCTTAATAGTATGTGGACCCCATCTAATGTCCCAAAATTGAACCCTTAAAGTGTACGGGTTTCGTCGCTTCATTTAAAGTGAAATTGTATCAGGCATGGTGTGGGATTCGGCCATTTGGTATGCTCTCTCTACATGTCCAAATCATCGGACACATACAAAGGGTTCACAACGCCTACGCCTATGTTAACACAGACATCACCCAAATACACCGCCTCCAAGCCATTCAAAATGCTCTCGCCCGTGCTGTGGATAAAACCCCCAAACACCACCATATCACTCTTCTTGTCCTGAAATCACTCTACTGGCCTAAAATACCTGAACGAACAGAATACAAAGCCATCACTTACCTACAATACACTTCAATCCTCCCAACCCTCCTATCTCCTCCGTCAGCTGTTTACTGTCCAACCGCTTCGCTCAACTCGTTCTTCTTCCACCCTAGCACTTCCCTGCCCTTCCGTCACATCATCACTAAAACTTGCAAATCACTTCATATCCATAACTGTTCCTCCTCTCTGGAACAAGCTCCCGCCAGTACAACGACAAATATCTGATCCATCCAACGAACTCAACAAACCTCACCTCTTGATATCTCTCCACGTGTCTTTCACTCAAAACTGTAAACACTGCTGTTCCACAACTCCTATCCCAATTCCTCCTCTTCCTCTTATACCTCCATCGCCGTTTCAACTCTAGACACTATCCACATTAGTCGTCAGACTGTCTGCCTGAATGACCCCTGTGGATCTTGACCTGGAACTGATCTCACCATCTGCCTATTGCTCTTGAGTTGACTAAACGCCTGTAAATAAGCTGGTTCCCGCGACTTCGATTTTGGGCGCTGAAGAATTTTCGACATCATGATTACGATTACGACTATAGACAGCATCCTGGCTGACACTATGTAGCAACACTCGTTCGCTCTCAGTCCTTAATTCATTCATTCATTCTGGAAATTTATATAGCGCCTCCTCAAGAGATCTACCCAGAGGCGCTTCCAGCCCACCCACGACTAAAGAGATAGGACTTCAGGAGTCGGAAGAAAGCAGGTGAGTTATTCTGGGGAAGCAGCGTAAGGCGATCATTCTAGGTAGACGGGCCAATAATCGAGAAGGCTCGGCGCTGTCTGACTACGGAGCGGGGCCCGACTCCGCCCGAGGAACCAAGAATACTCGGAAGCCTCGTTTTACGACCTCTCCCTCTGGCTGATGAAACTACTTTGAGACTCATGGGCGTCAGCAGGAATTTTTAGGGGGAGGAGGCAAACATTTTAAAGTGGGCAACACTTTTTAGGGGAAGCAAAATTACGTTTTTGCATATTCATGAACAAAGAACACGTGACAACTTCAAAAATAAATAATGGTCAAGGACTTTACCTGAAATAAATAATTGTTTTTTCGCATTGAAAATCGTGTTGGGACTGTTGTAATAATCATAATATTCAAAAGATTTAATTTTTTTAAATATTTGCAAAATCCAGATGGTAAATGCTCGCCTTCGCCCCCTCCAGGACGCCTATGAGTACACTGTAATAAACCTGAACAGTAGACTAAACATATTTTTTATAGTAGTGATGGAAATAGACGTTTATTTAATTTTGTGACTTTTCAACTTCCACATGCAAAATCTGCGTGTTATAGCTGTAAATGCACAGCAGAGCACACGAGTATGTTAGGCCCGGGTTCCGACAGTCTAATGATTAGCATGTCAACCGATAGGTCGGGGTTCAAATTCCCGTCAGGGTAGCCTACAAATTTCTGTTGTGGCTGCTTCTCCATCTGCCCACAGCCAACCCATCTATGATGATCACTCACTGACCATACATTGTCGGTGGGAAGATGAGACGGCAAGGGAGAGAATTGGCCACCCGCCCTCATATGCTGAGGCTAAGAAAATGAAATCGCTAACATTTCTTACCTATCATGGCTGCCTCTCAGGCTAGCTTCAGGGACTGCTCCTCTCTTCTTCTCTCTCCCCAGTACTTGAGGAAAATTCAGAGGGTCTGGTACAGCCAGCGCCGAAGGTCTAAGTTCCAAACGAATAAAGTGGGGAGCTAACGAAGCAGATATTTAATAGATATTTAATATGCAATGAGCATGTCTGGACTACATGAATCTATCGAAAAACCAGTCACTGATCGGGAGTGTGCACAGTGTTATGTTATAAAATCTACACGAATCCTAATAGCAGTGATCTTGGCTTCAAGGGTGGTCCTGACCACAGGACCCCAGACCAGCTACAGTACGTCACTGTAACGGAACAAGATACCGTAATTACCGAACGTTTATTTAGAAATCCGTGAGAACTATATAACCATCATAATAGTTGGTCTGTGTAAAATCCTAAATCTGTACTTGAAATATCTATGGGAAATCCATTCATATAATATATGAATAAATGATCGTTCGAATCAGTGGCGACACTAGGCTTGGTGTCACCCAGTGCGGTAGGTCATGATGTCATCCCCATGGATCCCTCCCTTAGTCCCTCACCAGACCATGGAGTATCCTTAGTAGAGTTTTTGTAAATTGATACTTATACAGTACATGTTAGCTGGGCTAAGAAAAAATGTTTTTGTTATTATCTGTTCTTGTTAATTTAAAAATAATAAATTTCTGCTAAACTCTGTACACATTTTTTTATACAGTTATTTTGGTTTCACCCCTCTGAAGGTGTCACCCGATGCGGCCCGCAGCTCCGCACCTCCCTAGTGACGCCACTCGGTCGAATAGCATAAGATCATAGACATAGCAGTTCCAAATCCAGGCCACTTCCTCTTCTGTCTCTGCAGCTGCTGTACATGTAGATGGGGTGCTGTCGTTCACGCAGTTGTTCCTGGTGCTGTCTTTCACTCCTTCAAATGCCAGTTTTGGAAAATCCGGTCCTAATTTTCAACCGCTTCCTTGTGTATTTTCAGAGGGCTAAACGCATACGGGAACTTCCTGTTCCAAACTGTATATATTAGTGTGAACTGTGTTGAGACAGGCAATCGAGGAATCAGCAGAAAGTTGTTTAGCTGCGATCTTCAATATGCGCTACAAAACAGCCAGAATGCCAAGTTTGTTCATCACTTTATATGCTGGCAAGTTTCTATTTTACTTAATTTATACTTAAGACTCTATCTAAGTATAAGTTTATAGATATGAACATATGCGATGGTTTAAACTGTTTTCAACATAAGACATTGCTTACTAAAATAAATTGGGTGGAGACAGGTAACTCACAATGTCATGGCCAAGCCTCAGTAAGACAATCCCAGTTGATCAGTGCGCGCTTAAACTGAAGCATAGTAGGCCTAGAGCTCCTGGTTTAGATGCTCTAAAGGAAGCAAGGTAATGCTTCTACTTTAAAATTAAATATAGGCAGGACACCTAGTTCATGTTCACCCAAGATGTTCTGCTTTCTCTTCTCCTTACGCTGTACATGGTAGAGTTTCGTGTACCTTACCTATAAGTATAAAGAAACCTATGAAAAAGGTATAACGGTAAGAGATATTTATTGAGGTATCACTTTAAGCTCAAATTACTACAAAAATCGTCTGAAATATGTATGCTAAACTTTGTGGTAATTCATAGATAACCTCCTGCTGCCATGACGGAAATCGTTTTTAATACGTATTTTTATTTAACGCGTAGGCCTATGTCTTGTGCTACAAAACATTTTTGTGTAACGATTGCTATAAAACATAAAACTAAAGCAAAGGAAGGAAGAAACAAAAGAGTAAGGAAAGAGAAAGGACGAAAGAAAGTAAGAATGAAAGAACGAAATGAAGTAAGAAAGAAGAGGAGCAGACAAGCGAAGAGAAAAAGAAAGTAACCAAGTAAGAGACTCAGACAGTCAGCTATCTAATATTTTAATTATAAGCAGGCCTATGTGTGGTGCATGTATTTATGTATGTATGAATATATCTGACTATCTCATAAGAGCCTTTTAGAATCTTACAAGGGCACTTTTGACGATGACCTGGTAGTAACGCAAGCAATGACATGGTAAATAACTATATTGTCAGCAGAAACTGTCAATCCATGCGATGCCAGCGCACGTTATCGCGCATTATCACAATGTTATGACGTTATCGTTGTTCTTAGTGTATGTGTGAAGTTCCAGTGAAGTAACTTACCCAGTTATAGGATGATTTTCAGGAGTTCTCATGAGCCTCGCGCCTGGCGTTGCTCCCAATCCGTGTCTGAACGCTGT
>OY744608.1:19286074-19501074 GCA_963556255.1 Allolobophora icterica
CGTGTCTGAACGCTGTGAATATCGGAGACTACAGACGCAGCCGAGCGTATCAACCGACCGAGCGAGACCCTCTTCTCTGCGACGCCAATCTGAATGAAAGTAAGCAGAAACGCGAATAATATAAGGACTTCTGTGGCTTCACTATTAAATGCTATGCACACAAAGTCGTCGTTATCATGACTTATTCAATATTCCACTTCTCAAACCTAACCGTTTCCATGACGAGCTGTCAGACGTGTCTAGTCTAGCCGAGGTCTAACCAGAGTTACGACAAATATCCAAAACCTCACTTCTTGCTATCTGTCCATGTCATGTCTTTCACTCAAACCTGAAGACACTGCTCTTTCACAAATTCTATCATGTCTTCTCTTCTTCCCCTTACCTCTCTCGCCGCTTCAGTTCTAGACACCATCCACCGTAATCGTCTGACCCTTTGGATTTTGGCCTAGAACAGATTTTACCCTGCCTGCCTATCGATTTTGTTTTGACTAAGCGCCTGTTAATAAGTTGGTTCCTGCGACTTGGCTTTTATATGGGCACTGTAGAAATCCCGAGAATACAATTATGATTACGACTAGGTTTGTTACAATGTAACAATACCGACCTGTTTCAGTGTGTACAATCCCAAGTAGCCTAAATGGTGTTATAGGTCTCATCGATCGCGCCCGTGGAGGTGTGCCTAGGCTACCCGCCTCATATGATTTGATCTTATATAATAAATTCTATGATCCCTTTGTCGTCTGCACAACGGATGGTCACTTCGAGTGAAACTGCAGAGGAATCGTAATCCATTCGAAATCAAATAGGTCTAAGGCAGGATATAGGCCTAGTGCCATGGTAAGCAAGTTCTAACAAGTTTTAATTGAAGTCTGAGTCATGCTAAACGAGTATCTTTCCACTGGTAACACATCATGCCAAAGGTCTTCGTCTGCCTGCATTCGTCGTCCTAGGCTGTTCTTTAGGCCTAGATCGCGAGCATAGGCTTTCAGCCGTCGGACCTTAGACCCACTATACCACAATCAACCCTCGCATCACTCCGTGGTATTTCCCGCTGCGTGCGATACGGGATTTGGGGTAGTCACGTTGCAGATGGTCCTCCCCCGAGGACAGACAAGCAGCCTGCAGTGGAGGTTTTAATTTTCATGGTGCGCCTATATTGTATAATTATATCTCGTTGATATAAGCAGGGTTTACATGCCGAAATGTAGAACTATATAATATGTGGGATTTGAACTGCACTAGTCGCCGTAGTTTTATGTATAGGTGTGTGGTACCGCTTCGATGCTTATACTGGAGGCAAAATGCCAGAGTCACCTGTCGATATTCTCCACTGTGGAACGTTTCTACCGATTTGGCTCAACGGCCAACATCCAACAGGTGAGATGAACATTCAACAGGTATACTTAATAAACAACACCTAAATAAGTAAGTATATATCCTTCATTTGAAAACACCAACTGTTAAACCGCACTTTGGTGTACGTATACTACATAGTTCATCAAATTAATTTAAGCATATGACATTCGAATGACAAAGGTTTTACGAGGTAAGGAGTCGGCATTAGGTATAATTCTAATGTGTGCCCTGGGGCGCAGTGAGTATACGACAGTTTTCTCGGGAGGTAAGAACTGATTTAATATACAACCGGTGAATATTCAACGCATAAATTTAACCTGCAAAAGATAATTTATCATTTAACAGGTACATGTTAGAACCAGCAATAAATGTAAGAGCTTACAGGTAAAATTGCAAAATGCCAATAAAGGAAAGTAACGGGCTAGACATCCGATACCTCTTGTTGTATTCGTGAATATTCTTGAAATGACAATCAACTTTCAAAGTGTTCAATTTGTTTCATTGTTAGCGACAAACCCTGGTCCAACAGCTGTAGGAGTATGTGCTTCCTACTGGGTTACAGACCCCGCGTCTTGTCAGTGGAGTGAGACCGTTTCAGTTCGTTGGTGTCGGAACATCACCACTGACGTAGAATACTTCGTGTACCAGTTGAAAAGAACTCCGTTTTGTTCAATGGCCTATTGTGCAGGAGATGGACTCGCCTGCCAACGAAATTGCTCCTGGAATGGAATCAGGAAAAACTGCTCATGTTAGTTCAGAATAGCATTCTTCATTTGTGTGGTTGAACTAAACACCCCAAAATAGTTGACTGCTGTATGCTTTTTATGTAGCTAATGAATGCGCCTTTCTGAAAACGCGACCATGCAGCTAATATCGATAATTTAATCGGACGAGATCCTTCGCTATCACTGCTTTTATGAAAGAACTCCACATTAGTGCACGGAACCAGAGGCGTCTACACCATAGAAATATGGGGGGAGATCTGTCAGTTTGTGTGCCACCATTTAAAGGCGAGGAGAAAGAACGGGGAGGGGGAAGAAGAGGGAGAAAAGGGACGTTGCTCCAATGACTTGGGGGAGAGGCGCCCCTGCACGGAACTATCTATTGTATTGCATTGTATTGTATTCGGGCATTTATACAGAGCTTCTAGCGGGAGAGCCATTCAGAACCGCTCCCAGTGCGAGAGACCCCGAGAGAAGAGCAAGTTTTAAGAAATGTAGCAGAGGAAGAGACGTTATGCGAGAGAATAGAAGAACGAAAGGACGGAGAAAGGTCATTCCAAAGAGCAGGGCCAATGGTAGTAAAAGACCCAGGGAAGTCCTGACACTGGGAACGAGGAGGTCCAAAAGGTCAGAGGAACGAAGAGGACGAAGAGAGGCAGCAGAGTGAGGGCGATACATTAAATCACATAAATATTTCGGAGCGAAACCAAGTAGAGCCCTAGAGAAAAGGATGAGGACATTGAATTGGATGCAGGCAGAAAACGGGAGCCAGTGGAGTTCTTCTGCCATAAAGGTGGTGATATGAGAGAATCGAGGAAGACGGGCAATTAGTTTAGCAGAGACATTGAGAACGGACTGAAGAGGAGCGAGATGGACCTTGGAAGACCAATGAGGAGGGAATTGCAGTAGTCAAGTCTCGAACAAAAAATGCATGGACAATCGAGGTGAAAATTAGAGATGAGAGAGAGCGACGGATAGCTCTAAGGCGCCTTAGGTGAAAGTAGGAAGTGCGGATGAATTTGGAAATATGTTCAGTAAAGGTGAGAGAATTGTCGAGGGTCACTCTTAGATCGCGAACGCTAGACAAGACAAAGAAAAGCGGAACCTTTGAGACAGCAGAGCTATTCTCTTAACTACAATCACGCAGTCTGTCTAAACAACCTGCCAGCGTGTATTTGTCCAAGAATGCTGATTGCGGTTCTTCAAACATATCGCACGAGCTCTATATGAGGAGGACCACAGGGTGACCCATGCGAGAACCAAGAACACGCGATAGGGAGAGAGGGAGGAAGGGAGGAATAAAAAAAAGAGGAAAGAAGGAATGGAAGGAGCGTGCCTAAATGTGCTTGAACCGGGATGTAAGAAGCCATTTAGGTATTACATGCATCAGAACTTCGGGATTTTCCAGATGTAGAATTTATTTCTTATCCTACGTAATTGGTGGTTTTGAATTTCTCAGAACATACATAATTACACACAGCTTCTTTCTACCAAGAAGCGCTGTACATACGTTTGGGCTGAGTATAGCCATTACTTAATTAAGGATCATAAGCTTAACACCAGAGTTGCATCTCCCGGGGAACATTACTACCCCAAGTCCAAAGATCAATGCATAGACATAATGGACACATTCTGCCCGAGGGTTATTAAAAGCCTCTGCCGTGATAGTTGGTTCCATTTATAAATATGTAAAGTGTAAAACTATATGAGGGCATTTTGTAAGGAGTTGATGGGATTCTGTCATAAAACGTTAGAAGTTCTTTGTTTGGTTGACTTAATTACCACCTTACTGCAGATGCTACAGTCGAGTTTGTACAAATTCTCCATTGCATTAACTGCAATTGTCTACAAGGCTGCATTTGTCGGAGTATGTTGTTGGAATGTTCAACCCCTTCCAAAGCAATAGTTATGCTCCCGATTCTTGATCGATAAGTTCAGGTCGGGACGACTGTTTCAGCCCCTACCTGCTTTCAATAATTTAACCACAAATTATTACTTAAAAACAAACGTTTGCAATTGATGCGCTTTCACATCGTTTGCGGCCAGATTTCTTCCCATGCCACCATAGCAAGCTGAAGACCAAAGTATAAAGTCAACCAACCTATTTTTCTCGATCACCTATAGGCTGTGATCATGCTATTTGATTGCTTCTATCTCCAGTGCGTCCAGCATTGTAACAGACGTTTTGTAGTGTTACAAATTTCATTTTCATCTTTATTGTAAGGTCCTTCATATCCTACGATGACTGGTGCACCTATATTGAATGAACCAAAGATAGTAACTGGAACAACGGAAGTCCGGAACCCGTATCCACCAAGAGGGCTATTCCACCCAACGAAATTCCTTGTTGACTGCGTCATCAGCTATCCTAAACAACTGGTTGACGATGGAGCAAGGTTTGATGTCATCTATGAAGCTAGCGGACACGTTATCGCTCGTTTCACGGTCAATTCAACCAATCCAGTGGCGTCCCTGGACGAACTTAAGCTCACTGGATCTCTAGGAAGAGAGGTGAAAGCAAATGTATTCCTGCATTAAAAATACTTAGGTCTTTTGGATCTTGGGTGGGGCAGTGGATTAGCGTTCATGTAACGCTCCCTGGCGGAGCGTTCCTCTGTACGCGCAGTTGTATCATCATATTGGTGAGATACATGACAAATATTTCTATATGACTATTACGTGTTGCTTATGAGTCCAATTTTTGTAGGACATGTGAAACCCATATGGGAATATTGTAATGAGCTCACCATATATCTTCAACATATAACGTTGCTTTGGGGATCACCAACTTCCCTGACCCCCCTACCAGCATGCCCAAATGGAGCCCCATATAGGACCTATATTCCCACGAGGAACCCTTACAGAGACCATTTGGGCCCATTCTAACGCCCATCGAAATGCTGGTTGGGCCATAGGCCTAACCTGCTATGGATCCATCCAGCGAACAGAATTCGAAAACTATTCTGCTTGATTGTGGTCTTGTGTTGTCAGATGAGAGCGCATCTGAGGTGCTTCTCTTGAAGAGGCGCTATATAAATTCGTCATTGCGATCAATTTATAATGCCTGTGACTATTTTGGACTATATATATTCATTTGAAATTATAATTCACAGCGGCTACAATATTACACTGCTGTGCTGTTCATCATAACTATATATTACAATGAGAAATTCCACAATAGAAAGTTTCGTTTGAGGTAGTTTCAAGTATAGCAACAGCTGCTCTATGTGTTTGTGTGTTTCATTTCAACTGTATAGCTGACCTGCAGAGTTTCTTCTTATTGGGATTCATCGGACGTTGGAAGCCGATACCTTGTCAGCAACGGACGCTGGTTTGGCATGAGACCAGTGGTAAGTAGAAACCACTGCTTATTAACTATAACACAAAAGCGTCGTCTTTTGTTACTATTAAACATTCCAGTCCCACCTTTTTAAACTATACTGGCTTTAAAGTGATCATCCGAGGGAAAGGATTTCTCAGTCTTAAAAGTGTGTAGCATGGAACATTTGGCAACATATTTCTTAAATGTGTCAATACACCTAATTTAGCGAATTTAAAGACCTCACAACGGTGCTGCACGTGTTATGACTATTACAATAAACTTTCCATGTCTTATCATGTTGGTTCTATTACTAAAGCCTGCGTTTTTCATCTCCGTCGCATTCGCCAAATCAAACGCTGTTTAAATAAACACTGCCTTCGTGTCCTGGTCCATTCACTTGTCATGTCCAGGATCGACTATTGTAATTCAGTGCTTTCTGGGCTATCGAAAACAACTCTTGCATTCTCTACAACAGCTTCATTGATTACCTTCATTGTTTCATTGCTTCGTTGCAGTACCAGACCTTGGAACCATCAGGTCGTTTTGTATTTAGCATTTAGTATTGTATTTAGTAATACACGTTTGGTGTCTGTGCATACAGTGGTATAGTTTGTTTCTTCTAGAATAAAACCGGATCACCAATCAATGGTAATCTGATAGTAAAAGAAGGATCGACAGTGAGTCTTTGGATGCAGCCGTCATTTCCAATCACCACTCGACCATGTTTCGACTCTCCTCAAGGAAGCCTGTGCTTCTACACGTCGTATCGTTTCTCGGTCCGTGCCTTGCCAAATGTCACAAGACTGAGCGACTGTGAACTAGTAATAACGCAGAATTCTACTCGATCCGAGGAAATCGAAATTCTGCCCATACCAGCGATCGGCAACCGACGAAAACCTTTCATCTGGCAACTTAACTTTAATGATTACACGGACGCAACGACGACCAATTTGATTCCACTTCCGTTCAACAAAAACTCGATATTCAAAGGCCATCGCATACAGAGTCTCAATGTAGGTATTATGCACGTATAAAGACTTTACTATTCAGGCCTATTCAGTTTCTTATTAGGCCTACTTCCATTACTTTCAAGGCCTGTGGCTTAGATCTGTATAGACTAATTGATCTTCGCAACTGCGATGCTTTCTCAATAACTGTCACGTGTTATTTATAGAACCTAGGTTTTATAGTGTATAATATGTCTTTCTTCGGAGTCCATATTTAAAACATTTTCATTAAGAGCATCGTCTTAATTTCTATTTAACTTTGATTATTATGGATTGATTAGGCCCCTACTATTCCGATGACATTTTGACGCTAAGGCATTATTCAGACAACTTACACTTATACCCCTAAGCCGCAATTTTTCTGGTTAACGGCTTTTTACGGCTGGTTTTTCGGCTAGCCGTAAAAGAGCGTAAACTACCTTTTTCGGCTAGCCGTAAAAGCGCACAAACTAACTTTTTCGGCTATAGGTGCATCAATCAATAAAACAGTAATATAATATGCATTGGGACCTACTTTTAAATCGAAAGGTGGGCAATATTCACTCAGTCTGAAATTAATTTTAGAAATAAATTCAAATAATTATGTCAAGAAACAAATGGACATTTCATGTGTTCAGTTCACATACATTGCATTGAGTTCACATTCAATACGATTTACGATTATGTAATACTGACTGGATGTTAAAATCATAAAATAACAGGGCTACCAGACATGCATTAATAGATGTAGGTCTAGCCGCATAGCGGGAGAAAAAAGACACAGATACACAAAAACAAAAAAGTGAAAATTCGGGTAATAGACTGCACCCGCTTTTAAAGCAGAGTAGTAAGAGTGTGCAGTCGGCACCAACCTGCATGAGAGATAATTAGAAATATAAAACCGGAAGTAGAACTCGGAATTCCGGCGGCTAGACGTGAAATAACTATCGGCGGTTTTTCGGCATAGCCGCAAAATTTCCGGCGGTTTATCGGCTTGCAGACTTTTTTCGGTTCGACGGCGGCTTAGGGGTATGCTTACACTGCTCTGTTGCTTAACACCTCAGCGGTAGATGATGAAATACCAGACCACCTGAGTTAACTCGACGCTCAGTCTTTAATTTCTAGTTCAATACATGAGCGTCAACATTTTGATATTGATCTTCTTCCAACGTTCAGAAGTGCACAGACTACCATAGGACAAAGCATCGACGGCGCTGAGCAACTGTGAACGATTTGCCCAAGGTCCCAACACTGTAATTGCCTCGGACGAGGATCGAACCCGTGCCCTCCGTGTAACACGCTGAGCGCTCTAACCAATCGGCCACCGTGTCACATCTTCATTCTGACGTTGACAAATGTGTTGTCATGTTGTTGCGCTGTGGTCGAGTTTGTGCTTCCCGGAAAGCGATTGAAACCACAGAACCATGATTAGCCTCAGAGACTCAATGTTTCAAAAGGAAGGTGGTATAAATATACAAATATACTTCTTTATTTGGCAAGGAACTTGATGAAATATGGTTCTGCACTAGGTTCAGGAAAATACAACGATGTAGGTACTTTCAAATTTTACATGCATGATTGAAAGAATAAGCTTATGGGTCGTTGAAGAATTTTTCAATTTAGCCTTGATGTGATTTCAGATTGAAATAGTCGATCCCGATCCACCCCCTCAGTGTCAGTCCACTGGAGATCCACACATCAACGCATTTCCAAACGCCGCTGGTCACAGGTGAGACGACTTATTGTGGCTACTAATGGTTCATTTAGTGACGTCCTTGCATCACGGGCGACATAAGACAGTTGTCGTGTTCATGAAATGCATTAGGCTTCATGCAAGTTACCTGCCGTATCGATTACATTACCTCCCTCATCGATTATTATTATTATTATTATTATTATTATTATTATTATTATTATTATTATTATTATTATTATTATTATTATTATTATTATTATTATGCGCGAACACCCACGCTGTTACGAGATTGTCTCGTATTATTATTATTATTATTATTATTATTATTATTATTATTATTATTATTATTATTATTATTATTATTATTATTATTATTATCATTATTATTATTATTATTATTATTATTATTATTATTATTATTATTATTATTATTATTATTATTATTATTATCATTATTATTATTATTATTATTATTATTATTACCTTACCTGACTCATCGATTACCTTACCTCCCTCATCGATTGCCTTACCTGCCTCATCGACTTTATTTTAGTGAATGCTTTTAAATAAGCTGGTTTCCCAGACTTAGCTTTAGGGTACTGAAAAATCTGGAGATGACGATTACCATTACAGTTATAAACGCACAATATTTTTCTTTATTTGCTTATTTATTATTATTATTATTATTATTATTATTATTATTATTATTATTATTATTATTATTATTATTATTATTATTATCAATTTATTTATTTTCCATTGGATTTAAAGTGAATTATTATTGATATAATAATAATAACTATTATTATTATTATTATTATTATTATTATTATTATTATTATTATTATTATTATTATTATTATTATTATTATTATTATCGTCATCATCATTATTATTAATATTTATGCCCTGAGGTACTTCATTCCTTCAGGGTGTCAATAGGAGTGACGTGCCAGGCAAGACATTTGCCACCCTCCCATGGAATCATTATTAGGCTACTATATTTTTATGTCCCTAAATACACACGATCCCTCGTCAGACTTTGACAGGAATTAAGAAAAGTGAAAAACGTCTGGAACGGAACCCATTTGATAGACATTATTTATCTATTTATTTTAATTTTACAATTTTTGACGCATTAGATTTTCATAGATCGCAAGCTGCACTGAAATTTATTTCAGATCTTACTACCACATCTACTCCGTCGGAGACTTCTATCTCGTTCGGCTTCAGCGTTCGGATTCCAGATTGCTTGAGGTCAGCTTTAAAAACTCTCTAGCCTGTGTATGTATATGTATGTGTGATTGTGTGTATGTGCATGCGCGTGTACTTGTATGCATATATATATATTTATATATATATATATATATTTGTATGCATGCGAGTATGTATGATAACGGAGCTATATAAGTTATTAGATTAGATTTGAAGTTGTACTAGGTTGTCCGTATGTATGCAGTGTTTACGCATATACATGCATGTACCGTGATGTACGTATGCAAGTATAACATGTGTGCACGTACTAATCCTCATAAAATCGCTGCCTACGCCAACCTAACTGAAGTAAGGTCAAAAAAATAAATTTAATAAATAAGCAAACAGTGGTCAGATAACTAGAAGAATACCCACCGGTGAACCCTCGCAGACACGCAGGGCCCAACCGACGGATTCCCGTACACAGCTGATACCAGTTCGGAGTTTCTAGAGTCTAGACTGTAGGCTAGGTGGCGTAAAACAAGAGGAGCGACGATGTGGGTGAAGAGATTCGCAGTACACGACGTCCTAAACCAAGCAGTCCCTCGCAGATGCTAGAGGACGATGTGTTCGGGCATCTATCTCTGTTTGTCTTTCTGTATGTTGGTCTGCCTATCTATCCTGCCATCCATCCATCCATCCATCCATCCATCCATCCATCCATCCATCCATCCATCCATCCATCCATCCATCCATCCATCCATCCATCAATCATCCATCCATCCATCCATCCATCAATCATCCATCCATCCATCCATCCATCCATCCATCCATCCATCCATCCATCCATCCATCCATCCATCCATCAATCATCCATCCATCCATCCATCCATCCATCAATCATCCATCCATCAATCATCCATCCATCCATCCATCCATCCATCCATCCATCCATCCATCCATCCATCCATCCATCCATCCATCCATCCATCCATCCATCCATCCATCCATCCATCCATCCATCCATCCATCCATCCATCCATCCATCCATCCATCCATCAATCATCCATCCATCCATCCATCCATCCATCAATCATCCATCCATCAATCATCCATCCATCCATCCATCCATCCATCCATCCATCCATCCATCCATCCATCCATCCATCCATCCATCCATCAATCATCCATCCATCCATCCATCCATCCATCCATCAATCATCCATCCATCAATCATCCATCCATCCATCCATCCATCCATCCATCCATCCATCCATCCATCCATCCATCCATCCATCCATCCATCCATCCATCCATCCATCCATCCATCAATCATCCATCCATCCATCCATCCATCAATCAATCATCCATCCATCAATCATCCATCCATCCATCCATCCATCCATCCATCCATCCATCCATCCATCCATCCATCCATCCATCCATCCATCCATCCATCCATCCATCCATCCATCCATCCATCCATCCATCCATCCATCCATCCATCCATCCATCCATCCATCCATCCATCCATCCATCCATCCATCCATCCATCCATCCATCCATCCATCCATCCATCCATCAATCATCCATCCATCCATCCATCCATCCATCAATCATCCATCCATCAATCATCCATCCATCCATCCATCCATCCATCCATCCATCCATCCATCCATCCATCCATCCATCCATCCATCCATCCATCCATCCATCCATCCATCCATCCATCAATCATCCATCCATCCATCCATCCATCAATCATCCATCCATCAATCATCCATCCATCCATCCATCCATCCATCCATCCATCCATCCATCCATCCATCCATCCATCCATCCATCCATCCATCCATCCATCCATCCATCCATCCATCCATCCATCCATCCATCCATCCATCCATCCATCCATCCATCCATCCATCCATCCATCCATCCATCCATCCATCCATCCATCCATCCATCCATCCAGCCATCTAGATATCCATCTAGATCCATGTATTGTCTATTTACTTCTATCTGTGTGCATGTTTATGCGTATATCCTCTCTATATATATATATGTGAGTGCGTGCAGTTGATTTTGTTTAATCAATAAGACATTGGGCAAACATCTAGTTTCGCTGCTTCTGTTAATTAATATTAGAAACGAAAGTGAATTTTCCAGTTGCGTTTCACTTTCGTTTTGTATTTATAGATCCAGGTCCGTCAAGTGCCATGCAGCCCCACAGCTCGAGTTTCGTGCAACTGCGGAGTCATCGTTCGTGAAGGCAACAGCATCATCGGCATAAACGCCTGCAATCAAGTGACGCCGCTCCTTGTCAACTATAGACTGGACAAAGATTCGCCAACTGGTACCATTCAAACGACACCAACCGGATGGAAGGTAAATATAAGCAGCTTTGTCAATCGATGTATCTTTAATTATATTTAGATGTGCATATGTGACTTTATAATCAGTGCCTGTTATAGTTTATTTTAAAATGTATGTAATCATTGTATACATACATAATGCATGTGCGCTTGTCATGTGCTAATAAAGGCTACTTACTTACTTACTTATATGGAGTGTAAAAACTTCAACTATCTGTATACTCGGTTTGTTACCAGTATAATATAGCCATTATGGAATATTGGCCTAGTCCCGGTTATAAGTTACAATACAGGCTTAGCGAATGTACTCTTGAAAAGCAACAAGAGGGTGCTGAGTGGTTGGAAAACTCGTGGACATCATGCGTGGGTTTGCATAAAAGGAGGCATTCAGTCAGACATTTAGTTTTACCTCTTTTGGAAACCAGAAGGATGATTATAACTGAATGCATTCTCTTAAAATACAATTTATGTTTGTGTACATACCAGTATCCACTGTTAAGCCTACTAGGCAAAGCAGGCATCACCTTTAGTATGTAATAATCTCCTACCTCAACCATTTCGCAGCAATTATTCAAACTCCACCAAAGACTTCACGTAAAGCACACTGGCTTTCCTATTCTATCGTGGTTGAAATGTACATGCATTATGGAATTTAATGATTGCAATGTTTGTGGCTGAAATGTACATAACTGAAAATGTGCAAATGTAAATGATTATAATGCTGAAGATACATGTATAGGCCTACGGAGAGAGAGAGAGAGAGAGAGAGAGAGAGAGTGAGTGAGTGAGTGAGTGAGTGAGTGAGTGAGTGAGTGAGTGAGTGAGTGAGTGAGTGAGTGAGTGAGTGAGACAGACAGACAGTTAGAGACAGACAGACAGACAGAGACAGACAGAGACAGACAGAGACAGCGATATTTTGTCAAACTAGGGAAACGAGTGGCTAACGCTTTCTGAACATTGCTCGTAGATGTCTCTGCTGTCTGGAATTGAAATCAACGCCAACTTAGCCGGGTGGGACAAGAGATTCATGGATATCTACGTGAAGGGAATAAGGGCGGAACTGACTCAATACGATGGACTTTGTTCCGTTACGGGTCTTAACAACGTCGAATGCACAACTGCCTGCGACCGCTACAGGTACATACACTACGACACACTTAAACTATACCATGACACACGAGTAAGCCACCATGACATTGACACATACACTATGATACACATAGACTATGACATTCATACACTATAACCACACACTTCGATTCACATACTCCACGACCAGTGGCGTCACTAGGGCTGGTGTCACCCGGCGCGGTTAGTCGTGGTGTCACCCTGAAAAAAATGTGATGACCTTTTTTTATGAATTCGTCTCCCAAAAATTTGATGACTTTTTTTTAGGAATTCGTCACCTTGCAAAAATGTCATCATTTTCTCATGTTGGTGTCACCCCCCTCTGAGGGTGTCACCCGGTGCGGTCCGCACCCCCCGCACCCTCCTCGTGACGTCACTGTCCACAACTATGATACAACTATCGGCCTTCAGAATTTGACCTTTTTTACACAGAGCTGGGGTAAAGACAAGCAACATTGATTATCAGTGATTCCATCATGCCATTATGATGATGGTGATTTTGTGTTGGGCTTTTGAGATATACTCTACCTCGAGTTGAAGAAAATCTCAGGGTAGGTCTAAAGGTTGTAAAGTTAGAGGACATCGGCAAGTTGGGGCCTGCTCTTGTTGTCACTGTTGGTGGACGTGCCTGGGATTTGTGTGGAATCGGTCCACTGGTTGTTTCAGTAGCTTCTCCAGGCCTTCGCCGGGGCACTGCTGGGGAGCACCAGAAGAACAACGAGATCGCACCCCTTGTCAGCATTGTAGATGCGTGTTTATACTTACTCATAGATTAATTAATTACTTTTCCTCCAACACATATTGCAGATATTTAGCTCTCCCATTGTATAAAATTCTCTGCATACAGATTAGTTTAATCGTAATCGTAATCTCCAAACTTCTAAAGCGCCACTCGAAGGCCAAGCGCAGGGCATCAGTCCACTCACGAGCGCTACGTCAAATCAGAGGGGGTTTTCCAGAGAGTACTCCGAAAGAGGTCCGAGTCCAGTTTCCAGAAGCCAAATCAAATGAAAAGGGGTTTCCAGAGAGTAGTCCAAAAGAGGGCCGAGTCCGGTTTAGTATCGTTCTTGTATGCCAACACCGTAAAGTGGCTGTACAATTTTGAAAAGTAAATGTTCTGTTGTGGGTTATTTTGCTTTCCGCACTGACAGAGTTCCAGAAACGAAGAGTTTCTTTACGATAACTCGGAACAATACGCTGACATGCGGTCAACCTTACTCGGTTCCGACGTGCGACTGCAAGGGAGAATCGGATGGCAGGAGAATCGGAGAGTCTGTCAAAGTTGTGTGTGCTCAACCCCCAGCGGGCGATGTTCTCATTCCAGTCGACCTGTCTAGAGTCTGCAACAAACGCCGTAGGAGATCAGTCGAAGGCGTAGATCAATATGCATACGACGATTCGATTAGCATAGACGATTTCAACGACATCCTCCTATCTGCGCCTATTCCCACGTATCCTACTACAACGAGTCGTCCTTCTACACCAATACCGCGTGCGCCAGAGGAAGAACATCACCAGATGCATAATTATATAGTTGCGACTGTAGACGACACATCGCTTGGAAATGGGATGCGTGTGCTGAGTGTGCCGCGTTCTCACATTTTGAGTAGACCTGGGATGCGTGTACCTAGTGTGTCACGTTCTCTGCTTAGTGTGTCACATTCTCTGCTTAGTGTGCCGCGTTCTCACATACCAGATGGATCTGAGAGTAGTACTACAATAAACGAAGAGCAAGCGAGAGCCAGATGTAGGTCGTCGCTTGCATCGTCGCTGATCTACAATCTCTGCAACAGCAGAGTTGACTCAACAGTCATCACCAGTACATGTGTCTTGGATGTCAAGGTTAGAGAATAAACAATTTAATCGATATTTGCAAAACCGTATAAATGATGTGATTTATTTGAGGTAACTCCTCAGAAACGTTAATTTTTAGAGACAAATGTATCACATCTGTAACCACAACTCTGGCTCCTCTGTTGATTGAAATGGCTCTTCTGGCTTAAGCGTATATATATACGAAAGCCATTCGGCAATAGAGGGCGTGCTAATTGACGAGCCATGTCCGAGCCCGTGCAATCCAGGAATTGTTAGACAGACTACTGACTCCATTTTACTGCAGTTCTTAACAGCTGGACAATTCATCTGATTTGTCACTGTATAGATTCTGAACGACTATAGTCCCACGCAGTCTGTGCCATCGCAGTTTGAACGCGCATGTCTTGACAACATTCGTCTCTCGCTGGAGTCTCCACAATCCAAAAGCAATCGCGTGTACCAAGATCTGAAGAATCTTCTGTCGCAAGTCGAGAAACTCGTCTGTCCATCGCAGTGCAACCAACGGGGACAATGCGTCAACGGAAAATGCGTTTGCAACTCAGGTACAATTATTATCAATCAATCGATCAATCTAACGCCCCTTAAACTATAGGCCTACCAACTCAGAGGCGCTCCAAACCCTAGCACGGTTGAAAAGAGAGGTTTTGTTGGTTAGGCCTATACTGTACGCGCAATGTGCGTTGGAGGTGAATTGTAGGCCCTATACATAAAAGACATACACCAAAGGAATATAGGTCTATTATTTATTACGCGTACTAGAATGGAAAATGTATTTTACCCATGTAGTAATGTTCATGAAATCATAAACTTATATGATATATATTTATATATTTATAAATAATTTAAAATATATAAACAATTACGTATCCCGCTTTGCAGTGGTTTAAAGTTGATCAAGGTTTTCTTAAACTGCTGAAGTACCGTAACCACTGCTATGGGATTTACACGTAGTCTCTTCTGAGGTTTGCCACTGACACAATTGTAATCTTAACCAACTATAGGCCTACATGGATTTTCTTGGTGATAAACGACATTCTGGTTTTTCCGTATATTACAACTATCGACCTGTGTCCTATCTCCTCTGAAACAATAACTGTATGAACAAGTCCTTCACTCACTGTTGTTTCGCGCCTTACATTCAGATTTACTTACCATGCGCGCATAGCAAACGCAATTTAAAAATACTACTACTATTAAAGTATTAATGCCAGTCTTGTTGTCCTCGAGACCAAGGTCTTGGTCTCGAGTGCACTCGAGTTCGTTTTGAAAACGTCTTGGTCTTGGTCTTGAGACCAAGTCTTGGTCTTGGTCTTGAGGTTCAAGGTCTTGGTCTTGGTCTTGAGGCTCAAAGTCTTGGTCTTGGTCTCGCAAGACCAAGACCAAGACCCGTTGTCAATATGAACGGTCATTTAACAAAACGTAAGGATTTTAAAAATTTATCCAATAATTACTAATACAATTGCTTTAGTATTTACACGGTGTTACTTTTGTTTAGGACTATTATTTTGACTTGCGGTTATTTACCATAGAATGATTTCAAAATAGACTCACGATATGTAGGCCTACATATGCATCCAATGATTGAAAAGCTACTGTTTGCTGTGAATTCAGCACTGTAGAACGTTTTTTTCACATGGCAGAATTTTTATGAGACCCCATAGGTCACGTCTTGGTCCGAAAATTCTGAGCGAATTGGTTTTTATAAAATGCAACAGGCATTTGGAATAACATTTCGCATGAAGGACTTTTGTAAATACGAATTCGAAATTCTCTGCAGTCTGCATTACGAGTTGTTTTGTTTGAATAAAATAAAAGATTTATGTTTTAATTAAAATAGCGAGTAGCCCGACTTGACAATTTTTTATTAAGGAATAGAAGTCTGGATATGGTTGTGATTTTTTGGGTATTATTCTCGGTTTTGGTCTTGAGTTTCAAAGTCTTGGTCTTGGTCTTGGCCTTGAGGTTCAAGGTCTTGGTCTTGGTCTTGAGGTTCAAGGTCTTGGTCTTGGTGTTGAGGTACAAAGTCTTGGTCTTGGTCTTGGTCTTGAGGTTCAAGGTCTTGGTCTTGAGGTTTAAGGTCTTGACAACAAGACTGTAGATCCATATATAATGTAAAAACAAGTCTTATTAATGTCAAACATCAAGATAGCAAAAATACCTGAAATGATAATTTAATAGAGTTCATAGAAAGAGAGTTCTTTAATTATGCTTTAGCATCCTCTTTTGCCTAAATTGTTTTAATACGTTATCCATTATTCTCACACAAATTCTTTGGTTTAGTGCGCTGAATGGTCGATTGTTGCAGGTTTCATGGGAAGCGACTGTTCTCTCCAAAATGGCCAAATTCCAACCGTTCTCGCAATCATCAATCCAGTGTGTGACATTCTCAAGCACCCATGCAGAAACATTTTCGTCCAGGCAATCGATGTGGCATCTACCGAAAATGTCACCTGCAAAATGAGCTCAATTAATGTGAGACGAAATTTCTAGTTTTGGTCTTGCTTTTATGTGAATCTATAGCTGTTGTGCGTATGTAATCATTCACCTTTGGAGCAATAGTAGGCCATCTCCAGTGCGGGCCCGCTCTAGGTCATGGTTGTTTGGGAGTTGGGACGATATTATTGCAAGAACCTGGGTAAAATTTTTCTTTATAATAAAATTATGCTGAAGTGGTGACAAACATATCATTGAGTTGCATATCTCTACCCAAGAAACGAAGTATACTTACCAACATTAAACTATATAATTATGCATTATTCGCTCTGTGTTTCGTGTAGCCTATGACCATTAAAATAAAGTTCCTCAATTGTCTCTGATAACGTCTTTTCTTCCTTTGTCTTTCTTAAAACTTGTTTCTTCTCTCGGGGTGTCTCGCACTGGAAGCACTTATGTTTGACTCTCCCGATAGAAGAGCTTTATAAATGTCCGAATAAAAGTTATCTGAATCGAGAATTCATGATGAAATTCCCACAAACAGGTGAAAAGTCAGCTGAAGCTCAGGCATTCTACAATACACCACGTACGCTGTCTCCCTGGCCTGATCCTCGTGACCAACCAGATGAATACTTGTTGTCCTCGAGATCAAGGTCTTGGTCTCGAGTGCACTCGAGTTCGTTTCTAAAAGTCTTGGTCTTGGTCTTGAGGTTCAAAGTCTTGGTCTTGGTCTTGAGGTTCAAAGTCTTGGTCTTGCTCTTACAAGACCAAGACCTAGACCGGCTGTCAATATGAACAATCATTTAACAAAACTCAAGAATTTAAATATTTATCAAGCCTGTTTGCATCATAGCCTACGACATCTACCTACGGACGGGTGCAAGTCTTGGTCAGGAAAACCCATCGGCAGCAGCAACTAAGTTATGCTGTGTCTGGAAGACCTGCCGAGACTTTTCTGAAGTCTGATAAACCATGGGAGGATTTCAAGAGGGCTCACGATTTGTACATTTACACCCAGTGCTTGAAAAGCTACTCTGTGTGCCAGCGACTTCAGCTCCTGTAGAACGTATTTTTTCACATGGCGCAATTTTATGAGGCCCCACAAGGCACGTCTTGGTCAGAAAATTCTGAGCGAATTGGTTTTTATAAAATACAAAAGGCATTTGGAATAACATTTTGCATGAAGCACTTTTGTAAATACGATTTCGGAATTCTCTGCAGTCTGCATTAAGTTAATTTGCCTGAATAAAGTAAGTCACGTTTTCATTAAGCTAGCGAGTAGTCCGACTTGACAATTTTTTTTAAGGAAAAGAAGTCTTGGGCTGAATGTGATTTTTTGGGTCTTGGTCTCGGTCTTGGTCTTGAGGTTCAAAGTCTTGGTCTTGGTCTCGAGGTTCAAAGTCTTGGTCTTGGTCTTGAAGTTTAAGGTCTTGACAACAAGACTGCCAGATTCTGGCCTGCCAACGAAACTAAAAAAACAATTCCCCTATCTATTTTTTTATATAGCGAGTGCATTTCAGCGGGTCTTCTGGACGCAACTTACGAGTGACGCTGAAAAATTTAGGAAATTCACATTCACATTAACACGTAGGCTATCCCCATTGCAACCACGATGTCTTATTTAGGTTATAATTATGAAGTCCATATGACAACATTCTTGTATAGGTTTCATATACAATTATACATGTCCAACCTTATGTGATCGTATGTAGACGTGTAGGCTAAAGCTCATATAGGACTAATGCCATATATATAGGCTTCAAATGCAATTTCCATTAGGCCTATATATTTTGGAATCACATAGGCCCATTTGTAGGACATATGAAGAGAGGGGAATTATGTCATGAGCTTCATAATGTTCTACACAAGGAATCATATGGACCCATGTGGGACATACACAACCTGTGCGAGTATTATGTCATTTGAGCTTGATATGTCCATTGTCCAACGTGATATATAGGAAGTAACATATTACGATGTTGTTGAAGATTTTACGCATATTAAATACAATTTGTTACTCAGACTGTAGCAATTGCATAGGGTAAAATACATCATTGCATTGCCTGAAATTTTGTTGTGTCGCAGGGATCGATCGGTAATATTTCCTCAGTGCAGTATTCCAAACCTTCCATTTCCGGTGGAGTGATAGTCTGCAGTCTGCCGTCAGTGCCCATTGACAGAAACGACTCAACAGGCCCGAGTGTAACAGTCTACATGGTCAATGTGTCGATCAGCAACGATGGCCAGAAGTACAGCCAGGAACATCCGTTCACCGTGTTTGACAGTCGATGCATGACGTGTAGGCCTACCGGGACGTCCCCGCATACCCATACCTGCCGGCAACAAGTATGTCGACAGCAGCTCAGTTGGTGGCAATTTAAAGCTACTAAAGTCCGTAGCGCAATCGTAGTGGTAGTGTTTGCATAACTATAGGTATGTATATAATATTATGTTTCGGCTCATTTGATGAACACGCCGTATGGATTGATCGAAGTACATACATGCGCAGTGTGGTAGATTTGCCTGAAGATGACCGGGTATATAGGGGCCTACCACGTGCATAGGACAGACACATCTGGACTATTTCAGACAAGATTTTAATCAATAAATATATAGAGCAAATACGACTGTCTGTGTATAGTCAATTGAGGGAGTTGCTACTACTACTACTACTACTACTACTACTACTACTACTACTACTACTACTACTACTACTACTACTACTACTACTACTACTACTACTACTACTACTACTACTACTACTACTACTACTACTACTACTACTACTACTACTACTACTACTACTACTACTACTACTACTACTACTACTACTACTACTACTACTACTACTACTACTACTACTACTACTACTACTACTACTACTACTACTACTACTGATGCTTCTGCTGCTGCTGTTGTCATCATCATCATCATCATCATCATCATCATCATCATCATCATCATCATCATCATCATCATCATCCATGGTGCGTAAACGGTGCCATTATAATTATTAACAGTCGCAAAGAGAAGTCTATGCGGAATTTGGTACCCGGTACCCCCTCTTTCTAGACCAAAGTTACGCCTCCGAAGCCTAATTGGATGCAAAATAAACGAAATCATGCTCTCTATATATAATTTTAAATTATGCGACAGTCTACAGCTATTTATTTGCTGTTTTTTTTACGTATTCCTGTTACTTGTACATATTAATCGTTTGTACATAAACAGGCGAGCAAGTGTACAATTGGTGGACGTTGTTTTGCGGTTGGAGACCGCTGTGTTACGGACAGCAGCAAACTATGCAACCCGTCCAAGTGTCCAACGAAATGGACAGGTAAGTTGATCATATGCCTACCTGTTAATTAAAAACGTGGCAGCCGTATTGCAACTATATAGGTCTCAGCCTTATTTTTTCGAATTAAAACACAAATTAATAAGCCTATCTTACTGTAGAGCCTACTGTTAAATGCATCTCTCTCTCTCTCTTTAACCGTCCTCGATACGAGGGTTGGTCGCATTGTAGACGATTCTTCTCCATCCTTTCCTGTCTTCGGCAACTCGCAGCAACCTCTCTGTTGATAATCCCAACCATTCGCCAATGTTGTCCATCCACTTCTTCCTTGGTCTTCCTCTTGCTCTTGTTCCCGGTACCGTTCCCTGCATAATTTCTTTCTCTAGGCAATCCCCCTGTTTCCTCATTATGTGCCCAAAGTATGACATCTTTCTTCTTTTTATTGATTCCAATAGGTTCCTTTCCACCCCCGCCGTCTCCAGTACCCATTCATTTGTTTTCTTCTCCGTCCATGATATTCCAAGGATTTTTCGTATGCATTTAATTTCAAATGCCTTTATTCTATCCTCCTCCCTCTTTTTGATTGTCCAACTCTCACAGCCATACATCATCACTGGCCATATAAGTGTCTTCATTAACTTTAACTTTGTGGTAATTTTTATGTTATGGTTTTTCCATAATTTATTCAGATCTGCTCCTATTCCCAGTCCTCTTGCAGTTCTTATACCTATCTCCCTGCTACACTCCGCGTCTTCTGTTATGAGTGAGCCTAAGTACACGAAAGTTCCCACTTGTTCTATCTTGCTGCCTTGTACTTTGATGTTGCACTGCTTCCCTGTCAGCGCCATACACTTTGTTTTGCTCATGTTGATCTCCAAGCCCTTCTTTCGTCCTTCTCTGTCCAATCGAGACACCAGTTCTTGCAGTTCCGTTTCCGTGCTTGCCATTATCACTATGTCATCCGCATATCGTAGATTTGTTATCCTCCTTCCTCCAATTTGAATGCCTCCTGTGTATCCTCTCAGAGCCTCCCTCATTACCATTTCTGATAGTATGTTGAATAAAGTTGGCGAAATTACACACCCCTGTCTGACTCCTCTTCTTATTCTAAACTCACTTGACAGTACACCTCCGAATTTTACCTTTGCCGTCTGTTTCCTGTACAGTGCTGCTATAAGGTTGATAATGTGTGCTGGATATCCCATTTCAACCATCGATAGCCATAATTGCTCATGTGACACACAATCGAAAGCTTTCTTAAAATCTACAAAGCACATGTATAGCGGTCTTTGGTGCTCTCTCATCTTTTCCATTATAATTCTAAGATTCGTCACCTGATCTCTCGTCCCTTTACCACGCCGAAACCCTGCCTGTACATCTGTCAATTCTGATTCTGTGCGACTTCTTATCCTTTCCAATATGATCTTCAGCAAGATTTTACTCGCATGTGATACCAATGCTATTGTCCTGTAGTTCCTGCATTGTTTCATATCTCCATTTTTGGAATTGGTATGAATATTGACTTCGTCCAATACCCTGGCCATTCCCCCGTTTCCCACACCTCTACACATATCCTATGCATTCTGTCTGTTGCCGTGTCTCCCGCGAACTTGAATAACTCTGCTGGTACTTCGTCTGGCCCCGCACTTTTCCTTCTTGCTGATTCCTTTATCGCGCGTTCTACCTCCGATCTCAAAGGTGCAGGTTCCTTTGCGAGCTCTCCCTCTATTTTACCTGTATCCTCACCGTCATATAGTTCCTCACAATACTCCTTCCATCTTTCCACTATTTCTTCTCTTTTTGTAATCTCTTCATCTGTTTTTGATTTTATACACATCAGCTGTGGTCTAAACTTCCCTGTAAGAGTCCTTACTGTTTGGTATACCTTTCTTGTATCCCCCTATTATTGGATTCCTCCAAATCCTCGCAGATGTCCTCAATTTGTTGTTGTTTATCTTTTCTTATTCTCTTCTGTACTTCTCCTTTCAGTGCCCTGTATCTCTCCCTGTCTCTAGTCTTTGCTTCCCTTAAATGCATAGACCTTTCTTAAACTGTACCGTATTGTTAAATGCATTGGCCTAGCTAGGCTACTCTCTCAAGCAGACTCCCGTGTTATAAAGCTACATGGCGTAACGCTTTACACAGTTAAAGACCATTCTCTACTGTTTAAAATGAGTATAGCAAAAGATAATAAGCTAGGCCTATAGGCGTCTTTTTAGGCTAAATTTGTTTCCTTTGTATTTCTTTGTCACAGCTGAAAGTTCTATTGGATGCAGCGATGGATTTGAAGACTGCATCTAATCATGAAAGCGATCGATCCGCCAGATCAACAGCACTCATTCGATATATGGATTTCAACAGTTATTTCTAAAACCATATAGCGTTATTCAGAGCACGAGTTTGTTTACAGGAAGATACAAGGACATAGAAAATTGTTCTTGCGGCAGTAGGCCTAATAGACGAGCATGTGTGTGTGTGTGTGTGTGTGCGTGCGTGTGTGTGTGTGTGTGTGTGTGTGTGTGTGTGTGTGTGTGTGTGTGTGTGTGTGTGTGCGTGCGTGTGTGTGTGTGTGTGTGTGTGTGTGTGTGTGTGTGTGTGTGTGTGTGTGTGTGTGTGTGTGTGTGTGTGTGTGTGTGTGTGTGTGTGTGTGTGTGTGTGTGTGTGTGTGTGTGTGTGTGTGGTGTTGGCAAGGAATCCGAGACTGCATGTAAGCTAAGACTGTAAAGCTATAAACCCTAATCTATAGTTGAATCAACATTTAAATAAGAAAGACTTCACGCAACGTTAAAAATTCCAAGCTTTTATAGTAGTTCATTTGGCTTTATATATTACACTAGTGTTATCGTATAATTATTACTGTGTATAATTTTTAAAAAATCCGTGGATATCTTGATAATGATGTAGAGCTCCTATATATAGTGTTAGAAGAAATGTAGGCTATATCGTGCAGGTGGTCCATGGTTCAGTTAGTGCATTTAGGCGGAGGCGGATGGTCACTGGGCGGTCGACAGGGGACGATGGTGACTCGGTCCACGAAGGACGGTAAGGAGTCGGTCGATGGGGACGGTGGTGAGTCAGTCGACAGAGACCGACGGTGGTGACTTGGTCGACGGGGGACGGTAATGAGTCGCGATGGGGGATGGTGATGAATCGGTCGATGGGGGACGGTGATGAGTCAGTGGACGGTGGTGACTTGGTCGACGGGGGACGGTAATGAGTAGCGATGGGGGATGGTGATGAATCAGTCGACGGGGGACGGTGATGAGTCAGTGGACGGTGGTGACTTGGTCGACGGGGGACGGTAATGAGTCGCGATGGGGGATGGTGATGAATCGGTCGATGGGGGACGGTGATGAGTCAGTGGACGGTGGTGACTTGGTCGACGGGGGACGGTAATGAGTCGCGATGGGGGATGGTGATGAATCGGTCGATGGGGGACGGTGATGAGTCAGTCGACGTGGGACGGTGACTTGATCGACGGGGGACGGTAATGAGTCGCGATGGGGGACGGTGACAAGTAGGTCGACGGGGGACGGTGGTGACTCGGTCATTGCGGGACGGTGGCGAGTCTGTCGACGGGACGGCGGTGTCGGTCGACGTGGGATGGTGGTAAGTCGATCGGTGGTTGGTATGGGAAAGAAATTTTATCCACTTTTCTGGACCCGGGATCTGGACAATAAAGGGAAAGACGAGTTTGGAGAAAATTTTGTGGGAGAGGTATGGGAAGGACGGGCAAGAGTTGTAGACTTGTGGATTGGTTTGGATGATAGTACTGTCTCAGTGGACACTATTACAGCTTTTAAGAGCTAGGAATATTGGGCTATTAAACATCCCACGTTAATGTGCAGTGGTACTAACACAAACTACACGTCTTCTGAACTATTAAAAACCTTAAGTTGTTATGTTAACATGGGGACGTAAGGGAGTCATTTTCCGGTAATATGTCACATTCACTATTTGAAGAAGCAAAAAATTTTTGGGGGCAAATTACATTGATTTTTTTTGGAGCAAATCTTTAATATTTCTATTTCAATAATATATATTTGGTTTTGCACTAATATGTAAAATTATGAAGTTTTTAGCAGAAAGAAAATAGCCCTACGAAAATGTTTGTCCACTCCGTTACTCCGTTACCAAAACACATATGAGCTATTTATATATAGTAGACAGCTTCCTACTGCGTAGTTTGACATGCCAATATGTTTTTAGTATTAATGTTTATAAAATAAATATAAAAGAAATTACAATACAAATGATTATTTAATTCCATCATATTTTAAATTTTGCTAAGAAATTCCACTCCGTTACCGAAAGAAAAATAGGGAATATAATGACTGTATTTTTTTGGCCAAATAACAAAATAAAAATCACTTGAGCCAATCATTACCAGTGATCAAATGAACAAAAAACATTAAAATATTTATGATGCTGTCTTAAAAATCTGGTCATAGCATCAAAATTACATACAAAATTACCATGAAAAGTTCCGCTCCGTTACCATCTGTCGAAAATTGAGCACAGAATGTGAAAAGTGAACTTTAAAAAAAACAGTCTGCCGAAACAAAAATTTATTAAAAATGTCATATATTGTTATATAAGTTGTATTAGAAATGATAATTTAAGTAGACGACTTATCCTGACAGTGGAATAAATTTTAGTACCTCAAGGGTCACATTTATGATAACTGAGTGGACAGTTAACGGAGTGGACAAATTGTGTATCAGCACGGTAAATATCATATTATCTCTCATGCGTCCACATTAATCGCCGGTACACTCATTATATAGCTTATAAATGTTATATGAAAAATATTATTTTAATTAAATTTATCCATAATCATTGCAAAAATGCAGTAACGGAGTGGATGTATAATAAAAAAACACATCAGGTACGTAACAAATGAAAATTTGTAAGAAATTGTCCTAACATTCAGATCCTGTATTAAGACATACTTACTTACATAGATCTTTACAGAAGAGATGTGTTAAGTTGTGAGACCAAAGAACTGAAAGGGTTGTGAGGTACGAGATCATTTTTACATGTTAACGGAGCGGACATAATTTTCCGGGGACAAGTTAAAATATATTTTTAAAAATTATACTGAAGATCCGGTTCACAAAGTTGGTTTTAGAAATCTACAATTATGTTTATTATAAAAGAAACATACACATTTTTTGGTTTAATGCAAATCATTTTGAAATTGTAGACGAATCGATATGTACTATAGCCTAGGGACGGTAACGGAGTGGAACATTTTAAATTCAAATTAAATTTTAATAAATTATTTTATTGCTCTGAATTACTTTCAAAGGTCTTAAATTGTTGACTGATCAATAACGTTTTAATCTAATCACTTAGCATGATCAGATTAGGCATTGTTTTCTGAGAAATGACCGGGGACAGCCGTATTTCCAATTTAGCCAAAAACCGGAAAATGACTCAAGGATGTGATAGGACAGAAGTTTGTGGGGTGGGGTGGTAAAAAACGACCCTAGCAGTCATTTTCTATCATGCCTGGGCGTTAACTGTTGGCATGGGAGGGTGGGGTCGAAACCTCCAATCCCATGCAAATCAGCTTTATTACACCAGTCTCTACAGAATTTATTTATGCTAATACATCGAATCGTCGTCATCATTTCTCTCAACCTAATACAACCCACCATCCTCTCTGTCTCTCTCTGTCTCTGTCTCTCTGTCTCTGTCTCTCTGTCTCTCTCTGTCTGTCTCTCAAGTCTTAAGTAGTGCTTTAGCAGTTTTCGAGTTTACGATTACAAAGTTTCAAACGTTTCTGATCCCAGCAGATTTCTCATTCCCTTCAGTGAAATATTTGTAATTTAGGCCTACAGTAATGTAATTCCAGCTAAATTTATGTTTCCGACACACTGTAGGCCACTTTGAAGAAACTCCTCACACTCCAATTCTGATTATTACAAATCGTTAAAAACATCCAATTCTGATTATTACAAATCGTTAAGAACTGGAAATCTAGGGCTGATATTTTTCTTCATTGGAATGTATGAAACAAACTGACAACTGGTTTACAATATTATTTTATGTATAGTAATATAAATTTAGTAGAAACACTTAAATATAACAGACATTATAATTACATTTTACTGTATTTCCTACTTTGTAATAATGTATTTCCCTAGAATACTTGTTACCACTGTCTCAAACTTCTCTTCAGCCTCAGTCTATAAGTCCTTCTAGCTTAGAGTCTAAAGTTTTGTGTTCTGTCATCTACAGTTCATTCTTCATATGTTCAATACATTATAGTTTTCCCGGATTTCATACTCAGTTCACAGAGCATCTGAATACTAAGCACACTGATGAGTTAAAAGTTAAAACTATTAACCACAGATATCCAGGACAAATCTGGCAAGTTAGTGGCAAAATCATCTCTTAAAGCAGGACAAGCATATTCAAAGATCCCATGTACTGAACCATAGCAAGTCCTAAATGCACAGCAGCATAAGCCATGAAATGTTGCATTTGCATTAAATATTGGACCTCAACAAATTTAAACAATACAAATTAAAATTCAGGTACAAATTAGAATGCTACAGTATTACTTCATTAGCAGTTACTTGCTTCATAGAGTTTTCTAAACACTTTTAATATCACTTACTCAGTTTTCTCGAGACAGTCACAATAAGCAATACTAAAAGTGAATTTTGAATACCAATGAGTTATCTGCAAAACTATTCACAATTTCTGTCATAATATTTATTGCCAACTAGTTGATTATGTATTGCTTCAATGAGAATTCATTTAAAACATCTTTAAAATATTGCTCATAAAATAGAAAGCCTTGTCTTTAAGCTTAATTCATAAAAGAAACAGAAGAAGGGCAGTCCCTTAAGCTAGCCCTGAGGCGGCCATGGGTATGAAGTTTTAGCGACTTCATTTTCTTAGCCTCAGCATATGACAGCGGGTGGCCAGTTCTCTCCCTTGCCATCTCATCTTTCCACTGACAGTGTACGGTCAGTGTACTCATTACAGCTGAGTGGGCTAGGGGGTGCAGGTGGAGCAAAAATCTTGAATCAAATTTTCTGCCCTAACAGGGATTTGAACCCTGACCTCTTGATTGATAGTCGAGGATGCTAACCACTACACTATCGAGCACCCCAAGCTTAATTCATAACCCATCCTTTAATTCTTATTGAATTGTACTGACAAATTATGCAGTGTCTTTTATGAAAAGAACTCATCCGAATGCCTTCTGACATATAACTTTGAATAAAATATTAATAACTAATAACTTCCATGACACAGACCTGTGTCTAATACAAATAGCCTCGGCTGACGGCACATCACAAAGGAAGACCAAACCAAAGCCAAGTTAGTTTCAAGAATGCTGCATGATACAACTAAGCTTTCAACAAGAACAAATGTTCGAACGGTCATATCTTGGGATCAAGACATATGTAGAACTTTGTAGAATATGAAGTGTCCAATTTGGGAACAATTTAACAAGGATGGTCTGCTTCCTAAAACTTATCCAGCAGATCAAAGCAAGTCTAACAAGCAAATGAAAGCCTTTACTTTGTTAAACTTACAATAAAATGTTCCTATCTGTGATTGATTTAGCTTGGAATATTTTTGAACCAAATACCATACATGTTCCTTAAAGTGGTCTGGCATCAGCAACTATTCTTTTCTCTTCTTTAAATGATTTGATAAAGCAATAATATTTTCTTTGACATGATCAGATAACTCGTTAAAATAAAAGTAGTTAAACATTTGATTCAGCATAACCAATTTCCATTTGCATTTGAGTTGGAATTGAGCCAAACGAGCTATTTGCTGATGAAACCTGAACAGTGGGAGCAAAGCGAACACGTGACCTTCGACTCATGCCAGCAATGTTTGACTGTGACGAAGGTGATGTGTCTGGCGTTGTTGAAGAAATGATCCTGTACACTGCTGGCAACTCCAGCTTGCAGCTTACTGCTTCACTTTTCTCCGCACTGTACGAAGAAGCAATGCTTCTGGTCATGCGCGAAGCAGAAGACGATGGTGAAATTGTCGAAGATGATGATGTTTCACAGATGTAACAAATGGGAAATATGTTGCACTTCTTTACAAAGTGAAGTATGACTGTTCCAAGTGCATGTAGCACAACAATAAGTAGGACAGAGGCCAGTAGAACTTGCCAAGCATCTGCAATCACATCATGCGTGGATAGCACCAGAACTGCCAAGTTCTTGGTGCAGCTAATATTCAACTCAGGTAGTGCTAAAATAGTAATAAAACATTACGTGAGCTAAACTACGTTACATAGACACACCTTAATTAAATCTGACCAAAGTTACTTTTAAAAAATAAAAGAAATTTTTAAAAATATATATTATTCCTGAAATATCCTTAATAAATATGGATAGAGTTTTAAGAGAAACACCTAAATGTTAAACTAATGCCAATTGTTTCTAACTATATATAGGTTTACTTATTCAAATGACAAAATTTCCTAAGAATTTCTCATAATGCAAAAGTAGTGGAAAAGCAAGCAGAATAATGCAACTTAACTAGGCCAATTTTCTCTACATTTATACATCCTGCATAAGTCACAAGAAAACAATACCAAATATTTATTTGACACAAATATTTTATCATTATAGTCCATCCAAGTTCGGTTAATTGCTATTCAATGATGCTGTGTCATAAAACGATGATTAACGTCACCCTCCTCCTTTATCCAGGCTAGGAACTGGCGCTATCACAGGACAGGCAGTAGCAGAGTTCTATGGACCATCTTTTCTGACCGTGGTCTATTTATGCATGAACTAATATTTACAGAATATATGATTATATCAGTTGAGAACGAAATGCACTTACTATGGAAATGACTTCGATTGGAGTTGTAAGGACAAGGAAATGTTATTCTAGTGTTGACATCATCATGGACCCAGCCATCGGTTTCGTTTGAACTTACGCACGATTTATCTGTGCCATCCGCAAACAGAAAGCAGACTTGGTCCAGGTAATTCCTCCTCTTCATTTCCTCTTGCTCTGTAGGAAATATTAAAAATGCATCAGCAGATAATAAAGCAATAACTCACCATCTTCCCACTTTATACCGAATGCGGTATTTTGACAGAATTTGACAGAGAGGATGGTGGGTTGTATTAGGTTGAGAGAAATGATGACGACGATTCGATGTATTAGCATAAATAAATTCTGTAGAGACTGGTGTAATAAAGCTGATTTGCATGGGATTGGAGGTTTCGACCCCACCCTCCCATGCAATCCTCGTCAGTGCACAAGAAAGAATCAACTTGAAATAATATAACATCAATCACACATGTTTTAATAATGAGTTCATTTTCATCAGAAAAGTATAAGTCATTCATTCCAATGACATACCACCATTATTATAATGCACATTAATTTATGATAAATTCAAGTAAAAGCATAGTTGTTGGACAAGCCTGATCAAAATCCAATGTTTTTGCACAAGGGGCCATCCATATATTATGCACGCATGGAGGGTACCCAAAATACATGTGCTTGCGTATGCTTGTGAAGGGGATGGGGGTCTACTGATAATGTACGTACACATAGCAAACGGAGCCTTCACATTGATTGGCCTTCAAGTGAGCTAGAGTTCAGTCATTCCAGCTATCCGGTACTACCAGAGGAAGTAGGACTGTGGGAGAGATGTCACTTGTATGCCACCTTCCCTCTGAATGCTATTATTAAACTATCACACAATTCAGCAGTGAGTCCATGGATTACTCATCCTTCAGTCTGGCCTAAAGTGCCGAGAGTCACTGCCTGGACCTGTGGTACTGACACATTCTGCAGCTTGTCTTAGGGGGGGTGTCAACCGTATGTACGCAGGCAGGGGTGGTGGAAAAAAGTATGTGTGCATACAGGGAGGGGAGGGGTCCAATTTTCCAGGATTTTTGTACATGAAATATATGGATGGCCCCCAACTTGCATGAAATTGCAACTGTCACCCAATTTTAGGATGTTTCAAGATATTCAATTTCTTAAGGTTAGAACTCCTGATATGTACGTGTTTCGCCTGAAACACGTTTCAAGCCCTAAAACCATCATAATTGTAATCTCCAAATTTCTAAAGTGCTACTCTAAAGCTAAGCGCAAAGCACCAGCTTATTCACGAGCGCAGCTTATTCACAACCATGCTTTGTGTCAGAGTTCTTCAGTTTCCACTATTATTCAATAAAACCATTCAACTGTACACTGTGCAAATATTTTACATTTAATTTCACATTAACTCACTCTTTGCTAACTATCTTATTCGTCCATCTTCTCGCAGGTTCCCAATCTTCTGCCTTGAGTGTTCTGTGTTTACGCATGGTAGTGCCACCTTACCATACTGAGTTAAAAACACTGCAATATTTTGGCCTGTGCTGTTTCATGACCTTTGATTAGTGATGCCTAGTGCACTATGGTAACGTCACTGTGGATAGTTCACAGGTATACTTCCAAGAATCATCTGTTTGTCCTCAAGAAATTCATTCATATGAGACATTTATAAAGCGCCTCTTCAGGAGAACTACTCAGAGGTGCTGGAGAACTACTCAGAGGTGCTGGAGAACTACTCAGACTTGCTACAGATTTATATATATCTCTCTCTCTCTCTTTAACCGTCCTCGATACGAGGGTTGGTCGCACTGTAGACGATTCTTCTCCATCCTTTCCTGTCCTCGGCTACTCGCAGCAACCTCTCTGTTGATAATCCCAACCATTCGCCAATGTTGTCCATCCACCTCTTCCTTGGTCTTCCTCTTGTTCTTGTTCCCGGAACCGTTCCCTGCATAATTTCTTTCTCTAGGCAATCACCCTGTTTCCTCTTTTATTTATATAGGTAACAGAAAAATGTTCTATCCAATCCTGCCTGCCTTTTACATTACAATTAAGGTATGGTAAGTAACCAATAACCAAAGTGTTAGGAAATTAACTACAGATCATATGCTAGTGCTAAAACTGATCAAAGAATGTAATATCACTAGGTGTTAAATAACATCTTGAAAACAGACACACCTTCAACAAAAGACTGAAGGCTGGAAACGGAGAAGTGAAACTCTGCTATCTCTCGTGACTTGTACCAGTATGCCAGCTGGATTAAATGCTGCCAGCTGGTCACGCTCAGTAGGTCACTGATGTCAACAAGGTCCTGGTAGAGTGCTGCCATCTGCGGATAGCAACCGGCAAAGCTTAGCAGTATGGCGTTCACAGACGTCATCAGGAGAAAGAGCAGCAGAACGACCAGGACGGCCAATCCAAGCCGCCTCAGCAACGGGCTTCGTAACACGAGGTTGAAATAACAGAAGACACTTTGTGAAGACTTCAGGTCACTGACTGATATGGCAGAGCAAGAGTTTGACCTTGTCTGTGCAGCATAGCTACTGTCATGTCCAACAGGTAACAGGTTGTTACAACTAGCGGCACGCGGCGTCAGATCGGAGGTTGGCTTAGTGACGAGAAGAATGCCGTCCGACATGCATTTGACTTCGTTTGGAGGTGAACGTATGCTTGAGGATGACGAAGACATATGGTTCTGCTGCTTAGTTTTCAGTGGATGAGTTGTTATGCCGTGTCCACCATTGAGCTCAGCTGCGAGCCGCAGATGCCAAAACTGAGAGTGACCGAGAACAGTCCTGCACTTAAATCCAGTGAACATGGACTGGATACGACGATAAAGGTGAGCACATCGGTGGAACAGCAGAATTATATCGACGCAGAAGAAAATGATTCGAATGAACTCGACGTGAAGGTGTTCAACAAGATTAACTAAGTCGAAATTCTGTCGCCGGTCAACATCTAAAAGACTGTTATGATGGCTGTACGCTTGAACATCTGCGTAAATATCGAAGCTCAAAAGTGGATCGGTCTTGCGGTTCGGGTTTTCCCTCTGCCGTAGGCTGTTGAAGAAACGGGTGGAGTTCAGCAGAATAAATGTCTGATTCCACGGCATTGACATTGTGCTGGTACTTTCTTCACAGGCATTGTCATGTGCGACTGGTATTGTGTTGAGATCAATGGCCAAGGACATTGTACTGAAATAGCTGAAACAAATAAAAGCAAATTAAGTTAAAATAAGTGTTACAAGATTCATTCTGCACTTTAAATTAAGAGAAGCCTTACAAATAACTTTTCACGGAGAAAACATCTTAATTTTTCTATATCCGAAATCAGTAACTGTTGATAATTTGAACTGTACTTTGGCTGCTGATAAAGGATTATATATATACAAAACATATACACATATAAAACATATCTATATTTATATAACTTTTGAAGTCATGTTTACTTGTTGTTTGTTGAAAAAGCAGAAAATGTAAAAGCAATTGTTCCAAAAACAATAACTTGCATTAAAACATTCACTACCAAAAATAATTATCATTAAAATGGCGTATTGTTTGCCCACACACAAGGATATAACTCTAAACATACTTGTTCCAAACAGATTTTGTCCACTGTTGAACCTGGTCCACTTCCTGTACTCCAAGAAAGTCCCAAAACTGAAATTGAGCCTTTGCACTACTGTTTGCAGTTGACCTGCTGACACTCCCCATAACCTTCGATTGCTCCAAGGTCGAATTGAACAGCCGTTGCGGGAAAAGAAACCACCGATTATGACTCAGGACATCTACGTAAGATTGAAAGCGATTCACTAGCGGATAAAGGTCATCGTCAAACTTCTTGTGATAATTCTGAGTAAAAGTTTCAGTTTTTTTGTGGTAAAGACTTATTCTATTCTTAAGTTTGTTTGCCATAACAGACTTAAGACTCAACGTTTCTGTCAGATTTTCCAGACGGACTCTTGTCCTGTTCAGCAACTCCTCCAAGCAGTACATTTCCTCCCTGTATATTTTCTCAAGAAATTCAGACTGCTGAATCAGATCAATTTCTATCTGCTCTTCAAGAGCCTGTTGGTACAGATCCAATTTTTTGGCATTTCTGGTCTGAAGCTGATCAACTGTTTCTGATATGTCTGCAGCTTTTGGACCAATGAAAGCGTTCAGTAGAAGGAAGAACACCGTAAACGTACAAAATATGATGTATAAAATCTTCCACAAAATGTAAAGAATAACCAGCGTTCGCTGATGTGCATTCATTGACTTAAATGTAAGATGTCTTGGAGTGCTTGTGCAATAACAGCTGCTGTTTCGATCTGACATAGGAAGATGAGCATCCTGCTTAACAGGCAGTTTTCCAGAGTTTCTACGAACAAGTCGCTGGCAGACCAGCCAAAGGCTTTTCAGACAAGCCCAGAAAACTGCAGAGAGAAAGACCAAAGTCAATGCTGCTGCAAAAAGGAGATTGAGAAGGCCGATGGTGACAAACAAGGCTGCTTTTCTGTCCTCACTGACCCTGACCTTTTGACGATGCCTTTGTTCTGCTGGACTGTAGATGAGTAAAAGCTGTGATATGTGTTTCGCATCGTCAATCAAAACCTCTAGAGCCTGATCCATGAATGGATCTTGGTTCGCAACGTTGAAAGTCACACTGAACTGCTGAGGACACGATACAAGGACGTCATATTTAATGACTTCACGCATTGTGTGCAGATCGTTAACTAGTACTCCCAGATATCCAGGACACCCAGTCACGAATCCTAAAGATTCAAAACAACAAAGGATTCTTTTATTCAGCTACAGAATATTTTGAGGGATTAGTTACACATTAAAATGTTAAATCACGCCATTTAAGCCTAGAAAGAGATAATGGTTACTTGCAATTTATGAACAAGAATGCATGTATGTACCTACATATGTGTGTGTGTGTGTGTGTGAACATTGAAATGTTTATAGTAAGTAATGTAATGGCTAACTAACAGACCTCACAATGCAGCTCAGAGGGAACTAATATTTCTGAGCTGCATATTTTCCCACTGGTCTGAGATCTTCAACTTGAAACTAACAACATGATGACCGCTTTATGATAGATCTCAATAGTACTTATAGACAATTTTATGATTCATGAATTTTTATGTAATAGGTAGTTCTACCCAAAACTCTACAACTGTTAGTTTCACATCAATTGATATACTTATTGGACCACTCTAACTGTCTGCAGTAGCATGTAATTCAAACTGCATCACTTGTTAATTCGACAACACTCCTGTTAGCAAGATATTATAATCGTTAACTAAAAAATTCATACAGCGCCACTCTAAAGCTAAGCACAGGGCACCAGCTTATTCACGATAAGTCTAACGTTGCTACACATAAAAAGAAAAAGTATCCTGTATACCCAAATAGAAATCCAAGTTCAAATGCATGACTCAACAGTTTTAATGTTTAGATGCATTTTAAAACATACCTTGAATATTAACCATCATTGAGGTACCATTGAACGTCAGATTGGCACGCAGAGAATTTCCAGTGATGAGAAATGGTGGCTTGTCTCGAAACCACCACCTCAGTAAAGAGATGTTACCTTCCAAAATGCAAGTAAAACAATTCATGAATCTCTAGTCTTTGTCATTTATTGTTGCAGTATGGATGATGGAAGCACCTATTAAGAGAGGGAGAGAGAATGTGTTGTGCAAGGGCAGCAAAATGTACACACTAGCTGTGAAGAACTTGGTTGATTGGCGAAAGGGAGAGACAGAGACAGAGAGACAGAGAAGCAGAGGGAGACAGAGAGAGTAGGTTACTTGATTGTACAAGATCACACGTTTCTCAAGGAAAGTTAGTATTGAATGGAGTTGAGTGGGAAAGTGCTAAGATTTCGAGTAAATAATTGCAAATACATGTAATAAAGAAATGTTGAAAATACAAGAATCGTTAAAGTCGACAAGGCAGAAGTTTTCTTAACAAAAAAGGTTTAAACTCTACTGTAAAAATTTATGAGCTCTTATCAATAGCAACCCTGATGAGAATTCTCTTTGCCGTTTTATAAGCGTTGTTCAAGGTCCAGTGAAGATGGGTTTTCTGCAGTGTTTTGTTAATGCATTAGACGTGTCTCCTTCCAAATGGAAGAGTATACCAGACATTCGAAAATTCAAGCATATTACACACGAGATTGCACTTGACGGAAATGAGCTCAAGGACTCTGCTACTGAAATTGATCAGGTGTGTGAATTAAGATGAATGAACAGAAAACTCCAATGTGAAAGGGAAGAAAGAGAACTCCAATTCCAGCACGGAAAGGAAGACAGAAAATTTCAACACAAAAAAGGCAGAATAAGAATTCCATCGTGAAAAGGAAGAATTACGATATGGAACTTGTGAAAGAGTGTCACAATAAGAAATAGATCTGGTAAAGGTTATCATTTTCAGTATGTTTATAGCATGACTGTTTGCATAAAAACTAAATGTTGTCAGTATTCACGGAGGGATGGAGGAATGGATGCAGAGAGGTATCACACGCTCTCAGTCTTAAACCAAAGAATTCAACTAAATCTGATTGTCAGGTAGCCACAGATTCTAATTTAAAGTGCCAAAAATGTTAATAATTTATGTTTCTTTCCAAATCTAACAGAACAGCATTACAAACAAGTGTGGCGCCTCTGAATAGTTTATACTGCGAGAGGCGCCTTACAAATTACTAGATACGATTAAAAAAACGAAAACAAAATCCTGCATACCAGGAATAAGAACCCTCATGCTTGGGGGGTTGTTGGCAGCTTTGATGAGATACTTGAAGGGCTGACCGAGAAGATTGTTGGTAGAGACACTGACCACCTGTTGACCGGCATCTGACTGTGACGGCGGTGGCACAAACTTTGAAATGTTCTTCTGACAGCCATCTCCAACAACCCAAGTTGACGAACTGAACGCAAATGGTTCATCAAAGTTCACAGACGCAATGAAGACGCTTTTCGACAGTTCACGAAGAGCGCCCACTACAGGAAATTTGTTTGAAGACTGTCCAAGAGGATGAACAGTATGGTTCCACGATCCAGGCTCTTGCTGCAATCCTTTGAGGATCAGATCTTCTTCCAAGTCAATATCAAAGCTGTACTCAACAGTTAGAAATTCATGCTGGTGCTGTCCACGACTCGTTTGCCTGCCCGTTTCACTGAGCTGGATTGCGGTGTAGAGCCTTGGCGTTTCAAAATTGGAGCTTGGGACACTGACGTAAAACCACAGCTCGTACAGAATTTCAGGAGACTTCCTTCGTATGTGACACTGGTAGGAATTTCGAAGATCCTGATAAACTGGCTGGAGCGTGAACCGATATGAATCACCTAACAAGTGAAGTTCACCAAAACCGCACAGCTGTATCTTTAATAAAAATTCTGTCCGTAACAAAATGTAAAAATTTTCTCATAGCATAAAACACGACGCACCAAGGCTAGCACATGATTTCCACAAGAAATTTAATTTAAATATTCACACAATGGTAAATAAAAAGATTTAATTTGGAATGACAATGGCTAATGTTTTCTTGACAGTTGTTTGCATATGTATGTTCCTTACACTTCCTGGTTCAGCCAATGTGATCATAGGTGTTAATAAATTCTAGCTTGAATTTAACGATATACAGTATGGTAATTCTACCTTGAGCACATTCGAGAGGAGGATTCTTGCAGTAAGCACCTGTTGCAAGCTTGCATTCAGGTTTTGTGTAGCAATCTAGCAGACAACATCCACGGTCCAACTCATCTAAAATAAGAAATCCGCAATTTTAAATTAAGAGTGCAACAAATAAGAAAGGCTTCAATCAAGTTATTCTTGGGTTTCACCAAAAGATAGAGCATGAGGGCTGTATCTATGCTATTGCTGTCACGATTATAACAAATAAGAAGAGGAAAAGCAGTCCCAAGCCAATCTGAAGAGACTGTCATGGCATGAAATGTTAGCACCCTCATTTTCTCACCTTGATCTGGTTCAGTTCACTATGAGTCAGTTGAGCACGCTAACCACTAAACTATCAAACACCCCCTCAAGTATTATGCTCTAATGCACTTACAGTGTCCCTGATATGAGGCAGCAATCAGCTAGGCAAGCTCTCATCATCATCTCAGCATTACCATAATCATCCTAATCATCATCATCTTATCATCGCCATCAAAGTTATCAGTGGCATGACCCTCTCTACAGCACTGACATTTCCATGACTCTGCAGCCATCCTAGTCCTCAGCTCATCTCAACTTTACGATTTTGATCATCAAAGGCAAACTTTGAACCGCGCTATGCGACACAATCAATTTCTTATGACAAAGCAAAAGGGTGATGGATTAAATTCATAAATTCAGTTCTAGATTTGGAATGGCTTTCCACCTCTTCTTATAAGCTCAAACTTATTTGGAATGATTACGATTTTGATCATCAAAGGCAAACTTTGAACCGCGCTATGCGACACAATCAATTTCTTATGACAAAGCAAAAGGGTGATGGATTAAATTCATAAATTCAGTTCTAGATTTGGAATGGCTTTCCACCTCTTCTTATAAGCTCAAACTTATTTGGAATGACAAATAAGGTCATCGAAAATGATAGACTATCAAGAAAAGTCTAAACCTTTTCATGAATCATGCCATACAAACTTACTCAATCACTCACTCAAAAACAGTAGTCAAACAGAATTTATATAGCACCCCTTAAATATCTCTACTCAGAGGCACCTCTAATCCAGGTCAAGTGGAAGAGAGTAGTCTTAACCCTTTAACGATGAGAGAGAGTAGTTTTCCATGCATTTTAGGCTCATCATTAAAGTGTCAAGTAACTGATAGAACAAAGGAGAAGGAATCCTGGGAGCCCATTCCGTGTTGACGAGCCAAGCGCAGAAAACGCCCGACGCTGCATAGTAACTGTGTAAGCAAAAAGGACAACCAGATCCCCGCCAACAGCGAATGGTGGCAGCGACTACCATGAGACGAGACAGGGGTGCAGAGCTACTAAGATAGCTGGGCACCACACCTAAAAGCAAAGTGAAAATCCTACAGGAGATGCGATGAGGGAAAGGAAGCCAGTTCAGGACCTTCCGCATGTAGTGCAAAACACTGTCAGTTTTAGCAAAGCTGCCGATAAGATGCTCTTGCGGCTCGATCCGAACCCCACGGAGACCAGCATAGAGAAATGAGCAGTAGTCAAGGCAGCTCAGTACAAACGCGTGAACCAGGGTGACAGCCGCAACGAAGCTGACAGAAACAGCAATGGCTGAAAGATCAATATGATGGGCCAGAGACAGCTCTTGGTCAAGGAGGAACCCCAGGTCATTCACAGAGGTAGAGAAGGACACGTGAGGAAACTCAGCAGAGACAACATTCAAGTCGAGCTTGGCTAACTGCTGCCTGGTGCCAAGCTAGAAGAATATTGGGTTTTGAGGATGTTCAGGCAAAGCTGATCTGACGACTTCCAGGCGGCAAGCACATCCATGGCCTGCTGCATGGATCGCACAGCCACTGAAGCAGCAACGGGAGTAGGCCCGAGTGTCACATTTAGTTTCTCTTGTCATTATTCTCCGAGAAATTAATGCTAAAGAATCGTATTACGTATTGCAGAAAGAAAACTACAAGCTGATGGTGGTTCTGCAAACGACTGGACGTCGTGTGGTGAGCTAGACATATGATAGCTCAGTTTCTCCACAGTTATGATGAAACTGGAGGAAAATGTAATAGCATAATTATGTCATTTTGATGCCTCCTCAAGCTGCAAGACCACATTTGTTGAAGAAGGAAAATTTCCACAAATTATCAAAATGGATAATGCAAACATCAACAAGGGGAATGAGGTTGAAAAAGAAATGATGAATTACCACCTAACAAATAAAGTAGATGATGATCTGGAACACTGTTATCTGCAGATAGCAAAAGATAAGGACGATAGTTCAAGCACAGACCAATTACAGCTTTTGAGTAACAATTACATTACACAACTTTTCAGTTTCCCCACTTCAAATTAATTAGTGATTCACAACTCTTGCACTGCATTTGTAACTGGAGGGGTTTTTCAGACGTTAATCAATGTGCTCTTGAATAATTCCCATACACGAAGGAGTCCCTGAAGAAACATATTTCTGCTGTTTCTGTTACCTGAGAGTCGACACCGTGGTTGGCTGAGGCACTGGTCGCACTGATTCCCTGCTACACGGCAAGCGTCCGAGACCAAAGGAATGGGATGAACAGCAGCCGGAGTAATGTTGAATACTGAAGTCAGCAAGGGAGTGCTGTCTGTGCATACAATGCTGTTGGGAGCTGGCTGCAGCGGCTCAGGGTATGAACCCTATTACAGATGCAACTCGGATCAACTTAAACACCTATGTTAGCATGATCTTTAAACAGCAGAACAATAGAAAAACATCCATTGTTTACAACTATTTTCTGAAACAGTTTCTCCATTTCTTGATGATTAATGGTGTCATATCAAGAATATATAAGACTAACGCTATCTCTACACTATTGATCAATGCGTGCATCTGTTACTACTCAAAGCATAATTCAAAAATTCTAAATTAAAAAAATATGTTTCACACATAACACAGGACTATATTTACCTGCCTTTACAGAACACTTATTCTCAATGGCGTACAGATTAGAGTTACTGGGTAACCCTTTCAACCATCATTGTTTGATTCGCTCAACAACAATAAATACAGGCACTTTAGTCTTCCTGAAAACTGTCCTTTGATAAGCAGATTAAGACCCTCCCTGACTGCCATGTTCATTGCACCCACAGCTGGCCACCAGTGACCTCATGAAGACCTACCCTGGGCCTAACGAACGTGGCCATCTGGGCTTCACAGAATGTGCATCCTCATAACTCAGATGCTGCTGTATAGCACAATCTGGAGCATGGATCTCAAATTTAATTCAGCTTTCAAAAACAACATTATTATAATGCAACCTCATTTTAATACGAGCAGATACTATCTGTTACATTGCCGTGACATCTTCAAATAACTATATTTAACTAATAAACAAATTGCGAAAAATACAAAACAAGAACGGAAAGCATACAAGACATACAACCCATGTCAAATTAAGCAAAACGCAGCAAATGACAATGTCTCAAGTGCCAAACACCGTCAAACAACCTTGACTCTGAAAGTGCTCAGCTTTTGTCAGGCCTATTGCCTTTTAAAAATGACTCCGTCATCCTGATGCGAGGAATTATCAAAGCTGATTACTACCATTAGTTCTGTCACGGAGTGTTACTGTCAAACCACAGCAGAACAACTCTGACAGGAATAGACCTGTACCAAATAATAACACGTTTCAAAATAAAAAAATAAGATTAAAACTGAATGGCCTTCAAGCAACTTCAGTTGAGTTAGAAGATGAAAGAATGGACCTAATGAAAGTGGCCTTATGGGCTTCCCAGAATTGTTGTTATAAATTCCCTGAATGTGAGCAACCTTGTGAAGTCTATATTAGATCAAATGCATTCTATTATATATATGTATATATATATGTATATATATATATATATATATATATATATATATTGAGAAATACAAATATTCAGTCAAGTAACATAGATAAACTTCAGGCATGTTGTCATTTAGCAAAGAATTTAAAGACATTTCTTGCTTAAAATTTGCAAATGATCACTAACTGGTCTGATTGATTCATGAAGAATATTGTTCGAAGTTACAGGAACTGAGCAGCATCAAGTGGTTATCATCATTGGACAGACACACAGACAGATACACACACACAGATAGACAGACACACACACAACACAGACTCATCACACAGACGCACAGATAGAGATGTTTATGAACCTATATACTGGACATTAATATTATGTGGCATGTCACTGTTCACCAACGTCTGAGCAGCTCTTGGATAGGCACTATAAAATGTTGACCACATACACATATATATTCTTGCAGCCTTCTCCTTATGATAAAAATGCCTTTATGCTTGAAAAATCATATCATAAACCTGGATTCAAACCTTGGGCACTGCAGTGACAGGCCAGTGTGTTAATATTTAGTCACCAATCTGCCCTAAAGATGTTTAAAAAACCAGAGGTTGAAGGAGGGAACAAGACGAGATGAAGGTGCTTAAAGCAAGCACAAGTCAAGCAGAATTATCCAACTGAGTCAGTTACTGAACTAAGGTCATACTGAAGACTAAGCATGCCATCAAAATGCTCGACCACCTACAGTCAACCATGATACGACAAGCACAAGGGTAATCCATGCAATCCACACTACAACAAGAACAGGAAGTTTATACCACTGTAAAACAGGACCACACTACTCTGTACGACTCTTCTACGAATGCACAAGTATACACTATAAACTAAACTCAGGGTCCGGTATTAGGCTAATGATTTTCTACATGCAAATCACTGTTTGACAGGAACAACCAGAAACAGGTAACATGGGTCAAAAATCGTTTTCACTTATTTATATCTGACCACATACCTGGGTCTATATCGAAAATTTAAATGAAAAAATCAACATTATATTCATTAAAGCTTTTCTGTAATGAATTGCAGAAAATCATATGTAAACAAAACAATAAAACTCATGTAATTTTCAACAAAATACTAGTAAAAAATAGTTATATGAACAGTCATAGTCCTCTACAGAAACAGAGAAAAAAGAAGGAGCAAATTTGCTCGCAGTTAAATTTTTTAAAAGGAAACTTATTAGGAATCATCATAAACAGTTTATTCTGCGAGAGGCACTTTATAAATTTCTAGATACAATACAATACAATATATCTCTAATTTGAGAAACATTTAATGTAATAGCACCTAACATATTAACCAGTTTGATCATTTGTCCTAAGCTCCAAAATATTTACCACACCCAGGGGCGTTTATCCCCCCTAAGTCATTGGAGCAACGTCCCTTTTCCCCCTCTTCTTCCCCCTTCCCATTCCTTCCCCCCGTAAAATGGTGGCACACACACTGACAGATCTTCCCCCTATTTCTTGGATGGAGCATTTGCTCCAAGGTTTCTATGCTGTAGACGCCCCTGACCACACCTTAAGTTGACAAAATGTGAAATATATATACATACAGAGCTGCCCATTCCACCAACAGAAACCCTACCATGACAGACCACAGCATCGTGAAGCCATTCACTCAATTCCAAACGAGACTCAAGAGCCCCTGCAAGACGTTGCATTAGGGCGGAGCAAATGCCTCATTATATTATACTCCATTAAATAGCACAAAGCATTTCAGCCACGGGTATAAACTTGAAATAAACGAGGATTTCATTATAAGCAACTCACCATTTTATGACAAGGCTCATTCAGCATACGCCTTACGTAACTGTCCCCGACGTGGACGCCCTGCGGACACCTGCCAGCCGAATATTCCTGCATGGTACAGACCTCCATTGCAGCCTTTGTCGTCCGGTCTTTAGCAATCTCCAACGTCACACTGTAGTAGTCCGGCATTGGGTATCTGTCAAAGTAGTGCAGTACAATGAACATGTTGATAGCACGGATCACTGGTCAGTTCATCCTAAATTAAACATTGTACTTTGTGACCTATATAGTACCACAGACAGACTGTGGCCCACTCATCCAAGAAAATCCACTCAAAGACCCATAAGTCACTCTTGGCAGTCTAAATAAAAGTGCAATTTGGTGCAGAGTAAATGAGCAGGTTCGCCTGTACATACGTCTCTCTTACACCAGGATTCCTTTGCCGCTGTCTCTTTTGGCCGGTTTCAAGATGCTCGTAAAAGGCACTACATAAATGCCTGAAACTAAATGTTTATAAGTACGTGCAGCCAAGTCCACTGGGGGCACTAGTCGAAGAGATATTGTCAAATATATTTGTCCTGGCAGGAATTTCAAACCCTGACTCTAGCATCTAAAGAAAAGTTGAAATCATTATTATTTCTTAATACAGCACCAAATTTTGCATAAATTACTAGTAGGCCTAATGGTTACATCACCACATAGGGTAACCATATCCTTTCCTTTAGGGCATAACCGGAAATCGCCTCGGACATTCGCTTCGGTTGCAATGAAACATTGTTATGTGGATCAGCGCTTTTTCCGTTTTTCGGCACTATTCGCCTCGGCAAATACTGTACAGACAAATAGTTGTAAATAAAATTTTTAAACGTATTCACTTAGCATATTCATTTTTAAGAAGAAAAGTACAAAAAACAACCAACACTAGAAGTCCACAACGGAAGTCAAGTTCATTTAATTGATTATTTATATCTAAAATTCAAAATTTATTAGTGTTATTACAAGAACAAAAATTTATTTCGCTAATTTTTTTATTACATGAAAATGTTAAGCTTTGCATATATGGAACGAATGGTACTCGGTTCGTACCTGGATCCGGCAAATAGTACATACAAATACTCGGATTCGGTACTCGGTGGAAAATGTCTACCCGGTTATGCCCTACTTTCCTTCCAGCAGCATATCAACATTTGTCTGCTGAAATCTAGTTACCACATTCTATCTATCTATCTATCTAAAACATTTATATATAGCGCCCCTTCAAGGAATCTATTCAGAGGCACTCCCGACTCAGGCCCAGTCAAAAAGAAATGTCTTAAGGAGACTGTAAAAGGAACCAGAGAAATCTCTAGAAATCTCTGACTTGTTAATGATACCACATAAAGAAATCAATATTACAACAGCTTGGTAAGGGGCCATCCACATATTACGTACGCACTTAGGGGGTCGGGGGTCGGAATTTGGCGATTTTGCGTACGGGTGCGAACGGGGGGGGGGGGAGGGGGTACAAAATATGTACCTACACAAAATAAATTTCTAAGTATGACGTCCACATTAGCCTATTTATAACTCTGTATTGTCCTATAGTCGTCCAATGGCATTTTATTACATTATATAAAAGCCATGTGCAGTTATTCTGTGCTGTGAATGAGACCATAGGCGCCGACTTTTAGTAAAAGGTACTGGGGCAAGAATTTCGTGCCGTAATCCTGTGATCGGATGATCCCATCGCCTATCCTCAGGGCCGTTTTCTAAGGTTCCGCGAATGTCGGTGCAAAGAGTAACAAAAGGGGCCCGTGTTGGTCGAGCGGCCGTTGGTTTGCCAATACCATGTACGGCGTATAAATATCACCCAAAAATTATATCTAAAGCTTTTCTAGTAGTTATTGTTGCAATCTGCATGACCTGTTCACGGAGTTAATAGTTTTTTTTATCCTATTTATCAATTAGTTATAGGCGTAATCCTTATACACACTATGACACTAGTAGGGCGTAAGTGACGGCCACTGACTGTTTGAGAGTTAGTGTAGGCCTACATATGGACACTACAACAGTGTATAACAACAATTTGTCAATAAAATCTGATAAATCTCAAAAATGTAATTAATTCTTGAACGCTGCAGCCTGCAGCAACTGAGCAAATGTCATAGGCCAAATTCCGCCAAAATATCAGCTATAGGCCAAAATATCAGCAAAGTCCGTTTTCATCTGTCACATGCAGTCACACAGTATCATAGTGAAATCGAGCAAATTCAGGCTAAATTAACAGTCCAAATCTCACGTCTAACTTTTTGTGACATGAGCACGTCAAAAACTTGGTCTAGTTGCAAGTCCTTTGCTAGATTGCTCTCAATTGACAAAAACGCCAAGTCGGAAGACCTATGGGTTGTCATTGTACAGTGTGTACTCCGCAAAGGAGTCTTCAAAAGACGCCGGACACTAAAACAACGTTCAGCGGACGAGATTCCAATAGGCAGCGTTACGAAGAGGTGTAGCAACACCAGTGCATGGGAAAATGTTTCCGGTGTCAAACAGAAATGCCAATAATTATGTGTTTTGAGTTTGCTGTGTTCAGCTAATCTGATACTCAAGTGTTCCTAGTCTTTCCACAGTTTGGCTGCCCCTCACAAAACAACCAGCAGCTGTGGCAGTATGCGGCATCCAAAGATGGAGAATAGATAATTAAGCCATGCACCGTCTTGGTCGGTTTTCACCGAGATCGTTAGGCCTAGTGCTGTTGTAATAACTCTGTGATAAACGATCTGTGATTTTACCGGTTTTGCATGCACAGTCTATAGATCTATTATGGACTGCGGGTGCGTGTTACGTACAGTACCAATGGGCGTCCGGAGGAATTTTTTAGGGGGGCGGAAAATTTTTAGAGGAGCAATATTTTTTAGGGGAGCAAAATTTTTTATCGGGGTCGGGGTTACGTTTTTGCAGAGAACAAATTTGAATAGAAAAAAATAGAAAAAATAATGATCAAGTAAAGAGTTTGCACAAATATTTTCCTTACTCTATTTTCCCTCCCTCAAAGTAGGCCTACTACGAGCAAACCTACCTTCCCAGTCCAAGGTGGAATCGGTTTCGTTCAGGGACAGCAAGACGACACACGTGAAACGGCTACGTAGATAGACTTTGTTCAGCGCTCACTTTCAAGAGAAAGTTCTCGTAAAACCACGAAAGAAACTTAACCAAGCACGTCACGGTTATATTACAAGAACATTCGTCCCTTTTCTTCGGTAAAGTCTGACCGACTACAGAACGCGTGTTCGAGCGAAAAACAAACGACTCTTGACATGTCTGTTCCGTTCCTACCAAGTTTTTCCGACCTTCAACGCAGTCGACCCTCACAGTTCCTACGAAATTGTCCTACTCAGATGTGTTCGTCTTCCCGTTCATGTAATACTGCCCGACTGACTCACAAAGCGTAGTACTAGAAGTTTCAGTTTAACGACCCGTGTGACAACAAAGATCAATGGATTCGCATTCCTCCTTCATCCAGGCTTGGAACTGGTTCCTAAGCTAGCGGGGTAGGCCTATATTTAGAAAAGTCTGGCAGAACGTGTTCTAGTTGGCATCTAAGGGAAGAAGCTCATTACTTAGAGACTGTCGCTCCAGCCAGTGTCAATTACATATGTTAATATATATATATTATATATGTATATATTTGTGTGTATATATAAATATACATAAATATATATAACGTTCTAACTACGCGATTCACCAGCCAGAGCTGTTATCTCGCAGCGATCGGCTAAAAACAACACAAGAGCCGCTGGAAAAGGGAATACGATATCAATTAGTCGACACGTCTGAATGCATTCCGTCTCGGGGTTGACAATAGGAATTTCAATATTACCAAGACAGAACTCTATACGTTAAATTTTCAATAATACGCGTACACAAAGACGCCCATGATAGTACCATATGTAGCAAACAGTGTAAGTGAATTAAATCAATATAATCACTAGACAACACTAGTGTCAATCACTAGTCTAGTCTAGACTAGTGATTGACACTAGTGTTACCTTACACTTAGGCATACACTTACAGTTTTACAGAAATTTGAAGTGAGAGTGAAACTTGCAAACGACATTTAGCAAATAGCAACAAAACTGCTGTACACACTCGGCTCAGGGGCCCGCGGTGCGCCGCACCGTTTGCACCTGTGTTAAAAGCGGCCCTGACTGTGGTCGATTAGGTTCAAATACCCCGACCTCGGCGACCCGGTGACATCGATAGACACCACAAGTACATCGTGTATCATATGAAGCATTCGTCATATTATATATACAAGCTAGTTCAGACTGCAGGGATTCTGAGACACACACGGAAAAGTACATGAAATATCTTTAGTTAAAAGCTTTGGGCCCTTGGAAACAGTAAGCTTATATATGAAGGCAAAAAATGTACTGGGGCGAATATATATGCTCGCCCCAGAACCTTGGTGAGTACTGGGGCGAACGTCCCTGTTGCCCCTGTGGAGTCGGCGCCTATGAATGAGACACCTATAATTTGTCTATATTGGCCCTCACTCATCCTTCAATAATCTGGCCTAAAGTGCACACAGTCGCTTCCGAGACACTTTCTGCAGCTGGTCTTTGGGGGGGGGGTGTGCGTCAAGCGTACGTACGCAGGGGGGGTGGTGGAAGAAAGTACGCTTGCGAACAGGGGGGGAGGGGGTCCATTTTCCCCGGATTTTTGTGTACGTAATATATGGATGGCCCCTAAGGAAATGAAAATTCAGGCAAAAAGTTGAGCATCAAAATGTGTAAGATATTTACATTTATGATGTCCAGTTATTTGCTTCGCTAAGACAAGTCCTCAAAAATAGCCACATCACACACATTAACAGTTGGAATCACTAACCGGCAACGATTTAACTGAATGTTGCGAAAGTACTCCAGTTCTGCCTTTCCAGATGGATTCTGTATCATGAAGTCACCATCACCCTCGTGGTCAACATCCTCATAGGTTGGAATCACATCAATGTTCTGCAGCCCAACATTGACTCGGATCCCAGAGTCCCGATACCAAAAGAAGTCTGTCAGTTGCTTTGTATCCGTAACGTAGTAGGTTGTTTCCAGATTTCTTGCATTGTGTAAATTTTCCAATAGAAGGTTTGTTGATGCCACCGCAGTGACTGTTAGCATTAGAAAGTGAAGATAAACACAGTTGTAATTCTCTTTAACTTGCATAAAAGGCATAACAGATATCCAAACAATAAAAAGTAATGATAAATGTGTTCTGGGTCAAAGTTGAGTTTAAACTATAAAAACTAAAAGAGAGATTTGAACTGAAATCATGATGTAATTGTCATTTCCTTTATAAATATTTTAAGTTCACATTATCATTGTGCAATGATTTAATTATTTTCCATATCATATTTCAGATTCCTTGTCACATCGGCTTCTTATTCTTTCCTCCACTGTTTTAGATCGTGTTATTTTATATTACAACACACCACATTTCTCCTGGATCCACTCTCTCTCCTCCACAATTTCATCTTAAATTAGTATTACTGGATAAAACAAAAGCGCTGTGCTGGACGACGCCTCAAAAAAGTATAAAAATAAAGCCGACACCATCCAAAAATAACTGCATCATTTTGGATTAGCCACACTACATCCCAGCACAGAACAGAAGCCACTTCAAACCACCTTGGCTGCTGTCGAGTAATTCAGCTTCTGAATCCAGATCAGCGTCAGCAGGAGGAGCTGAAATGAAGAAATCAACACATCCAGTATTGTATTGTATTGTATTGTATTCGGATATTTTTAAAGCGCTTCTAGCGGGCGTGCCATTCAGAAGCGCTGCCAGTGCGAGAGACCGCGAGAGACAAAGCAAGTTTTAAGAAAGGTAAAAGAGGAAGCCAGGTAGCCAGCATGTATACAGAGCATAAGTATTATCCCAGCATTAGAATATCTGCCATTCTGATCGAAATGCCACGTGCTGAAGATGTTCCGACTGCAGAAGCCAGGAATCATAAAAGCGTCAGAAACACAAATGTGGAAAATATTAAACAAAATGACTTGTGACAGCACAGCTATTGTTCTCGATAAAGGTTTCCTTAAATATCAAACTTTTGTCTTACTCTTTACTATTCTTAGAAACTTACATCTAATGCTAGTATTTGAAATTTCAGTGAAAACATAACTTACGATTAAGACAAAAAAGAATGACACTGGCTTAACATTAAGACATAACATAAAACCAGATCAGACTGCTTTCTTGCACAATAATTATCAGCAGTTTTTATTAAGTGAAAATTAAGTAACTCAGTGCATAACACAATAGTATGCACACTGTCAAATTAACTGCACAATGCAGATACAGATACAAAGCAAGCAGATACAGATACAAAGCAAGCAGATACAGATACAAAGCAAGCAGATACAGATACAAAGCAAGCAGATACAGATACAAAGCAAGCAGATACAGATACAAAACAAGCAGATACATACATGTACACACGTCATTTATCATGACTGATCCTCGTTGACAAACACAGTTTCTGGTTGACCAGTCACAAGCAGTGGAGGTGGCAACTGACAGACGATTGTGCCCTGATCCACATAACAATGTTTCATTGCAAGGAGAGTTATCCGTAGTAGAAGCACTTGGTAAATCTAGAATGAAACACCATATGTTGCATAACCAGAAAAGGACTGGCAGTCGACCATCAACGAATTTCTGGGGCAGAAATGTTCCTGCTTTTGAGGTAAATTCATTTTACTATAAAATATACCTCAACCTGGGTGGCAGCCTTAGTCTAGGCATGAGTGGATGGCTAGTCCTCTCCCTTCTGGCCCAATCTTCCCATCAACAATGCAGGTTAGTATAATTATTAATTTTATATGTGAATTCACCAGGGAATGTTAGTGACACAGAACATCTGAGATATCTTCCTGAGCTGGAAGGGATTTGAACTTTCAACATCCGAGTTGACAATCTAACATACCATACTAACCATAGATAATCAAACCCTATACTGAGCTGGAAAGGTTTAATGAATTGAAGCAAACATAGTTGGTCCTGAACCTCTATATTCCTGCCTAATGGACCCCACCTTAACAAATGATGACACACCCACATTAAAAAGCTTCCTTGCTGAATATTACTAAATTCAGTAACTACTCGAAGAGTCAGTAAAATGGAACTAAATGAAAACAAAGACATTAAAATTTTTTAATTATTTGTCTGAAAGCTTGACTGTGGGACTATATTTAACTGGTAAAATACAAATAAATAATCCTGCATATTGATCATAAAACAGATCTGATCAAGACAGGAAATTATGTGGATTAAAAGCAAACTTACTGACCACATCTTAAAGATAAAAAATTTGTATATCTATTTATTTAAAGGACTTATTATGTGTGCAAACTCAGCAAATCTAAATCTCTGGTGGGGACATACATTCACTAGGAGACATGACTGTCATGCAAAGGCCAGAGTAAAATAGCTAGCCTAATTTAAATGATGGTAGTGAGTTCAAAAGTCAGGCATTATCTGGTAGACTATTCCAAATACCAGAAGTGCAGTAGCAGAAAGCACCTAGCTTATCCTACAATTAATTGTCTTGAACCTAAGTTCTAGCAATAAGTCAGGATCAGAAGAATGTGTGGCAATAAGGAGAGAGCAATGCATTAAGATATGATTGTAGACTAGCAATCTGCCTCAAAGGTAACATAATATGCCATTCAACAGGAATCCAGTGAAGTTCACAAAAATGATCCAATGCATTTGACAAAGCAGAATATGCAACAAGCCTAGAAAGAGAATTTTGAACCAGCTGAATTTTTTTCGATGACAGAGGATTTACTACGCAACACTGCATTCGCAGTCTGAAACCCCACCAGTGCATATGCAACGGTTTTAGCCACATCATTAGTAAGATAATGCACGATGTGATGAAATTCCCTACTGCACTAAACACAAGATCTGCAAATATAAGATACATGTAAGTCACAGCGCGTGAGCTATGAATGGTAACCCCAAGAGTTCTAATTTTGTCTGATAATGGGATTTTTGTTTCAACTGATGGGTTGTAAAAAGAACTGCTTCTGACATAACTTGGTTAAGTGCAAGGTTATTAAGCAACAAGCTGGAGGACAATCAGACTTTGAGTTCATTTTGAGCTGAAGATTCTGTGGCCGAGAGAAGGACATAGAGTTTAATCATCGGCATTGTATTTTATTAGAATACTAGTCAATCCTGATCATAAAATCCTGATCGTGGGGCGTGGTGGCTCAGTGGTAAGTTCGGCGCCTTGTGACCAGAGGGTTGCAGGTTTGAATCCCACTCTAGCCACTGCGTACGGACCTTGGGCAAGTCCTTCAATCGCGATTGCTCGTGGCGCTTCGGCGAGAAAACTCCGACACAGTATACCAATGCTGTAGTCGGGAGCGCCTCTGAGTAGTAGTAGACTTGAGGAGGCGCTATAGAAATATCCTAAATAAAAATAAATAAAATAAATAAAAAGCCTGCTGATTGCAATAGGCAAGAAGTATATGTAGAAGTTTTTCCAAGCACAAAGATATTAATTCAGTATCCCTCTCTAAGGTGCAAAGGTTCAGCATGATTGAATTTATCCATTGCAGAAACCAGTTAAATGGTCACGCTGTCACTGTCTCTTGATCAGATCGCAGAGATGGTGACAACATAAAAGTCTATCACTTTAAATGACATCATTCATTTTCTTTTTCAAAATTTTCCTTGGCAAGAAGAATGCACTGACTGTCCAATAGAAAACAGTAAAGCATTGGAACTTATGGAGGAATGCAGAATTTTCCTCCATTTCATAAAGAAAAACTTGACAATCATTATTATTATTATTTCTTATTATTATTATTATTTATCATTATTATACTTTCTGTCTGTAATTTTGCTGTTATTCTGAGTAAAATAATAAAATAAATAATAGATAATTTTCATGGACCATTTGAAGACAAGGCCAGATTTCCAGACATTTCTCTTGGGTACATTTTCTATTGTTTTTCATCATTTGTTACTTTTGCTAAAAAAAACTCTGAGAGCTGATTCACTAAACTCTCACAAATATCTTTCTAGCAAAATTTTCATCAGTATTTCTGTACCAATAAAAGTGGCCCAGAGTTTTCAACATTTGGTTATTAGTAAGCAAATCCCAAGCCGAGTATTAGCATAATTCAAATTTATTGACCTAAGCAGAAATCTTCAGCCTATAAATGTCTTATAGCCATACCAATCTGAAATGTAATTATGCATCTATTGCAGTGTTCTCACTTGGGGTTCTCATCAGCTGGGAAGTAAATAGAGTTGTTAAAATGAAAAGACGTAACCCTGAAAAGCAAGCTGTTAAGCTTCCTTATGGTCTGACCAATTTCGGATTACAACTTTATACTTTGGACCGAATATTTTCTATTTTCAGGTGTTGATCAGTTTACACCATTACCTTTTGATCATTTAAGATAAATGCCTAAATATTCTGTCACATAACGGCCTGAAACAGATATTAAAACATAATTACGCTTCCTTGAGATAAGCTATACCATATTTCTATGACATTTTACATAAACATGTATTGCTGAGCTCTACACTGGGAAGGAAACATGTATTGCTGAGCTCTACACTGGGAAGGAACATGGGAAGAAGAGAAAGCATGGGAGGAAAACATGGGAGGAAGACTGCATGGGGATAAATGATCATCATCTAATAATGAGAAACCAAAGGACAAAGGTGCCAAAACTAGATGACAGTCCAGCACCAAGCCTTTCACCTGAGCAGTAACATATTAGACGTGTGTACATCTGATGCTCAATGTAATACATAAACATAATTGCACACAGTCCAACATGAATTATGTATAGATATTGTTTACAACTGTATCCATGTATTGTGTCCAGGATGAAACGGTATCTTAACAATCATAATAAAAAATTTAAAGTAGTCCTATATCATACTGATTATGAAATGGGAGACAAGAAACTAAGAGCAACGGAGGAGGAAAAAGACTTGGGAGTCATGATTCATCAAAGTGCAAAACCATCAGGACAGTGCAGTGAAGCAGCTAATAAAGCAAATAAGGTTCTGGGACAGATCAGAAGAACGGCGGTAAGCAGAGATAAGAACATCATCTTGAACCTGTACAAAACTCTGGTGAGACCTCACCTGGAGTACTGTGTTCAAGTGTGGAGCCCATATATGCAAAAGGACAAGGAAGTGCTAGAAAAGTGCAACGGAGAGCAACAAGGATGATCAGAGGATTTGGAACTTTGACGTATGAGGAGAGATTGGAGAAGTGTGGATTAACAACCCTGGACAAAAGAAGATGCAGAGGTGATTTAATTGAGACAACAAGCTGATGACAAATAAAGAAGCAACACCATTCTCAAGATTTTTTAAGCTGGCTGACAGAAGTGGATTACGAGGGCATAGATATAAGATCTTTAGGAAGTCAGAAGGCTCTGTCAAGCAAAGATTTTTCAGCAGCAGACTAGTTAACGCCTGGAATGAGCTGAGTGATGAGACGGTTTCAGTGGAGTCACTCAACAACTTCAAGGCCAAACTTGGGCAAATAGGATATTAGGACATGTATATAGTTGTGGTTCTCACACAGGCTTTAGCCTTCTGAACCACCGTAAACTTCTGTTATGTTATGTTATGTTATACTGTGCCACAATATATTAAACATATTTATTAAATTATTACAGATAATGTCAGGTGACTATAATATATTAATTACATTATCTTACTAATACGACCTACTTTTTGGAACTCTCTCCATGTGTCTGCACGCTCTTCTCAGTTGCGTGTATCATTTCGTCACTAATTACAAATTATGACAGTTATGGTTATGCATGAATATATAATACATGAATCTGTATGTTTCTGTGCATATATATATCTGTGTATTTCTGGCTCGAAAACTTTAAGTGGAGTCAATCACTCACCAAATATGTGCAGAATTGAACTGTTTCTGCTCCAAGCTCGCATTTCGACATTGTTGTTGTACTTTACATTGTAGAATATTTTAACATCCTCTAAAGTAATACCAAACACCAAACACTAATCAAACTATCACATGTATAGTCATGTACATATTTGCATGCATATACATGTATGTGCGTATATGTATGTATCAGGTTTAAGAAACCTAACAATAGCTATCTAACTGATCCATAAAGGCACAACTGAAGGTGAGTAACATTCATAATATTATACTGACATTTATAAATTTTAGTAACATGCATTCAATAATTGGACAAAACAGATGAAACACCACTTGTCACAAAACGAAAGCTCATTTCATGAGCTTGTTTTGAAGTTTCAGATCACAAAAGCACCGAAAATGGACCAAAAGACCTGGCTATTGCTGACATGATTTGATATAGCACTGGTAAATAAGCTGGTCTCCCTGACGCGTGGCTTGTGTGACGCTGAGAAATTGAGATTTCCATTATATTACATTACCTTACCATACAACCTAATGACTATTGAAGTCTTTAAATTGAGTTCAACACTTTAACGACGAGCTGCATTGGTTTCCCAGTCACTTTTAGTACATGCTCATGGTCAAAGTGTTAAGGAACAAAGAAAACAAGTTTAGGAATAGGATAAGTCATAGGACAGTCTAGCCCATCCTCATAACGGTTCTGAAGGCAAAACTAGGATGTTGCCAGGCCTAAAATCACTGAACAGTGTTTCCTAATTCATTAAGGACAATCAACTGGAAAGTAAGTAAGAGAAATGACAAACAGGTGTAGGTCCAGTAACTCCTGCTAAGCTGCTGCTTCTGATATCTGTATCTATATCTCACTAGATTTGCCAATAAATCACAGTCGGCTACCTTTGTGCATCGATGTGTGATTGTTTCTGAGATGTTGCCTAGACAACAACAACTCAGATGACAGTCCTCAAACATCAATGTTTGAGTGTAAACTGAAGAATGATCACCACCATTCCAGGATCTCTAACCACTTTAGTTATAATAATGAAAGCTCAGCTAAAATGGGGTACATCGACCAACGTCAGTAACATATCAAAACAGACTCATAAATGATTACACTGTTCAGGACCCCTTAAAGGACCATTGAAAATATACACGTAATTAATACAGCCTCAAATGTACTGTGACACCCACCTTATTACACATTTAAAACCTGTGGGTGAGTGTGGCACTGTTGCTGTTAAAATGCAGAGATGTTCCAAAATGTAAAAACTTCTACAAGGAAACTCATGCCTCCCTATAATTACAGTGCAAGGCTTAGCACTGTATCAATCTGCCAACAATTTCACATTGGGACGACATCCATGTATCAAACTTGAGAGGTTGTTAGACTGGCTCATGGATCTTGCATTTTGTTAAAACTATAGACTACTCAGAATATTTATTTTTCTGCTATTGTTCTGCGCTTTCTCTAAGACTTCAATGCCAGTAGTTAAAATACCTCGGGAAGCTCAGTATAACACCTACAGGCCAGTCTAAGCAAATCAGATAATTTCAATGGAACCATTCTTGCAATGCAAAAGGCAGCAGTCAGTGGTCACTGCAGGGCAAGTCAGTGATCAAAATCCACTGTATCGTTAAGGATAGTTACTTGTGATCGAAGAGGTCACAGATACGGAAGGCATGCTGTGCTGACTTATCCTTCATAGTGTGCCTTCTAGTGCACATACATACAAATGCCAAGTGCTTTGATGCATGGTAACTGGGCCTTGACAAAGAACCAGGTGCATGCTCCCAAGACAAAACTGCCTGAGACCAACCAACGCTGCTTTCACAGACGATAGGGACAGATAAATAAGGAAGGCAGCGAGAGGTAAGCACAAAGGTTAGGAAACCTCATTGGATCATTACAACAGTTCATACAGACACAAGCCATTAATTTAAAACACTGAGCTGAAGGATCACAGCAAACTTTCCCTGACTTGCGGCTTTCTGTCCATCACTCCAAAACCAGATCAAATATCAAATATTGATCATCATCCCTAGACTGATGACAAACAACTATTCTCCTGTTCTTCCAGGCACTGTTTCAGTGAGTCTATAGATCATCATCTCCTCCTGGATGACATCTAATTTCCTGTGCTTGAACCCATCTCAAACCGAATCATACTAAAAGTTCTGTGTGACCAGCTAAAAAAATTACCTGACTCATCTACAGCTCTGAACCTGAACTAAGCCCCCATCCAGACATTTGCTACTAATTCTCCTGTCGACACAACTTACCAAAACTGATAACTTCTCTGATCATGTCACCCATCTTCCTGCTCGTGCTTCATGCACTTCTTTATTTTTTGTGAAATCCGCCCCATTCTTGACTTCAAAACCACATTTACCATTGTCCATTTAAAATCTATGAATTAAAATGTTATATGTTTGAACTGGAAGAGAGAATGGGGAATCAGAGCTAAATGAGAACAGAAATGAGTAAGGAGAAGAGTGCATGGCATAGGTGTAATCATGATTGGTGAGATGGAGATCAGCAAAAACAGGTAGAGTGCTCAGTTATGGGGCGTGGAATTGGGATCTCACACTCTCACAATACCTCAGCAAGTTTTAGCAAAAGTGCTTCCAAAGTGTCAATCGATCAGGCTTCAATCTGTCACCTAGCCCAATTAGTAGTGTAGCATAAACTTGAGGTAAGACACCATCTTCCATTTTGTCACTTGTAATGAATTGACATACAGTTCAATAACAGCACTTTAGAGTTTGACATAAAATTTTCTACAGACATGAATCTATCAACAATAATAAATAACTTGGACTATCATTTAAATCAAACAGCGCTCTCCGTACAAATGCATTTGTCACTGGTTTATATACAATTTTTCCTGCCACTTCAGCAGACAAGACTGCACATGTCTATGACTCATCTCTAATGTTGCATGCTTGAGGAAAACAAAACCTCTTGTTATGCATTCATGGGTATTCCAAAATTTCAGTTATTGTGCAATCATGGGTTCCCAAACTTTTCGCTACTGCACAGTGCACAGGCATGGCTGTTTGCAAAATCTGACTGCTTCGTTGCCTTCATCTGCAGCATCAGCCATAATTACATTCACATACAACATAATGTATAAATTATGATATGAACAATATATAGGACAAAACAATTAAGCCACACTGTTGTTGTAGTTCTATTAACAATACTCACTCACTTAAGAGATGGCAAAATGCCCACGTAAACATATCTATTTTGCACAGATATTTTAGCAAGTATTCCAAGAAACCCTGTAGGGACAGTGCTGCAAAAATTTTCAATTACGCGTGCAATACAGTCTTAGATGGTTTCAGACGACGGCTTGCGGCTGCATATAGTTTTCATTTCTGGGCCGGTTCTTCCGTTACGAACGGCTGATCAAAAGAATCACACGTCGGAACCTTAAGATTAAATATGATCCGATTGTAATCATCAACAAACAGCGGAAATTATCGGCGTCTCTCGTCACCCAGGGCCGATAATCCCCAACAGTTTGAAGATAAATCATATGCCATAAAGTACTTTAGCACCATCCCACAGATACTGCCGAAAGTCGAGCCTCACAGCACTAAATTGCTAAGATGAGAATTTCTTTAGTCTGCACCTTAGCAGCATTTACAGCAAGAAACCCCGAAATAGGATCACGTGCTGGAAATTTATAATCGACATGAAATACGCAATATCATACCCTTGAGATACAAACCATTTGATGAAATATATACCGACTACACAGAAAGCCAAGAAATCAAGCGCTTAATGCAGAGCTCACATAATATATATATATATATATAATATATATTATATATATGGATAGGTAGATATATAGATAGATAGATAGACAGATACACACATACACACACACACCTACACCAACACGCACTTCAGCTGTAAAAGTAATGCTAATTTCAACTGTAGTTGTTTCAGTACTGGTAGCATAATTTAAACTGGATTATGATTTTCTGTATTAAATACTGTGGTATATCTAACAACAGTTTAACTAAGCCAACCATCATGATGAAATATAAGATATCAAACTACATGGAAACTTCAAAGAAATTAAATTGTTCAAGCTTTAATAGACATACACATGAACTTGCCAATAAATATATATATATATACATTACATATATATATATACTTAAGCTATAAATATACATACATATATTAAAATGTGTAATTCTATACACAATCAAATATATAAATAAGACAACAAAAGGTTTTTTGTCAAAATTGTAAATGCATGTAAAATGCCTCCTTCCAAGTGAGTTCTGTTCTTTGACCTTACTCTTCTCTGTTGAAGGGGCTTCTATGGTGCATACAACAGAAGGCACTGACCTTAAACACTGACCTAATGTACATGCGCATCTGCCTATCCATACAGATATACTTATTGATACATGTACAAATTATGTGCATGTACACATTATATTTACTGTAGTAGCAAATATTCAAAGGCAGAATATATGCAAATATTCAAAGGCAGAATAGAACATTGTACAGGCACATGAAAATGGAAAATGTGTAGAATAAATGCAGTTGGAAGGAAAACTTTATGTGCATGAGTGCAATCGCACAGCTGCGAATAGCAATTTGTCAGAATGAACATTTGCCTTCGTCCGTCCATTGCACAACAGCCAATGGCAAGTAAGAGACTTTGTAGCTGGTTAATGGCCGTGCAGTCTGCATCTTCTTGTGCCCCACTGTAATTGTTTTTCGGCTGTTATATGCATCCAATAATTCAATAATATCTAGCGAGAGGAGATAATAGACGCCAGTCTGCGAGCAAATCTGATAACATCTTCTTGTAGCTTTCTCCTCATTAAGCCTCATGTTCTGTACAGTCAGTCCACATTCTGACAATGTGACTCTTATTTGGATCCAGTAATCAGTCTTTTATGACCTTTCATGCAAAGCTACCACTTTACCGTCATGGGGCTGTAACTCCAGTCCAAAATTTCTGATGACGATAATGCCAACTAAATTATTTTATCACACTGAGATCTACTGTATTGAAGCTTTCGACTGAGAGTCAGTGACCGAGAAATCATTTCTGTTAAACTTGTTGTGCTTCTTGGCTGGACTGTAGAAACTAAAGTGAATGGTATAAATTAAATCAAACTTGCAGAACAGTCAAAACTGCTGTAAAACAATATTCAATAGAGAGACTCCAAATCCAACATAAATTATAGCTGAAGTGTCAAAAAGTCAATGCTTTTTTCAGCCGGAACACTCTGGAACAGCATTCTGGCACCTTTCTTGAGCTATTAAAAAATAATTTAGTTATTTTAATTTAATTTAAGTGTTTTCAGTGTTTACTGATATGCAAATGGGAATTTTCTTGGGGAGGATCTCACCTCGACCCATTCCCAAACCCCATCCCTATGTTTTCTTGGGCTTCACCCTCGATTTAGCCCTTCCATAGTTGTACTATTCCAGAACCTTTTTTCTAGAAGAAAGCACCGCAAAAAGTAACAATAAAAGTAGAAAACAGAAGTAACAGAAGTAATAGTACATTAGAAATAGTAGTAGAACATAACAGTACCTAGTAGAAGACTTCTAGGCAGCTTGATTATGATGTGCACGTTAATGTCGTCGACACACATGGTATGAACTGACATTGCCAGAGCCACCACCATGACCGTCAGAATTGATGCCGTCTCAACTCGCCTTGATGAAATGGTGGAAGGGGAAGAGGTAGGTCGTGATTCTCTGCTGCCACTGAAGATGTAAGAAGGACGGATCTTATCTGAATGTGACTCCTCTACATCGAAATTGGTCTCCATGAAATTTGGAATTTCTTCTGAGGTGAGGCGCAACGCCTTTGAAGTTTGCACATGGCCACCTGAACTGGCCAGAGGAACAGTCAGCTGTCTGATATCATTTCCAGGAGTGGTAGACTGTACGTCCACTGAAGTTTGCTGCAACAAAAAAGAGTTGAAAATGTATGACGACTGGAAATGTGAAGCCAGCATGCAAGTAATCTGCAAGTTTTAATTTGTTCAGGTATATATATATATATATATATATATATATAGTTTGTAAATCAATGTATCTTCAATTTAGTTATGGATGTGTGACTTTACAATCTGCCCTGTTTTTGTATTTCAATTATATATATATATATATAGATATATATATATTGAATTGAATTTATATATATATATATATATATATATATATATATATATATATTCCTCTCAGTAGAAATTAGTTAAAGCTATGCAAATATAAAGCAAATGATAAATGCTGCAAGAGGCTAGTGTGTATCAGTCCTCAAATACATTCTCACCATATTTGTCATTGTGATCATCATCATCATAATCATCATCATCATCATCATCATCATCATCATCATCATCATCACCACCACCACCACCACCACCACCACCACCACCATCATCATCATCATCATCATCATCATCACCTTCATCATATTCAGCATCCTCGCCATCATCATCTTCACCGTTGTCAACTTTTTTCTTCTATAATATTTGGATTTGCTATCTAAGATGTACTGCACAGAATAGATAGTGTTCAGTAGATTGGCTCTGAATGTGCTTCAGCTAAATGTTTCATATGAATTTTTACATTACGGAGTCTGTTGCACAGAATGCAACAATACTTTGGCCTTAGTGTTTCACCACTTCGGATCACGACATCCAAACACTAACATCATCAGTTGGTATACATTGGTGCCGCAAATACCATGCTGGCAAGAACACTGATGTTAAGCAACATCAAGTAGGCCCTATAGTGTTACTTTAACGCTTTTACCGAGAACCCCGAGTTAACTCGTCCAGCAGGAACTCATTATGCAGTGTGAACCCCGAGTTAACTCATCGATGCGATATGCACCTATTCACTCACCATGTACTCTGAATAAACTCGCCATAATGGCGATAGCAAAACATAATAATGTTTTACGATTGTAATAACGGCTTTCCATAATGTAAATTAGGTCATAACCTGAGCGGGCAATCTAAATATAATTACATAAACACAGTTCATACTAAAAAAAATGGCCGACCGGTTGCAAGCGTGGTTTATCTAACCAAGAAATACATCGTTTTTTGTTTGAAAGTGATGATAGTATGTCCGATTTAGACAGTGATGAAAATAGTGAACTAAGTTTTAGTTCTATTAATGGTGTTGTGTCAGAAAATGACGACAGTGATGACAGCCAGAAAACCATGGTCAAGGGATGAAACTGGACACGTCAACGCTTAGCATTTATAGGAACACCTGGAAGGCATGTTCCAGTGGCCGACACGACGGTTCCATTGGAATATTTCAATTTGTTCCTTATGGACAACATACTTGACAAGACAGTCACTGACACCAATTACATGCACACCAATATTTCAATTTGTTCCTTACAGACAACATACTTGACAAGATAGTCACTGACACCAACAGACATGCACACCAACTAATGCAGTCCTCAACTTTGAAAAAAGACCCAGACTGAATAATTGGAGTGATGCTAGTCATGATGAGCTGAAGGTTTTATTTGCCATTCTCATCTACCAAGACATCATGCAGAAACCAGAAATTGAACTACACTGGTCCACGAAACCATTGATTGAAACCAATATCTTTGGAAGATCATGACTGAACAACGATTTGGCCTGAAACGTCTTCATTTCAATGACAATATTTCTGTGCATGAGAGTTCATTAGTTGTGTTTGCTGCAAGGGGCCGCTACTTAAAAGTTGAAGCTAAATCAATGTCTTCAATTCTTAGCTTTCAGTTAAAATGCTAGGCCTAAGCATCACAAGAACAATTTAATATTTAAAGTATAAAATCACTGTAACTCTCGGTAGGTGGTTAACCATCGTTGAGCCTCTTATCAAATACTTACTAACAGAAATGTGTTTATTCAGTGCTGTATACCGCAGAGAAATCATATCACTCGCAACTTATTCGACAGAAAATGATCACCACTTCTAGAATTCCCAGAGATCTATTAATGCATCAACTTCTGAGGGACAAAGCCTAAATCAGCCGCAAAGAAACTGACAGCGTTTCATCAGCATGCGATGACAAAGTGTCTTGTAAATGGCAGGGTCACAGTTACACAATCCACAGAACCAGACACAGACTATACAGACTACCAGACACTACGCAACGTAGACAGCAGTTCGAAGAATATCGAAGAATATCGACAACTTTGTAATTAGATGCAAATGAAGAACCAAGAGGGTCAGTCAAGTGTGACAGAACCGAATTCCCCAAGGCCATCAATGCAATGTCTGTATTTCGCAGCCAGCTGGCTGCCAAGCATGGGTGCAGATGGACGCAAGCAACAACATATCGATACGGAATTGAACAGCAACGTCGACCGACGTGCATGAATGTCCCAATAAATCCAGGCTTAAGATGGCGACAGCTGACAGATGGGATCAGTGTCACCAGCGTTCCTGAGTGGAAACAACACTACGTCGGCTACACGAAGAAGAATTTTCGGGAAATTTTGCACCAGAAATGTACTCTTCCGTCGAGTTCCAAACACAGCTGCAATGATTCAACTGTAGCTTTCCGACTGACAACGTCCCTTCAACGCAACTCCAACAGAATAACTGCCGAAGTAAGGAGACAGAGGCAAACAATGACGTTTCCTATGAGATTAAGTTTTCCTCCTTTCTCCCGGTAGCCAGGTTGAAGAAAAGACTCCTGGTCTTCCATTCACACTGGCACGTTAAGATCTCCGCGGTTCAGCTGCAGCAGCCAAGTGGTGAATTATAGCCCGGCTGCACACAATAACACGGAGCAGACGCAACGCCCCACGAGAAAAGTCAGCAGAGAATAAAGATATCAATCTTATATTAGTCCACAGCAGTTTCACAGCTCAGCAATAAATGTGACTAAACAAACAACACAAAACAAATGAAGGCAGAGGATTCAGATTCAATTCCAGCATAAAAATAGTTTGAACAAAGATAGGTGAATTCAGAATACCAAATAACAGAAACATAACTAACAATGATAATTTGCACAAAGTGTAAACAGCAAGGCAGCAAATCATTAGTTTTTACTTTCCACAGAATGTTTTCCACAGAACCTGTAGTCTGCAACACAAAGGCTTCGGGCATTGTGAGGATTGTACAGCAGAAACTCATTATAATGAGCTGTCTTTGGCAGCCATATCAAGAACCACCTTTATGATGAGATCCGGTTATAAGGAAGTCATTTTCTAAGGCGAACTCAATTTGTGATACATGTCAACGCCTGCTTTATGTTAGAATTTTAGTGAAGCAAGTCACAAGGAGCGATTCTGATGCTAGACCAAAATATTCTAAGACAAAACCATGTTTTTCAATCCTACATTTTTAGAGGCTGTAATGTACAGTGTACAAAGATGGCGGAGGGATTCATTTGGACACAAAATGAATCCCTCCATTGGACCCAAAGTTACTGTATATTTTCTATACACAACTAAGAAAAGCCCAACACTTTAGTATGGGACATGACTTTCTCTAACAAACCAAGTCACAAGGAGCGATTCTGATGCTAGACCAAAATATTCTAAGACAAAACCATGTTTTCAATCCTAAATTTCTAGAGGCTGTAATGTACAATGTACAGAGTTCTTAGCAATTTTGTGTTATTTGTCTTAACACATTTTTAAAAATGTTCTGTTCATATTCAGGCCCGTAAAAAGATAAACCAGAAAAGTTGCTTTTTGATTAGCATAAATTAAAAATTAACAACTGAATAAAATCATACTTGTATATATAAATATAATTATGTACAATCATACCCACACTTTTATTATTTCAATTTTTAAAATTTTCTCATAAAGCCTCAAGATAGTTTAGAGACCCGTGACTGCTCTGCCTAGAGGCCTGGAATTTCTGTCACAGGCCTGTTCATATTAAACTGAAACTCAACTCTATACCTCTGATTCATACTAATTTCCTGACCAGCATAAAGAAAATTTATGTAAACAGGGTTCTCATGGTGGACTGCCTTTTATAATCTATTGTAAATAGAATAAACACTGATTCTTAGAAGATATATTATTAGATAAAATTAGACCTAAAAGATATTAGTGATGTTTTAATATACACATGTATATTATGACTACAAGTTTGGTTTAAGTTGGTGGCTTTTCTGTAAATTCTGAATACTAAACATCTCTTTTATAGAATCTATCTGTTACATTATATCACTACCATTCAGGGCTGTTGATATCACGATATTGTATCCCTATCACTTTGTATTGTCATTACATTTTTTATCACCCAGTATTTTACAATACATTAAAATTTATCATCAAGCGTGTATTGCAAATACCATTTAGCAACTAAAACAGCAACACTCAATAGTGAAATTTCTCCCGCTAACTTTCATTTTGGACATACGGAGAAGATGGTGACTGTTGAGTCTATTCTATGTTATGGCAGTCCTCACTGTTTCGCAAAACTCTATATTCTGTGCAGTTTATAATTGAAAATAATTCATTTCTGTCCCTCATAATGCCACTTGGCTGTTGTTATAAATACACTTTGCCCTTAAATTCATAAAACCAAAACTTAAAAGCAATACATTTTTTGGATAGAACGATTCTTGTGCATCACAAAATATTTTAGGTGCAGAAATTACTATTAAAATAAAGAAGACATAGCCTGAAACAAATCAATGACACATTATTTGTAGACTTAGAGTCCTAGATCGGATTGTATCCAACATGCGGCCCAAGCAGTACAGTTGTCACTTGGCCAGTTTAGCACAGCATTTGCTTGTTGCCATGTTATAATTATGCTGAACTTCTGCACTGAATCAAGTTGGATTAAAATGATTTGACTTGATGCAGCATCAACAAATAAGGTAGTCTTGCTGTTGCAACTGTTGTGTGGCAGTGAGTAATTTGAAGTTCAACATTTACATTTACAAGGACAGTGAGCATCAAATTGTTATAGGCTATGTGACAACATAAATACATTGTATATGGGGAAAGTAACTATGCTGTGTTTTAGAGTTTAGTACACTAACAGTTCAGTAAACCATAATTATGGTAATATGATAGCAGCTACATTGAAACATATCACAGGGCTTACTATATGTAGGTCATACATGCTGGAACAGTGTATACATAGACCACTGCTCGACTGATGAAGGATTTGCTAGATATTTTAGGCAAGCATATCAAATAATGATTGACCTTATTTATTCAAAATCATATTCTTAATGCAAATGTGATTTATTTTGAAAGTAAGTTTCCTCTTTATATCATTGTAGCTCATTGCCCTTATGGGCTCACTGCATCTAATTACTCTAAAGATTTGAACGTTGCCTACTAGACAACTCGAAATCCAGCAAATGCTGGCTGGTTCAGCAGAAGCCAGTTCGCCATTGATTCAGCTATCAAGTTTGCACAAGACATGATTTCTCCATAGACTTACTTGCATATTCATAAACTTCATAGTCTCAAACACTGGACTGCTAGCTATGGCCCCAAATGATAAAGCATCTTCACGTCTATCTGAGTGAAAGATTTTGCTACTCTGCAACAACCTGTAAAAGCTTACATCTGAAATGACAATACTCATAAACTGGCACAGCACTGCATTTAACACTTTAACGATGACGGGGTACTAAAAGTGACTGGGAAACCAATACAGCTTGTTATTAAAGTGTTAAACTTACTTTAACTTTGGAAGTTTTATTAGTAAATGCATTGGCATTGTCACCAGCCATACTACTGAAAAACAGTATCGGCACTGGTATCACCAATACTTTCAAACACATTATTGGTATTGGCAATGAATTTTTCCAGTATTGCTAACCCATTGTTGCTACCATATCAATGCAAAATTTCTTTAATTTCTAGTCAAATATGGTTTGTTATCCATGCTATGCATAATATATAACTGTAACAAAAATAACAATTTTTAATATCATAATAATGATGATAAAATCAAGATGATGATGATGATCAAGATGATTTGAGGAATAGTTAACATGCAAGTCTTTAACATACATTATTTCTTCGTTGTACTAATATTCACTCATGCTGGAATCTCTGAATAAATGTGCTGGTCAAAACGCTGTCAAAATGCTGAATGTGCTGGTCAGGCACGCTGAATGTGCTGGTGAAAATGCTGATTGTGCTGGTCAAAAAGCTGAATGTGCTGGTCAAAAAAGCTGAATGTGCTGGTCAAAATGCTGTCTGTCACAGTGCGGCTTGTTATAGGTTTTATCTTGTCATCATTACAGATTCGGTTGCGCTTATATTCAAAACAGCAGACTGATGAGACTGCCAACTAATAATAGCTCCATCCGGATTGGTGGACAACAAACATTGTCTGCTGGCTGAGAAGGATGTGAAATAAAGCTGTAGCTGAGGAAGAAGCATGGACTGAATGAAAGTGGAAAGCTCAGAGCTACATTTAATGATGACGAAACAATACCTTTGGGACTGTGTATGCTCGACCTATGCTATTTTTTAACCTGCAAGGTGTAAACAGCAACCCTGCCTAGAATACCTTGACTCTTTCCAGTGATACCAATGAACGAGGTAAAAGTGACAGATTGGGCCTTACTATGATCATGCTCAGGATCTCATCGCTGCGGTACTGAGTGACCAGGGCCATGTGCTGAACCCTCACCTTCCGCCGCTGAGGCCGCAGCACAATTCCACGAAGCCAAGACTGCATGATTAGGGCAAACAATCTAGCGATAAAAACATTTTTGACAAAAATGCTCTATATTGTATAAACTATATGTAAAAAATGCTCTATATTGTATAAACTATATGTAAACCAAAGTGCGGTATACGCAGTTGGAAGCAATAAAGATTAAAGAATATACTTACTTACTTACTAAGAGGAACCCTGACAAAAGTGATTAGTGGACAGCTTTTAATTATGCCGGTTGTACCACAGCAAGGTCAACTGTTTAGAAAGCTTTCTGTCAATCTGCCGCCATCTACACAAACGTCCAGTTCTTTGACTTTCCATTCGCAAATGACGTTTAGGAAAACGACGACAATCGACATTTGCTCCGGTCAAATGAAAGTTGAAGAGGAAGGCTCCATCCACGTCCATCAAGCATTCGATGAGAATGGCCACCTTACTGCCACATAATTCACTGCAGTTTCAATCAGAGAACAATCTAACAGGCATCTTGCTACTGCTGCTGCTTGCTGCACTGTGGCAATTGGTTTCTATTGCCAGGCACATCTGCTGCAGCATCATGCCAAGTTCAAGACTGATGCCAATGTAAGAAAGGCTGGTACCGCTGGATAATGAAGATTCTAACTCTACGCCTGAGCTAAATGGATAAATATAGTTTGAAAGGCCAACATATAAGTTCTGAATATCATGGTATTAAACCATTCCTTCAGAAAAGGGCAATTCTACTGACAGACTCGCTAAGAATCATCTCAGACATATACAATGCCATCATATTCTGGCTGTGTCCAACAAATGGTTGGTGTTAGTGATTTGGAAGCTGAACCAAGTTCATGTTGACTGCAAACAGGGATAAGATTTGGTGACAGAGCAATGAGGTTTAACAACTGGAAAATTAGACATTAAGAAAAAGAAGCAGTATCCAGAAAATTATTAAATAAAATATGCCTATACAGGGTTAATTAGCATTAACACAAATAACACACATAAATTAAATCCTAAAGTTTAGATATGTCTAAAACACATCAAAAACTAGAAATAAATTTAACAAATTTGTTCTTAGAACTGTATCAGGCCAGTCAGTCAACTTTGCAATATTGGGGTCTTTGAGAAGTACTCAAATGGGTCTTTTCACACTTTATCAGTCCCTGAACGAGTCTATTCTTTTAAGAAAGTTAGCCCCCTTTTATTACAACTAGGCACCGGGTGCATTTCCTCTACTGGTCTTGCTTCTTTGCAATTTGTACCAGAAAATCATGATTCTGCCGCAACCCTCATTCACTCCTTCATTCTCATGAGCCTGGACTATTTGCAACGCTGTCTTCGCAAGCCTGCCGAAACTCCGAATATGACAGTTTCAGTTGCTCGAATTGCTGCTAAGCTGCCAAAATCCTGGTTGAGGATAGGATTATCTCCTTCAAAATCCTCCTCATGGAAAAAGCTTTAAATCATAATTAGTTAGTGTGGCAAACTGAATGCAACAGAGAGCTGTGTTCTCCTGTTTCCAATCAACCTACTTAACGGTCGTTACAATCAGCCACCTGAAGAGACCTAGTGGTCCTGCAATTCCCTACAAGGATGCAGGCTCATCGTGCCTTCTTGTGCATTGGATCATCCTCCTGAGAACAGCCCACGGTTAAACTTACTCATTCATTCAAAACGGACATTTATATAGTGCCTCTTCAAGGAGAACTACTCAGAGATGCTCCCACCTTCCAGCATGGCTGAACAGAGCGGTCTTAAGGTGAGAAAAGAACGTGGAAGAGCAGGTTCTGGGGAGCAAGCGGAGCGCTAGGGGAAGGCTGTAATGAACTATTTCATTACAGACAGTTCAAGAAACATTCTCAAGCCATCTTAACCCTTTAGCAACGAGAGGGATTAGTTTTCCATACATTTTAGTGCATGCTTGTCGTTAAAGTGTTAAGAGACACCTTCCAAGATCTGTTAGATTGCCATGTTAAGATCCCTTGTGAGGTTCTTTAACAGTGCTCTACAAATACACACTACACATAGCCAGATACATAAACACATACATATTACAAACATACATGCATTACTGTTCTTTTAGCTACACTGCATTGCTTCTACTATAGTTTCTCTCAAATGTTCTACTTACTAAAAGCCAAAATGAACAGTTTACATGTACACTGTACTCACACAACAGACAGCTGAGTAAGTGACCTATTTCCCGATCTCTGTAATGTTAATGTCTTTGTGCAAGCATTCCAGTCATTATTACACACTATACATGGTGATGTGCCAGGCAATGTATATTGCAAAATAATGTAACATTGCTATTATCATTACCATGCAACAAACAGATGATACTGTTTGCATCAACATGCAGCACTAAATCACACGACTCTAATCAAACCAACTGCATCTCTGACAGACGAATAAAGTCTAAATCAGGCAACTGCTCTGTGCTGGGCCTTAAACAGGTGAATCAGAGCTACCTTCATGACACAGCCTCCTGCTTTCACTGAACACAAGATCATCGTTAACCTGTTCTAAATTCATGCATTCAAAACAGATGACTTGCAACCTTAGCTCAACGTTCACAAATGCCACCCCACAGTCATACATAAAATATGCATATCACTTCATAGGAAGCAGATCAACAAGGCATTAGAGAATGTGTTTCTCTATTTACCTTTAGTCAGATCTGTTAAGACCAGTTAGGGATCGCTTCTGAGAGTTCTGAAAAGATGCTATATAAAAGGTTTAATAAAACTGGTCAAAATTAATTGTTTACACTGCACGTAACTGACACTAGATTAGAGTTGCCTAGCAACTGCTCACCCAGAGAACACTATTTGGTATTCGAAATCTATTTTACACAAATAGACAAGTTGCAGCAGTTAATGATGTAATTCAATTTCTAAGTGTGTTTAACAGTGCAGTTGTGCTTTAAGTGCATTTAAGGGTATATTCATAAGTGGGTTTAACAAATATCTACCAAGTTGCCTTCTGGAATTTGTACTGCAAGAATGTAAATGTGAAACAGCTTTATGGTTTTTACTGACATTTTTAAAATAGCAAATAGCTCATATATTGTTTTAACCTTTGGCACTACCTCTCACAATTGATGCTCTGTATGCAAGCAGCATTCTCAGAATAGTTTAATACAAATAATGCCATACAAACTGTCCATATAATACATTACGGGCAAACTCTCTGTTGGAGCATCCACCTAGTTATGACCCTCTTTATTCCACGATATAGTCAATTGTATTCACAACCAGAAACGGACCTTCCAGTTTTTTCTACAGAATACCAAAGCAGATTTAATAAGCCATTTCTCTGGCATTTTCTACATATTAACACATCGAGCGCATTATGAAGAATTTTTGCCGGATTTCAATACTGTATGGAAGCTGTCACCGATGACTGTCTCCGAGGCACAACTGAAGTACAAATGGCGGATGACGGGTCCACACGAGATCAAACGCGGACAGACGAAGGTCAGACAACAAGAAGCTACGCAGGGACTGTTCAAAGACACCAAAACTACAAAGACTACTTCGCCATTCACGTCAACTGATTTAGTTATCAAAGTGGGACATGGAGACAAGACGAACGCAATCAGTCTTTGCAGTGGCCTTCTTGATCTGCAATGCCCCGCATGGTTATGCTACTCAAGCTTTCATCAGAAACGGCGCTGACAGAAACTGACTTTGAATTTTTGCCAGTGATGAATTATTTCCGGATTCCCCCATCATCTCAAGTTTCCCACAGCCTAGGACATGTACTATCCAGTCCACAACATTGTCATACATTATGCAAGTACATTTCCTGTATAATCCTTAATACTGATATACAAACACAAAGAGGTCTATGTAGATACAGCATATATAGGTAAAGAGGCATTACCCGGTAAATATTTTATAAACAGCCTAGCGACAAGGCTGAGTTGCAGTTTCTTGATTTGTTGAGTATGCCCATTGTCAAATTGATCTCAGAGTAGGTAATGGTGCAGTTTTATAGCCAGATATTCTTCTTGGATCTAAACCTCTCTTTATTTGCTTCCAATGAGGTGCTGACAAGACAACACAAACCTGCTCTAATGCCGAGACTTTGTGTTGCTTTGCATTTAAATATACATATATATCTCATTCAACATAAGTTTACATAAAGACACCCACTATATTATAGTAAACTTCCATCACGTCAGAGTTTTTTAGTCCATTGAGATGGCAGCCACAGCCAAACTCCAAAGAACCAGAAAAAAAATAAATGTAGAAGTACTTTCACTGGAAAAATATATATCATCATTACTTCTGGACACTGTCAAATTCACTGTTATATCAGCAAATCTATATACATTCTGCATATTAGCCTTACAGCGATATGAACGTTGGCTCTGGCCTCACAGTGTAACTGAGGCAGTGCAAAGTCACTGGAGTCAAGGAGCATTAGGCAGCCAAACAGCAGCAATCAGCATTTTACATTGGTCATTGATGCATGCAGATATGGCACATCAAAGCTTCTTATCTACAGATAAGCCCGTCTGACCAACAAGAAACAAGGCATCAAATCTACGTCTAAGTCTAAACAACTCACAAATGTCATTCTATAAGTAAGTAAGTAAGTAAGTATGTTCTTTATTGAACCCCTTGCAGACGCACTGCGGCTTACAAAACACAAGCATGCGAAACGAGGCGCAATAAGTTACTTATAGACATACCTTTACTAACTACAACTCTTGCAATCTCTGTGAAAGCCTCTTATTTAAAACTGACAACATTCTTTTTCCACAAATCCCAACCTGTTTCCTCCACTTCCCCCTACATCTCTCTCACCACTGCACTTCTAAACACCATCCACCATAGCCGTTTTACTGTCTACCTGCCTGACCACTGGATTGTGACTTGGAACCGAATGATTTGACCTACCTGTCGATTCTGTTTTGACTGAGCGACTGTGAATACGTTGGTTTACACGACTTAACTTTCTTCACATGCTGTAGAAATGTACTATTACAATACCACATTCAATTTTCTCTAAGTAGTTCTGTTAGTTGCTACTGTGGAAAATTTCTATTCATAGTTTTCTGTCTCATGTTGCCTCATGTTACACACATGTAGCTGCAGTCAGTGTTGTTTATTGTTTATAATTGTCTAATTGTTATTATAATGTAAGAAACTTATTCAAAACTTAGGCAAGAAAACTTAATCAAATACAGATGCCAAATTCAGAGTCAATTGTAATTGTAATCGAACACTTATATAGCACCACTCAGATCAGTGGTGCTCTCAACCCGCATCAATGCCAGCACCGGCAAAAAGAAATGTTATCAGGCATCTACGAAACTGGAGAGGAGAGAAGGCAAGAAGCTCTTGGCAGAGAGACAAGGTCCAAGCAGAGGGACCCACACAGGAGAAGCTCCTGGATTATGCCATGGAAGAGTGCGTATAAGGGGCAGCCACAAGGCATCGGGCCGAGGATCGCAAGGTAGCCCTCACAAGCAAGGAAGAAACCGGGGTGCAAAAATTCATTAGGTGAGATGGAGCAGACCCAGTGAGGCAGTTGCGCATGAGGGTGAGGGTTTTAAACTGAATTCGCTGTTGGAGGGAATCACGAATAAAGGCAGAAATGTGGGGGAACTTAGAAATGTTACCTATAAGCTGAGCAGCAGCATTAAGAATAGTCTGGAGTTTGTGCATATTGGAGGAGGGAAAGGTCAACATACACAGCATTTCCAAAGTCCACCCCAGTGCAGATCAGAGAGTGGACCAGTGTAGTGACAGCATGAAATGAAAGAGACTTGCAGATGGATAGGAGCTGGCAGAGATGATAAAAGCAAGATCGGGATATAAGGTTAACTTGATCAGTGAAGGAGAGGGTAGGATCAAGTACAATTACCAAATCACGAACAGAGAATGGTTCAGGACTGTGTACTCTGAGATGAACACAAATCCCATAGAAACCAGAATTACCCGGTAAGTTAATTATGTTGCCATTTACACCTCAATGCACTACTGTGGGGCAGCCTGTGAGCATGATCCTTACCCACTTTTCATGATTGGAGACATCTGGCCAAATCCTGCTGTCTTCTAACAGAGCTGTCCTCGAAGCGAAATTATTAAGGCTTAATGTCTATCCTGATACAAATCTCCTTTTGTCACATGATGTAGCCTGCAGGAAAGATAATGTCCCATTTCGGCTTCAACGCTAAAACTCGATTCAACGAGCAACAAGAAGCAGCTAAGTAAAAGTCACATTTTAAAACTTTTGCTTATCTTCTCACACTTTTTTAGACACTAATTCAATTTTAAACCTGACGAATCCATGAAGTATGCAATTACACTGAACATCTTTTCTAGCACTTTCTAAAGTACCTCTTATGGCATTTCTAGCTAGAATGCATGATATTAGAGTTCACAAAGAACAAAATGTTCATCTGTATGCAAATAATGCTCAGAAGCTGAAAAAGGACACACTAGCAAGCTCTTGCACACTTGTAGAACCAAGTAGAACAAAACATGTTTGAACATTTTAAAACTGGAACAGTGTCATTCCCAAATAAAAACAGAAAGAATTAAACAAAATCTTCAGAAAACATTATATAGTCCTGAATGTTCAACATGCGTGTCTGTATGTACGTATATTCTATTATAAGAAACTAGGTGACTCTGTTAGCCCTGATGATTCTGTTTTGACTGAACGACTGTGAATATGTTGTTTTACATGACTCTTCTTTCTGCAAATGCTGTAGAAATTTAGAGTATGATTACAATTCCACATTCCATTTTCTCTACGTATTTCTGTTAGTTGCTATTGTACAGAGGTTCCCAACCTTGAGTGCCCGCACCTCCAAGGGGTGTGAGATGGCATTTGAGGGGGTGCAACAAAGAGGGAAGTATGTTACTACTGTACTGTATGTATATTTTTTCTAATTGCTCAATTTATATTTACATTTTATGCACTGAGTTAAAAGCTTATTTTTAAATTCAGTTGTTCAGCCGCAGTACTGTATAAGTGTAAGTAGTTCAATCTGTGGTAAAAAAATAAAAATTTGACTTATGAATATTCAAATGTGATACCACTTTTGTAGGGGGTGTGAACATTAATCAAACATCCTAGAGTGCAGGGCATAGAAAAGGTTGAGAACTTCTGCTACTGCGGGAGTATTTCTGTTAGCTACTATTGTGGGAGTACTTTAGTTCTGTCAGTTGCTATTGTGGGAGTAGTTCTGTTAGCTGCTAAATAACGGAACTTGTCCCTTCTGGTCACACCTTTGAATTGATATTATTGCCATTTAAGAACCTCAAAAGGCACTGGAATATGGATATATGACACATATAAAAGTGTAACTTAAACCAGGATAAAATGTTTCTTGAGCCATTTCTAAATGACCAGAATGGCTTTCTGTGGAAATGCAACACCACAAAAGCAAAAAGTGCAAGCATTATTGTACAAGAACAAGCAGGTTCCAATGGACTGCAGCATGCATACGATCATCATAATGCACATATCTAAACTGCAACCAAAATGAAATGATCTTTTTCTTTTACGGCAAACATGTAAATTAGAAGGCACATTACCAACCCAAAGTTGCAAGAAATATTACTTCCATTTATGGCGCATATGCAAATCCAATTGCAAGTGAGCAATTCAATTGTCTTGGCAAAACGAGAACCACAATGAAGTCGGCAGATGAATCTCAGATTAAGACCTAACCAGGGTGTCAAACGTAAATTATCATCAGGCCAGCCCAAGAGACTTGTTGCTGCAACACTCGGACGATTTATCTCAGCCAAAATGTGCAAGCAGTCATAGAAGGCAACAGAATTGCAAATGTGTAATTCAGATCATGCCGTAAGGTTGGCGAAACTGCCACTGCTTCTCCGCAGAATGAAATCATAGCCCGATAACGCAACGCGACATTAACTGGGAAAGTAGGAAGGTGAATGCATTCATCAGCGTTGACATCAAGTAAACGACAACGAGACAAGCGGCGCAGGCAACATTAGGATGGCAGACTGCAAGCGTTCAATTTTCATTTCTGCAGTATTTAAAGAGCGAACAAGTGGACCGTCTGAATAACTGAAATACTGCGGATATAAGAAAGTGAAGCGGCTAGTCAATGAAACGTGTAACTGGAAAAGTACACAGAACGGAAAGCGGATCTCAGGTCAACAGATGAACATATATCCAATTCATGCAGCATATGACCTTCATTTATTCTCCCTGTCAATGTTCCAAAGAAACATTTTGAAAAGTTAAATTCTGTATTAAAATACCGTCCATTATCAATGAAATAAGCCAAAATTAACTGCTGCACTAAAATCCTGTGGATGTGAAGTCTATTAATCCAATCATTTACATCTTGCATTCAGTGGTCTGACATTATTAAAAGCATATATTCTGACAGCATTAAAAGCACATACTCTGAACCTGCCAGGGCTATACAAGACACTTAGAATTTCATAAAGGCTTCCATATTTCACAATCACCACAACGTCGTACGCAATGCATATGATGGTTGTTCTTCCCTAGGTGCTGCTGTGCTCACCTATAACATTAAAATGACTAAATGAGTTTCTAGATAAACATGCTTACAGAATAGTCATCTAGAATATGTAAGAACCTACTAGCACACATCTGGTTAATAAATTAAAAATATTAATTAAGGTATTTAGAAATAAGATAAAGATTGCCTGATTAATGTGTACTAAATTTCATCAGTTCTGGAATGCCTAATTCAACTTCTACTTGGAATAAATAGTATCTTGCTCATTCAAGATTGCTGCCCCTTCACAGTTGTATATATGCAAAAGATTTTTCTTTCGAAGCCATCATAAACAATCTTTTCAAATAAGTCAAGGCAGACCACAGCGGACCATTGGTGGGATGTTTGTGTTGGCCTGCTTGTTTTAACTAACACTCACTGAGAAAATTATGTAAACTGCTCTAATTTGATGCTGATGATATTACATCACAAAACAATTCCAATGGCTTCAAGTCAGCCCAAAGATTAACACCTCCTTCCTTCAAACATTGACCACTGGAATCCTACAGCCATTACATAAAGGACAATATACAAGACTTGCAAATCATGTTAAGTGGACAAGTAAGCTTAAGTGCACATTTATACAAGTGCCCCTTCAGGAGAACTCCTCAATGGTGCTCCTTGGCTTATTTGGCGTGGTTTTGTTCCTTGGCATAGATTTGTTCTGATAGATTTGCAGAACAAACCACAACAGAACAGAATGGTTTTCAAACTGCCGAAATACAGGCCGAGAAAAGACAGGAAGCTTATGTTGCAGGTTGCATGACAGCAGGCCCCTGTGGTTGTAGGGTCAACCACAGAGAAGCTACCATAGTGCATTTTGAAATTACGAGATGGAGTATAACCAGATCACCTTAGGCTGCTGCTGCTGCTGCTGCAGAGAGAAGAAAACTGGCCAGGTCCAGATGACACTAAAATACACACAACTCCCTAAGAATTGATGGGGCACACCTGACCAGGCAGCTATGCATCAGCAAAAGCATTCTAAACTCAATGTCTCTTAGTACAAGCAACCAACGCAGCTTGTCCCACATGCAGTTAGATATATGACCATACTTTGGAATCCAATCAATTAGCTGACCCACAGCAGTTAAAACATAGCGAAGTTCCTCGAAGTGAACAGAGCAATGCCCACAAAAAAGCATTACCATAGTTGAATCCAGTGCATAAAAGCAACACAGTACAAGCAGCTTTGGACAGTGTATAGCCTACAGCGAAGATAAACTCACTCTGGCCAGATGGGCTATGTAATTTAGAACATCTGCAGGGTCAGCCACTTCATAAATGTTTAAGCCAATTCCGAAAATACTAATATTTCAAACACATGGATATTTCTCAGGGTTCGTCTCCTTACAGAATGTACAGAATGAATAAGTTCAGCTTGCAACACTGTAAACATTTTTCAGCTGTTGTTTCTTGCTGGAAGAACTTTATTACACTCACATTGCTGGCAAAGGGAAGGCCATCAGGCATGGCCACCTAAAGAGAAAACCTAGCAAACCACAGGTCTTCAGGCCATCTTGTTTGTTACGACGTAATTTTTGTGGTTATATTTGCTGAAAACTAGCACACTTATTTGCCATGACAATCTGTTGAAGTTTGACTGGCAAGAGGAATACTGTCTGCAGTATTCTGCAATGTATATATTTATCAGGGAATCTGCTCAGTCTGTAGCAGAAATCTTGGAATTCACAATTCAGCCACCAGTTTCAATTTAATTTCAGAATACCAATTTAATTAGCCAAACATAGAAAAATTAATAGCATTGATCCATACAATTGGGTGATGAAAAGGGCCATGCCACTTCTGTATACCTGCACACAAAAAATACTACTCAAAACTTTTTTAATGTACTTACATGCATATATCACAGAGTGAGTTGGCGCTACATAAGTGGTGCAATGATATAGCGCCTTTAAAGTACCTCGCAAGAGCATGATATGTCATACAGCTCTAAATGGAACACTTTCAGCATCTCAGTAAACTTCAGAACTCATAAAATAATTGTGTAAAAATCTGGATTTTTTGCTGATATTTTAACTAAAAATGTCATTTCTGGACTTCATTTCATCCTCTTGCATCCTTAAGTCTACCCGTACTCCAAACTGTATAACTAAATCCGAATTAAGTCAAAGTGTGCAGGTATTTCTTGTAAAGTAACCAACCACACAAACAGACATACCCATATAAATGATGGCAAAAAATCCGGTTATTTATTGTCCGATTTACTTTGCTTCCAATGAAAACCTAGTCTAGAAGATCTAAATTACAATATAAAACACCTTACAGCAAATAATGATCGAGTGACATTAGGGGATTTACCACTGATAGGCCGGTCTTTAGACTGCCGTGGTCTAGAACAACTTGTTTAGTTGTACTCAAAAGGATGATGTATAATTCGGGAGTCTGACAAATTTGACAGCAGTGATTCATCATCATCATTAAGGGGAACAAGGCGGCTAAATCACCCGAATCACAGTCTCATTCTACTCTCAACGAAATCCCCATTTACCACTCCAACTGCCACACGCTTCTCCCAATATTTCAAGCTCACAGCAGGGATTAATACCAGTCTGGATAAATTTGTCTTCACTAGTTGATCCTATTTTCAAACCGACGCTTACAAGCCATCAGCAAACGTGCCTTTTTCCACAAACAACCTGGTAGAAATCTATGATGCTTAAATATAAGCTAAGTGAAATCGAAATTGTTCAAACAGCAATCTAATCTAGCACTCTCTATTAGTGCTAGTGCTGTATTTCTGAGTATCGCACAGTAACACTAAGTACTGCGTGCCTGGGTGTTTGTAACACTAAGTACTGCGTGCCTGGGTGTTTGGCTTCATCCAAGATCTCCTTCTAAATTCCATTTGTGATCTTTCGAACTCATTTCCAGGTTATACTTCCGATCCTCGTCAACATGATTTACGGTACAGCACCAAACAACCTTGCTGACATCTGTGTTTTACTCGCACTTCATAACAAAATCCTCATTCATCAAGATGCTTCATGGGGTAGCATCAAACTACCTTGCTTACATCTGCATTTTACGCGTACTTCATAGCAAAATCCTCATCCATCAAGATGCTTCATGGTATATAACCAAACTACCTTCTTGACATCGTTATTTCACTCATACTGCATAGCAACATCCTCATTCATCAAGATGCTTTATAATCCAGGGGTGCATGACAGTTTAGTTGTTAATATGTTGGACGGTAAACCCAGAGGTTGGGGGGGTTCACATCCACACCAAGGCAGCCAGATTTTTTTGAGATCTCTGCCCTACTTGTGTCTTCGGTGAACACAGCTACAAAATGTGTAGAATGACTATATGCTGAGATGGCAAAATCAAGTCGTGATGGGACTGGTCACCTGCCCTGACACAAGCCAAGGTCAAGAAAAATGAAGTAGTTATCACTCTGTACCTGTAGCAGGGTTAAGTTAAGCAAGTGCTCTTCTTTATCTCTTCTTTCATTGTACTATGTTAAATTAATGATCAGCTTCCTCTAGCCTTTGCTGTTCCATTCTTTCACAGAAAGACTTTGGTCCCTTTTTCCTCCATTGTCTAACTCTTTGGACATTTGCTGCCTTCTGCCAAATGTGCTCGTATACTTTCTTTGTCTTGTTTTAAGAACAATTGCAAACTCAACTTTTTCCAGCTATCTGCACTTCTGAGGTGAATTTCCTATTCAACGTGATACAAATGTATGAATAACAATATTTATAATGACAATATCTCATTTCATGAAACTAATCATTCCACTAGTCTTATTCATTCCAAATGAAATGCAAGTTACTTCTCACATGTTGTGCAGCCAGACCATAAGAAACACACAGCTGCACCGCCACCACCACCACCACCACCACCACCCCCATTTCATTCTCAGTCTGCTTTTCCCCTTAACAGAATAGCAGCTGGTTGGCACAGTAATGCTAAAGAATGCAGCTGCACTGTGTGCTTCTCATGTATTTGACAGCATAAAGTCAAAAGACTGTGACTCATCACATAACTGGTCACAAGGATATAGAAGATTCGGTACTGAGTGGCATAATTATATTTTCCTTTTATTTCACCTTTCGCCCAGTAGCTTAACACAGTGAATTTGTTCAGCAGTGATAAGATGACAGTACTACTCCATAGACTATTTTTAGCACTACGTGATGAAACTCGAAATCCTGCTGCTCTCACAGAAATTAATCCATGTGACAAAGACCACCATGTTATTGCCCTTTGCAAAGGCTTATTTAAGCAACTTCAGGAAGAATTTCAGCAGAAAACCGAACTTCTGGAAGAAATCTTGGTCAAACAAAAACCAATACTAGTAACAGTTGCTCTGCAGTGGCAAGAGAGAGATTTTTAACACAGCCTGAAGGAGAAAAAGAAACCAGAACAAAGGTTCTGCTCCCAAAACCTGGCAGAACGGACGACACTATTGATCACAAGAAGAATTCCAAAATACAAAAGAAGAAATTCAAGAGGATTGGATTCCATTACTAGGATGAGATTACTGATCTTTGATAAGCTGTACAGACAGGTTTATGCACAGAGACTTAACCATACACAGAAGAAGCATACACATACTGCCAGTCTTTGGCAATGATGAACCATACTGCTAGTACTATGACTCTCATGCTAGACACACACACACACACATACACGCACACACACACACACACACACACACACACACACACACACACACACACACACACACACACACACACACACACACACACACACACACACACACACACACACACACACACACACACACACACACACACACACACACACACACACACACACACACACACACACACACACACACACACACACACACACACACACACACACACACACACACACACACACACACACACACACACACACACGCTTTGCAGCGACGTGCAGTTGTTATGAGGTGCCATCACAATTGCCAAGATAGGAATCAATACAGAATCAAACTCCCAGAAGAAATTCTTCAGTTAACCCATCAATCACGCAATTCAAATGTATTTAACGGTTGTGCCATGAGTTTATCGAAATTCAAGCATACACAGCCATAGGGACCAACGGATATTATTTTCAAAACGGCCGCAAACGGACAGGAAAGGAGTTAATTCAAATCATTATCATGGGCTTTGGACTGCATTCCGCAAAGGCAGGCAATGCAAACAGACGCGATTAATAGTCCAAGCGATGCAGATAGGTGCTGGAGAATTGAACCACATCGCAACAAATGCAAAAGCTGGTCAGCAAGGTTTAAACCGACGGGAAATCTATTCAAAACAACAGCAGTTGGGACTACGCTTGGAGAACAGTGGTCAACTGTCCGGACAAGAGTTCATACTTCTACAAGTAAATGCTTCGGGGAGTACAGAAGTATGCCTTTGATCACATTAAATCTTTCACACAGCAACGATATTCTAAATGATGTCCATCTCGAAAAGGACACAGTTCAGTTACACATGGCAAAAATCCATATGAACAGCCATCCCATTGCAACTGAGGTCTCCATAACTCTTCTGAAAACCAAGCACATGGCTAGATTTTATTTACAAATATCTAAGGCATCAGCTGAGATAATAAATCCTCCAATTTCTCCCAATAATGCCATCAAACCAGCAGAACATGCAGGCATCCCTGTAATGGCACATGGTCTACATAAACATCACTGTGAAGCTTGCAGTGATCATGTTCTTCCTACTATTCATACTCCCAGTCCTAGTATTTTCCCAAACTCTTCACCATCCAGCCACCCCACTATACCTGCAAGCTCACTTTTGCCCGTCCTCATTCAACTAATTATCTTAAGCTCTCCAGCAAGTCATATACCTGCACTTCGACTCTGGAACAATCTCTTGAAATTCTCAGTTCCTCCACTCCATCGATCTCCCCACTCACCCACCATCATCTGCCTCAAGACCCTCGATCACCTCAAGCTTTCCATGCCTCACCTCTTCAAGAATTCCTGCCCTGCCATCCACTCCTCTGCCTTCCAATCTGTCTCACCGTAGATGAAATCAACCTGAGCAGCTTCTCTGCATCTTTCTCTCTCTCCCTCTCTCTGTTCTGCTGGCAAGTTCTTCACTTAGCATCTTTCGACAACCCCTCTCACTCAATGTAGTGTTCATGAAACAACTGGTGCCCTGTGTGTAGCTTCTAAGTGGTGCTTTACAAATTCGGAATTTAAACTACGATTAAAATTTCTATAATTAGCTGCACACAGCCTGCAAAGACAAAGTTTTTGGAGAATATTGATTCCTTGCGTGAACACCATGTTTAATACACACACATTGAAGCACAGGTAATCATATTTACTCTGCTGTACTCAGCTTCCCGTGATTCAGAGGTAATTAAAAGTCCCAAAGGAGCAGCTGAAAATGACAACAGACTCAATCGGACAAAATGGGCATGTAGACTTATGTGGATTATGCTGAGTGTAGCTTTATGGTTTTCATTTAGTTAAAAGTTCTCATAATATTCAATATCAGCAACAGAGTTCTGGAAGGTTAAATGCAGAGATTCAGAATATATAGAAAGTCTTGTTGAGTGTGAGACACACAATTTTGATTTGCAGCTGCACGCTTTTTAGGCTGAGAGTTTGTTGCCAAGTTTTCAATACCAGATCATCAGTAACCATTATCGTAAATTCCAAATACCTAAAGCGCTACTCTAAAGCTAGCACAGTGCACCAACTTATTCATGAGCACTGCATCATATCAGAGCAGTTGTCCAGAGATCGATGTCCAGTGGAGCTCGGAGTCTGGTTGCCAGAGAGACCAGAGAGAGGAGGCAGTACTGTTGTCACAGGAGCTATATGAATCAGTTGAATGAGGTGTAAGGTTCAATTTTATAAGATAGTGTGAAGTATTGTATTGTATTGTATTCGGATATTTGTAAAGCGCTTCTAGCGGGAGTGCCATTCAGAAGCGTTCCCAGTGCGAGAGACCCCGAGAGAAAAAGCAAATTTTAAGAAAGGTAAAAGAGGAAGAGACGTTACCTGAGAGAATAGAAGAACGAACATACGGAGGAAGCTCATTCCAAAGAGCAGGGCCAATAGAAGCAAAAGACCTAGATTGAGCCCGAGAAGTCCTGACATGGGGAACGAGGAGGTCCAAACGGTCAGAAGTGCTGCATATCTGTATTGTATTGTATTGTATTGTATCTAGAAATTTATAAAGCGCCTCTCGCAGAATAACTATTCAGAGGCGCTCTCAGCACAGAAACCCCGGGGAAACAAAAATGCCTTTAGGGAACTCGAGACCGATGAGGTAAAATACTGTATGTTGTTATGGAATAAGAAAAAGCTTGGCATTATGAGGCAACCAACAAAAGAACATATGTGTCATATGGAAATACCTAAGCAAGAATAAAGATGCATTGAAAGGACCACGTCACACGAGCAAGATGTTGATTTGTCTGATCAATTAAGGCTTAAATAGCACAAGCAAATCTATCCATGCAGCTAGTCATGGACAAATTTCTTGGTCACTACTTCACTTATTGACAAACCTCTCCGATATTGAGCTGGACACGTTGTTCACACATATCTGTAATTCTAAGCATCTTCTGCACACTTCAAGCCACAAGCTGACTGGCAGAATGTCCATTTACTGGAATAGCAGAAGGGTGAATCTATATCGATCAACACTGTCAAGAACACTGTCAAGAACACTGACCAGTTAGAACAATTAACAGTGGAGTCACCAAGCAAAACCATAAACACAAGGAGTGCTTTAACACTTCTTCTTAAACTTCATGCTTCTAAACTCTCAAAGCCCTGAACTAGTACTAAGAAAAAACTATACTTGAAATCCTTCAAGCAGTTTCACGAGAAAAGTTCCTTCTTTTTGTTTGTTAGAACAATCCCATATTCTCCTAAACATAAGAGCCATTTCTGTCTCCATAATCCAGTCGAGGTTGGACAATATCACCATAAAAGACGGTCAGCTTTTACCATTGGTGACCATCCCATGCAGTGAAAAAGTAAGCCAAAGCCATGTCACATCACGCTAAAACATTATCCCATCCAGAAAGTAGAAATTCTGCACAAACTTAGGCGCGAAGTAAAAGCGGACAACCACAGCCATAAAACTCTTCTTCGTCCTGATATTATATTAAGCAAGAGCCAATGAGCTGGCGACAGGCATGTCTCAGTTATGGGAAAATAAACTGTATGGGACTCACAGGCACTGTAAATGCGAAAATAGGAAATATGTAGGACACCAGAGATCAATATAATTAGCATATCGTCTGCAATGGTTCCCTGATAATCCATGATACTGGTTGCCTCCTTCAGGCGGGGAAACGTGGGACTGGCAATATCACACCACCAACAGAAGCAATCTTCCTGCTAAATTCCCAGCAAAATCTGTAATATTTGCCCTCTAAACATGAAGCATTGAGCTATAATAGCATCACAGTACAAACTGGCCCACAAAGTCTGCCGAAAGCAACCCATCAGACTTTTGCCTCACACAGCAGTTGGCTACTTTCTTTGTCTATGTACACAAATCAATACTGAAGTTGTTGAAATTTCACCATAGGATCAGTAATGGTAATTTGATTTTTTTCGGACAAATTCCTCAAACTGGTTCATCACTTGCATTTCGATCATAAAGTGAGTTTTGAAATTATGCCTTGGGACAAAAATGCATTTTCTACGAAAAGTAAGTGTTTCATTGAGTGAATATGCTACCACTTTGTTATGAATCCATGACAAACAACAGTTTTGGATGTTGGAATAGACTCTCCTCTTATGATGCTGCAATGCCACTTTCCTTTGCTTGAATTTGAAGAAAAAAACAGAATGCAAATACCCTGAATTTTAAGGACTGTGGCTACATGTTTAACTTCTGAAAAATAAACTGACAAATCTTACAAAAGACTGCTGTGTTCTTTTCTGACTCTGCCCACTATGGTCCCAGTCTTTTGAACTTGTTAATTAGAACTGCTGTACAAAAATTCCTGAAAATTCTGCAAAATTTTTTTAAAACAGCTTAGCCAAACAGCTGTTATGCCCAATGCCTAAGAGGCCGGAAACAATGCCAATGTACTGACTTTGTTCTCACAAACATTTCCTGGGAACCAAACAATTCAAACTGATCCAGCAATGAGGCAGGAGAATGTCTGTAGAGACCAACTAAAACGCCATCCTCTCTTTATGACACCTATGACATAGAAGCGATTTGCAGCGTGAAAGAGAGACTCAAATCTCTTCGCTGCCTATTTCTGTTCCTACAGAATTTGCAGCTCTGCACATAATAGTCAGCACCGTCTTCGACAAGCACATATTGGATTCTAAAAGCAATCCTCTCAGATGGTAAACGAAATCATTTTTACGGTCACAGACACAGATACACGGACTGACGTAAACTCCGAGGCACGCATACAGACACCCTAAGGCCTATAACAAGGCCCTGAATGTATTACTACAGTATGTGTCAGTGACCTTTGGTTACTCGGTTAACCCACAGATGGCATTATGCCAGGGTGTCTTTCATCTGTAAATAAGTGACGTTCTACTGTACATAAAATAACTGCCATGTCAAACTGAAAATGCTGAGAGTCGCACACAATTGAGGCAGAGATACCTAGCAGTAGCAGCGTATATACCTTTCAGCTGCTATCATTGCTAATGTCTCTTGTTCTAAACACCATTCATCGTTCACGACCATGAGAATAAAACAATTCACACAAGCAAGCCAATAGCCATAAAGGCAGTCACAGTAGTAGCTCATCAGATAACCTTTCATCCTTGGACAGTTATATTATGCCCCGACCCTGATTCACTTTCCAGTGAAAACCCGGAGTGCACGAATATCATCACAGCAGCAATGCATTGATGTTAGAAAACAAAAAGTCTTTCATATATGAATCAGCTAATCACAGGGTATTCTTGGGCAACTATTATACAACGCTGCTAAGTCCACTTTCGATTTTCAATAAATGTAACAGTTCAATATCCACTGAATAGCCTTCACAGCAGAAGCTTAATAACTTTATATGGAGATGATAATGATGACGAATATGATGACTCATGGGGCTCTTCACACTGGGAGCACCTCTGATTAGGTTGTACACTGAGAGGCACTTTATAAATTTGTAAATACAATACAATACAATACAATGACCACAGCAGTCAAAAATCACAACTGAAGAACCAAACACAACATTACTAAAAAATGTTTTAATTGTTTTAGACTAAAATAAAGAATAAACCAAAGTCTTACATTAAAATTGATATTTTGCGTGCAAGTCACACAAATGAAAACATCTGAAAAAAGTGTAAAACTGAAAATATTGCTTACCGAAGTTAAATGAAATCCAAAGGATCCTTGGCTCTGCAATCCTGAAGAAAAATGTATATGGCTACAGAACACATGATAAAAATTGTTCAAATTTCCAATAAAATTTAACTGAAGTTTGAACGGTAATATATACATTATACAATAAAGCGCAATGTTAGAATATATAAATTTGTCTCTTGCACATGTTCTAAGTGGTGACTAGAAACTATAGTTTAGCATAAAAATAGGAGGTATTCTCATGATATACTCCATGGATCCTAATGGCACAGGTGAATCCAGAGAAAGACAATTTGGCCAGTACAGTCTAGTCATTTCAATTAAACATCTGGGATAGGCTGGGTTGATGCCATGATAACAGAAGTGACTCCTAGCTATTTAGGGTCAGGCAGAGACCCAAGAATGGCCATGATCAGCTGGCAGTTTCGTCATTCCTAATTGTGATTAAAATAAATAAATTAAATAATGCTCTACAGTTTTTACAAAGACCATTCTGGAATCCACTGCATCTCAAATTCTACGATTGCACTAACAGGATGATGGCTCCGATGGCCTTAGCCAGTTCTGACGCATATCTATCTAGTGCTTGACATGAGACTTGACAATAGACATATTTAGCAACTCAGGATGCTTTACTCAGCCTGGCACAGGTTGAAAAATAGAAAACTTGCCAGAGTCAGTCATACACTCAGGGGCAATATTTCTGAAACTAGCAAACTAACACGAACACAAGTAAACAGGTATTTAAAAATTAACACTACATTAAGCTGTTAATATTCCATAAATCAATATTACATGGTCTTACATAAGAGACTGAACTTGACAAACTCCACACATATGCTGTTCTATTAATTAGCAACAGAGAACACTGACAGTTGAAAAGGTTTCATAAATGAAACAAGTAATTTAGCTACATTTACTTCTGTTATGATTTTCAAGATCAAACAGATAAGCTCTTTAAACGTGCTTTTTGATATTCATTCATTCATTCTGAAAATTTATATAGCGCCCCTTCAAGATACCTACTCAGGAGCGCTCCCAGTCCAGTCACGGCTAAAAAAGAAACACTTAAGTGATTTATTAAACGCAGGCAGATTACTAAGAGGTAGTAATCGCAGTTCCACTGGGAGCCCATTCCAAGTGGAGGGACCCACAACTGAGAAAGCCCGGCGCTGCCCAGTAGAAGAACGAGCACGTGGAACCAACAGCTCCCCTCTGGTCGAAGAGCGAAGTGCCCGACGCGCTACGACGACAGACACCGGGCGGCAAAGGTCGCGAAGGTAAGATGGAGCGCAGCCTAGAAGACAGCGAGAGACCAAGGCAGCGATCCGATAGGAAATACGCTGGGCAATAGGGAGCCAGTGCTTTTATGATATGATAGACAAAATTACATTCTCCATGTGCTCCACTTGTGTGTGGGATACCATTAAAATAAGTGAAGACAAAATCAGTGGAGCTACCACTCTCGCACAGTGTACAGCAACAGAATAAACAGGAAACATGATGCCAACATTTCTAAAAAATTTAACATTTTCAAGCATGAAACAAAACTTAGATATTTTCATATTATTTGCTTCCATGTCAATTTTAACTAATAATGACAATGTTGATGGAAATCACTAGGACTTGAGAGGCCCACAGGTTTAAGCCAGAAGGCAAAAGCAAACACAGTGTTAGCACAACACTGCATTTCCAAATTAACAATCTGAAATTATTAATACGGTAAGACGGTAATACCAGTATAAAATCACTGGCTACGTCTTGGATGGCATAATCTGCCCTCTGTGACCTCTGCCAATGGCCTTTACCCATGGCCTTTGTGCCTTTTTGTGGCCTCTACCCTTCTGCATCCCACTGTCCCTTTGTGTCCTTCTGCCCCGCTGTGTCCTCCACTGAGCATCTCGTCTGCAGCCAGCTCAGCACAAATGCGGATAAAGCGATTAGAAGTTGATAAAAGTCATCAATCAAATTTTATCGTACACATGCATTTCAGGAATTTCCATGGCTACGAAAACTCGCAGCGTAGAGATGGCGTAGCATACTCTGCACACTGCAATGAACTTGAATGGCAGAGGAAGACACAGGGCAAAAGGAGCAGGATAAGAAACCAGAAATATCTGTATATATAACTTGAAAGATTTGAGGCACTCAAGGACGACTAGTTGCTTGCAGAATAGTCAATGAAGCAATGATGATTACTCAGACAGGCTGTGTTGTTGGATTCACTATCTGTGAAGTAGTCCAGCAAGAATTATGCAATACCTCCATACCAATGACCTGTCTACTCCACTCAGCAGCCTGGTAAACTAACTGTGCAATCAAATGGGATGGCCAATCTCCCTGCACTACTTCATTGCAGAGCCTTTTTGTGCATGCATGTGTCTGTAAGGGTGGTGGATAGTGGAAGTTTAATGGTTAAAAATTTCATAAAAAAACAATAAATTAATAGTCATCAGTTCTACACTTTTTTATTCAAAGTCATGTTAAGGCAATGTAGCATGGCATGTAGCAAAGCAAAACTTCAGTCATACAAGAACTGAGAAAACAGCAGAGACTACATGGCTGAGTTAAAGCAAGGCCTATTTGCCATGAAGCCAATTAAATGGAAGTGCTTAAAAGAGAACTGATACTACCATATACCATATACTACACTATTACTCCCCAAAGCCTAGGCTTAACTCTTAATTAATAGCAACTGATACAACACTAATAATATTCACACTATGGTACTGGTGTTATTAAAGTGTGTGGATAATAAAATCACTCTAAATATGATAAGATTTCTACAGAAATAATTTTTGCTCTGGCTGCTGCATTCTGGACAGGTGCTTTAGTGACCCATTTTATATGCGGACTTCCTCTTCGATGAAATATTAGAAGTGCTGTCTCTAGAATTGGAAAGGGAACTGCAACCATCACATAGGTAAAAATTAAATGCACACACCAATATATCTCTCACACTCAGTTTTCTTAAGTTACAACTACAAATATAAAATGGTGTCAGCGCTGAATTCAAATTACGTTAAAGCCATTTGACAGAAGAAATACTCACAAGCAACACACTGTTGCTGAAGAGGCAATTTAGTCATTTTAAAATTTGCACTCGAATCTGAAGTTATGATAAATCACCAGGCAATTATGTATCGTGGTTGATTTGACAGTTGTGATTTAAATGAGCATGCCACACGACCTGATTACAAACCGTTTGCATTAACTGGCTTCTGCAATGATGAAATGATGGACATAATTTACTTTCTTCCTTTCTTAATTGGATACGAAGCTGGGAATCAGTGTACCAAAGTGAACCCGATACTGACAATAATTATTCTGTGAGCCGCATACCTTAGGTTTTGCCACAGAAATAAAGTGCAATTACATTTGAACTTTGCAGAGGTTGCTTCTGCTGACTTCATTTTGATCTCGGCTATCGGTCTGGTTCGAAGTCAATTTGCTTCCCGGGAACCAAATCAATAATTCATCAGTCAAGTCTCTCGAGACCAGAATGAAAAAATCCGATGGTCCCTTGGACATCTTTGCTGAAACTTATGTGATAGCCGCAAGTAACAAGGCAAAGGTCTGTATCTTACCAGTCAGTGCGAGCATATTCCCACCAGGTTCTGAGCCTGTTCCACTTGCTCCGTGGGATGGCCTGCATCGTTTATAGCATGTCCAGGTTGCTCCAATAATAACCATGACCAACACGGTACCAGCCACAAGGCTTATCAAGTAGAACGTGCTGAATGTATTTCCAACCGATATTGTTCTCATGTCCTGTAGAAACAGATAATAAAATGACCTTGAAAACGTGTTGATGACAACAGTGCTAATGATTAAAGTCAATGATTAAAATAGTAATGATAAAGACTTGTTAGTACTTAAGAAAGATGATCAGTATGATGAATATGACAGACTATATGCTATTGGTGAAACAACAAAAAAACATTGCTCTATTAACTTGACACAATAGAGATTTCACAGACACTCTAGTTTAGCTTTATAGCACAGATATCTACTACCCACGGCATCAATCAATGGTTTAATGCTATAACCAATCACATAAGAGATAGTTAAAATGTTGGGTCAGTGTTGCCATTCAGGCATGACCACAGCAACTTGTGTTGAAAATCAGCAACACAATACTGCTTTGCATGTTCTTAATGTTTATTACTGTTTTGCAGGTTCTTAATGCCACAACTGATGACTTCTGAAGTCTAGGAAAACTGACTTACAAGTAATATCATTGTTAATGACTTCTTGCAGCACTTGATGGCCATACCGGTAAAAAAAGGTGCCTGATGAATATATTCAACAATACATGCTTCAAACACCTATTCCAAAGAGCATATCAGAACTTTACCATAGACTGCGCTGTATTACAGTATGCTTATATTTTGACGGTGCTGGAAGCGAAATGAAAATTATATCGAGAGGAGTTATATTCACTAAGACACCAGTCTTTTGGTAGGGTTTGTGAAATTAATAATCAGTCCAAATTAATATGACACTAAGACCTTATCCACGTACTACCTATTAAGTTATGCATACATTTACGTCTTATCTTTCTTGATAGAGGCATTCCTTTGATTATCTTATGCAGAACGTTCTGAAGTGAGAAGGTTTCTCACACTGTGTGGAATAAGTCCAATGGAATCCTTTAAGTTTGGTCGATGTGTCAAAGAACTCCAACATCACGTCACATTGACTCCGTTAAATCGGGTCCCTCTGTTGATCATTAAAAATGTACCTTACGGAGATAAGCTAAGACCCTCAGAACGATTTCTCAGATGACCATCTGCTGGGTCACACGCATCTTTGACAGCATGCGGTCAGAAGATTCAGGAGGTCAATCGATCGATCGTTTGTCGTTTGAACGCTTCATACACAAACATTTCGAATTCTGTCGATTCCTTCACGTATGCGTCTGCTTTGACTATATTGCAAAATAGTTCTTACAAACTCAATGACCGAGTTAACGCCCAATCCCAAAAGACTAGTTGGCTTCAATGAATTGCCACTACTGTCGTCCGATTCTTCAACTCTCTGAACGTCCCTCTTTCTTAACATCCTTCCTCTTAACGTCGTTATTCAAAATCGACTCGGCTCTACATTTTCATTTGACGCAGCATCATCAGTTTCCATGGTGAACACAGTGCTCACCATCATCATTGTCTTTTAGTTCGAATAACAGATTGTCTCTCTGCCTCTTTATATAAGTATTTACACTTGATGACTATGGTGCCAAATTATTATTATCATATTTATTGATGCCAGTTTAACTATCTTAACTTGTTTAATAATCATATAATATTCATTAACAAAAAAGGTATTTGAATGGAGTGAAATTGATGCACTATATACAAAGCTAATTAGGATATCATAATGGCTTATAGCCGGTTGACATGGAATGGACTACCCTGCAGTTGCATCTCCTCCCTAGGGTTCCTTCCTCTCCATTCTACGAGTTACTTAAGACTACTCTCTATCATCTGGCCTGGGTTGGGAGTACCTCTGAGTATATAGATCTTGAAGGGGTGCTATATAAATTCTGATTGACTGATTGATTGATAATACATGTAAAGTAATGCTACTCAAGATTCACACAGTGCCTTTTTAAAGCCTCTCAGAAGCCCAATATATAAAAATAATCAGAAATCAGTGCAAAATCTGAAATATTTTTCACTTCACTACAATGTAGCATAGCATAATCCATAATTTAGACATTGCCTCTTCGAATTCATAAGCTCATAACCCAGCTAACTTGCTGCAATAATAATGTGGGAAAAATCAGCTGTTTTACTTCCTATTAATTCTCTTATTACCTGACCAACTAAAACATAAAATGGAACAACGCAGAAGGCTGTGCTGCTAGACATTCAGAAATCCAATTTATTTTCACCAGCATATGGCAGAGTGGAGACAAAGCAAATTCTGTGTGAGTTAGTAAGCCAATCTCTAGAGTTGATAATCAATTATAGATGGCAGATTGATTTGTGCCAGGCAATTGTTTCCATAGACAAAATCAAACTTAGTCTGATCAAATACGACGAGCATGCTTCTACAGACCACAGGAAACCACAATGAACGCAGGCCCTTTCAAAGACACTGTCAATCTGACAAGGCAGAAGCCCAGATAAGCTGAGAAGTCTGCATCAAACGCAGTGCGTCCCAAGGCCATCTAGCTGCAGCACAGGAAGGGATTAAAAGCAACACGGCTCAACATCACATAAATGAAACCTAAATTTAATTTACAGCTTAAGCAAACAAACACTTCAGATCTGTGTGAATGTGAGAGTCACACAATCTGGCAGCAGAGGCACAGTCAGTTTTATGAAGACCATCATCTTTTGACTGGTGTTCTTGCTGCCGATGCTGTAAAATGCTATTGCTATTGTTAATTCTAGTTGACTACCATACTGTTAAATTATGCATCTGGTGTATTGTGTATTTTGGTAGCATAAACTAAATAATACACAGAATTCCTAGACATGACGTAATCGTCATCACGAGGGATTTTAATTAGGGGTCCACCGGTAAGACATTTTTTCTGCATTTGAAACCGAATCCGAGTATTTGGATGTATTTTTGCCGGAACCGGTAACGAACCGGTAACGAACCGGGTACCATTTGTTCCATATGCGAAGCTTCACATTTTCATGTAATAAGAAATTATCGACATAAATTTGTGTACTTGTAATAAGTGACTAATACAATTTGAATTGTAGTCATTTCAGTGCAGTTGTGAAGTTTTCTGTGTAATTGTTTTAAGGTTCAACATTTATAATTTTATATACGTAAGTTTATTGAATAAGTTTTTACAGAAACAAATTTTTGTTAAAGAAATTTTTTTTGCAACTATTTGCGTCTACAATATTTGCCGAGGCGAATACTTCCGGAAACGGGATTTCCGGCCGAACCAAGTATCCGAGCCGGTTTCCGGTGGACCCCTAATTTTAATGCAAAGGTTGGCAAGGACAGCACCACCTGTACTTTTATGGCATTTGATGATTTCGATATATATCTCTTGGTGGGGTTTGAACCCCGACCTCTCGATTGACATGCAGTCCAGCTCTTTAACCACTATACTATCGAGCACCCCTTCTTACGGATAAATGTAAATGTAATTAATCTCCGAAATTTCTCAGCTCCATATAAAAGCAAAATGATACAAAACACAATGCAATAACATGTCAAAAGAGCACTTTGAGAATAACAAGCAGGGTTCAGGCTCAGAAGAGGCACAACTGATCAACTATTCACAATGAGACAGATACTAGAAAAAACTGAACACAAACAGAAAGTCTTCATCATCTTCATAGACTCCAAACAAGCAATTGACAGCATATGGCAGCATGTGGCACGATGGAATGTGAAAAGCGATGCAAAACGCAGGGATACCAGAGAAACTAATCACTTGTGTAAGAGATCTAGCAAAATCATAAAGTGCCATAAAAGACCATCATTAGGGATCCAAACAATTCTGCTAGACAAACTTGTTCAGCAAAAAAAAACAAATGGTTTGTAGAAAGAATGCCAGTTGACGGAATTCCACACAATGCACTACATGGAAGATTCGAAGGAAAAAGAAACAAAGGCAGACTAAGACAACGCTGGATAGACAATATAAACAAAAACATAACATCACTTGGACAAACACTGAGAGTAGCACTGGACACAGACTGCTCAAGGAAACAGCACTCAAGACAACTAAAATCAGAAGGAAATAAAGTAAGGGTGGATAATAAGCACAAATTATTTTAGTTAAAAGTTAATCCTTATTGAGTGAAAACACCCTACAATATAATTAAGTAAAAGTTAACAGCCTCTGGTACAAAGTAACTTGACACACTTTGCATAAAATGTTCACAGCTTTTAAAACATTGTACATAATCAGTTATATTGACATGGTCAACAGAAAAATTTAGATTACATAGATGCTTTTCCTGCACAACCACCTACAACTAATATTCTTAGGGTACCACAGTTTAAGCAGTGGGACATAAACACTTTGTGAAGTGTCAGTTTTTAAACTCATAAGAAGTCCATGGCGCTCAGTTTCACAAAAAATATCCCTAAGCATTTGCCACAACAGACAAACATAACTGCTATGATGCTGAATGCTAATAATATGAAATAAATAATTATACAAATAAGGTTTACTTTGTACAATGGGTCAAGTACAAAAGAACAGTACAAAAGAAAACCTGATTTAAAGTCTAAAGCAGGCTTGGCCAGTGTTGAACCATTTGTTCAGACCTTTCATTTGCCATGACAGATATGACAGAGTGACAGATAAATGAATATACTGTGCTTGACCACTGAAGGAAAGATGAATGACTGACTGACTGACTGATTGACTGACTAGAGGAATGATGAATGACTGACTGAGGAGAATGATAAATGGAACCGCACACAAATTGCAATCTTCGCACTATTCAAGTGCTGACCGCTTGCGCTAACCTGAACACGTAAGAAGTATAAATGGACAACAGTTCAGAGTTCAAAAGATCACACAGAATACTACTTCAACTAAGAACTTTTCCACAGCCATCAGAAATCCAGTTTTAAAATCCTTCCCAGCATTAGTATTATTTCTGTATCTTGTATGTGTCCCCCTACCTAATGAGAAAGCATCAACTGATGGCACTGAGCAATTGTGTATTAAGTTAAGAAGTTCATTGGCTTTTCAATGCACATTTCAGGCAAATGTGAAGTATCCGTAGCAAAACTAAACAATTGAGTAAATTATCAACTTTAGTAACAATCTACAATTTTTACTGCCAACTGTGTTTTAAAATTATTTTAATACCAGTATGAAACTTAACAAATCATTAAAATGTTTTTGTAAATTTACAATTATAACTAAGAAACTTTAGTAACACTGCAATATCACTGAGCAAAGCCCTAGGACTGAAAGATGTACACTGTAAAGCCCTATATGTGGTATTACTTCACAGCCTAAAGATCCAAGGCCCTCCCTCAATCCACTGAAAACACAACTGTAAAATTTGTATAGAAATTATCCCGGCTTTCGAGTAATGGAAACAGAGTATTATGGTCACCTACATCAAGGTGCAACAGATTTAGGCAGACAATAGTTTTGACGGTTATCGTGTCAGCGGTTGTTTTAATGTATCTTTTCATGTTTCGTGATCAGCGCATGACACGCTAATGGTTGCTATATGATCACCTGGTCATAATATCCACACTGATGAATGCCCTGAACAGTAGCCGCTTAGCTAGAAGAAACAAAACCCTGTGATCAATAACATTATCCCCATATCCATGGATCAATTACAACAGCAACCTTTTGTTGGCGGCAGGGTGGCTAAAGCACGTATGTCTCCCCGGACGCTCTGAAGCGGGGCAGCAACCTGTAGCGACGCTGGTTTATAGTAATTGTATTCAAAGAAAATAACCCCCAATTGTGGCCCCTGTAGGAGGTGGATAAGAAAGGACGTAGATCAGCAGAAAATTATAATCCAGATTTTATAGCCAATTTAGCTTTCCTCTGTGACTGCAGCATATTGGACCACAGAGTCCAGTTAAGGCCCTATAACAACAATAAATCATGACATACATGCAGTTACTGTAATCAATCTATACTGCTATTGGCATTTGAGATCAGGCTAATCCATTATTATGAAAATAAAACTCTCTTTTCTCTCTCAGAAAGGCATAAATGCTGCAAGCTAAGGATAAATGTCAACCTACGTTTCTGCTACTGCACACATGAACTATACTATTATTACTATTATGGGCAATATTATATAAACTTTATTTCTATGTAGTCTGGCAGCAGCACATACCAACAACACACAGAACAAGTTGCAAAAAATCTTGCACTAACGTTCGCATAGAAGTAACCAATACTACGGTTCTGCGGAACATAACTGTCATAAAGCGTCATTATCTGATGCTGTGCAAACAATATATTCATTTCAGTTAAAATCTTGCTGTTACACTTAATTTTAATAAAAAGGAACATCGTCTCATGTCGATGTCTGTCTGCAATGGCAAACATCCAGCTACAAGAAAATGTCCTTCAAACAGTTACCATTATTCACTATAAAAAGCTTCCAGAACATTCTATTCCAAGCATTTGTCAACCTTGCATACTCACTTTTGGTAAACGCAAAACAGTCACATGCGTAGAGAAGTAAGGCTGCAGTAGTGGTTTACAATATGCCTTGAATAAATGCAATCTCATCCATGTGTCCTTCGTCCTTGCCCTTTAGAAAGAATACTGTTAACAGACTTACAAAATTTGCAAATTGCATCACTAAGACTCATTTTAAACTGGCTCTCAGTAATTAGGTAGACCCATAAATATTTTGCTTTATCAACATATGATAGATTACACCAGAAACAGTCAAACCAACACACAAGTGTTTAAAAGCATGACCTATCCTAGGCACCATTGACATTGAAACATTGAACTTCATGTCCAAATTGTATGCTTCCAATTCACAAATGCTAATGATTTTCTAAAGAGAAGACATGGAAGCAGACAATAACAACAGATCATCTGCATGCATAACAAATCCAATGTACAAACCATTAACCACTTGAATCGATCTTAAATTAAAAAATGTGGTGTCTGTTCCCTACATAAACAGCAAAGAGTATAGGGGATAAAACCTTCCTTGTCTTCCCCGCAACTGATATAAAAACTTTGGGAAACACACCACACCAACGTACAGCTGCAAAGCACTTGCTGGACAGTTTAGATTTTTGATGGGGAACATTCCTCTTCATTAATTTCAAATATAATATGATGGTTCACTTTATCAAATGCTTTTGACATATCTAACAGGCACACATTAACTGTGAAGCCATGCTTTGTATAGTATTCAACAACAGATTTTACCGTATAAATTGCACTATTGCAACAGGTCTGTCTGCTTCTTAAAACCAAACTGAAGACCAGATGAATACAGATAACTGCTATATAATTCAAGAAGGCACACCTCAAATAACTTAGCAGTATTTGAGCTAAGTGTTATATCATAACAGTTATTATTATTATTGTATGTAACACATTGTATGTACACTTGTACAGTGTGTTACTATCAAATGATTAGCCATCAAACTAATACAATCTGATACTTCTATTGCACCACTGAGATAGTGCACAAGGTATCAATTGGACATAAATTAAAGTTAAACTGACATCAGTACCACCGTAATAGCGTAATTTTAGCTGAAACCGATGGACAATCCACTGAGACAGGAAAAGAGTCAACAGAGAAATGGGATTTTAAACAGTAGTATATAGTACATGATCTAAAAGCCAAGAAAGACTTTGTAAAATGACAGACCAGAAGAGAAACCTGGATTCTTCGGCCAGCAATGGTAAATGTAAACCCATCCTTTGTAACAGTCACAGTAAGATAGTCGTAAGCTTTAGCAGACAGCAAAAAGTAGGTATAATATAATATGGCTAGCCACAAGTAACTCCTAACACATGATCAGCTCAGATTTGAAAGTTATGGTGCTAAGCACTGATGTCAAAGACATAGTATATATGTTAAGTACTGGAAACAGAGTACTACGGCCATCTACATGAAGATGCAACAGATTTAAATAGAGAGTAGTTTGGACGTATGTCATGTCAGTGGTTGTTCTTACACATACACTCTGGGGTTAAACTAGCTCAAGGAACTGGAAACTGTACACCTTGGCAGTAATCAAAACTGATGCACTGAAAGTCTGGGCTAGAAAGACTGCTTTTCAATTAACTGTTATTTGCTAAAAAAAAACTGATCGCAAAGTGTCAAAGGTGCAGGCAAATACAGGAAAGCTGGTAGACAATAGTCACACACAAATAGAGCAATGGCATAAGTTTCAGTGGGTGCAGCTGTAGTCTCTGACCCAATTTAAAAACATTGGCAAACCAGCTCTTTCTGTGTGACATAAAAGTCATCCAAAAATCAATTGTTTTCGCCTTGTGAGGCAAATTAGCATATATCTAAAAGACCGAAGAGTAATAGCAGTAGGGACACAGAGGCATCATGGGCGTCCAATGATGATGACAGTGTCGTTAGACCTTGATGATGATGATGATCTGAATTGATGATGATGATGATCTGATGATGATGATGATGATGATGACCTGAACTGATGATGATGACCTGAACTGATGATGAAGATGATGATGATGATGACAACAATGATGATGATGATGATGACCTAAATTGATGATGATGATGATGATGATGATGATGATGATGATGATGATGATGATGACGTTGACGATGACGATGACGATGATGATGATGATGATGATGACAATGACTATGATGTTAACACTGCTGACAATGACAATGGCAGTGACATTGACACTACCACTAATATTGTCAGAAAATTAGGTTTGGCAAAACAAGCATAATTTCCAAAAATGGTTTTTGGAATATGAGTCAAGGGAACAGAAATTGACTCCCACTCTCACCATGAATTTAAATTCAATATCTCTGACACAATACAGACAACAACATGTCATATCATTTTATGTGAAAAATGCTAGTTTTAAAACTGTTACTATACTAATAGATTCAAACAGCTGTCTTACCGCCTGCACTATTAGGATGCTTTTCATGTCACTGGCTTCCACAATTCTGTGGATTATCACGACTCTACTGAGTTCACTTTCAGATGAAGCCGCACTTTTTACATCAACTGTCACTAGATGGCCATCTCGGTCACTGTCCTCCATCTCAACAAGACCCTGGTCAGGAAGAAAAACAAACACTGTAGAAACACCTGTTAGACACCACATTATATACTGAATAAATTTATGCAAACCTTAAGCAACAACCTAGCTTGTACTTGCTTTTGTTGTACACATATTTACCATTTGTATCATCTGACAATGGTCATATGCATTTGTATAACACAAATATAATAATATATAGATTTGTGCTCATTTCATTATTTTGTATGATATGGATCTATATGGAAAAAGGTCTAAAACAGTAAAAACTCCTGGTTTACTACCCTAAACATTTATGTTAAATTAATCTTAACGCTGGTCAGCACTCACATTAAAATCGATAAAATACATAAAGTTAACGAAAAAGTCATTTGAAGCAAAGTGTCCAAATGAAAATATCCAGTCCACAAAATATGTTTTCTTCATTCGCAGAGAAAAGAAGAGAAAATAAATTAAATTTGACTGCAACTTCAATTCCTGTGATGAGTTTGCAAATTTTCATGATCTGGAGAAGATCGAAACCATCGTTGACTGATTACATTAACTCAAAGACGATTTGGAAACAATCAAACTTCAAGACTAATTCTAGTCATGATGTCTATACGTCAGCCACATTCCAGAAACTGTTACCACTACTGTCAGATCTCTGACCATCAACCAACTAAATTAACTTAGCCGTATGAAGAAAGGAATAGCAAATTCTGAATGGCATTCACCACAAAGAGATTTCCTGGGAAGGACTTTGAATGAAGTACTATAGTAACAGTAGGAAGGTTCAGACAAAACTCCTGCAACCCACCAACGAGAAATAAGCTGAAATGAGTGACATCTTGCTTAACTGATTAGGTTTAAAAGGCCTCTTGACTATAGTTATAAGGCAAGCCAACAAGGAGTACAGCCCAGATACCCATAGAGCTCTGTTAACCATCCAGCTAATAATAAGAGTAGATTTACCACCCACATGTCTGAGTGTGCAAGATAACTGTGTGCAATTGATATTGGTCTCAAAATAGTAAGTAATCATTTATATCTTGCAGAAAACTAGTTCATATAATCATCCATAAGACATAAAATTCAAATTTTTAAATGAATCTTGTAATTGTTAGTCCAGGCATCTGTTCAGAAACAAAAGACATTACATTCAAAAGCACTAACACTTTAACAATGAGAGTGTACTAAAAGTGACTGGGAAACCAATGCAGCATGTTGCTAAGTGTTAAAATCACCTTAAATCACTGTCAACCCTTGATAGCATGGGCATATTTAGATGGGCGTTTTACGCATTCAACCCATCCCCTGCAATAAATTGTTCCTCATGAATGTTTCTGTCTTGTTATTTCTATATAAAATGCAACACAATATTTACATACTTTACCGTTATATGAAACTAAAAACGTAGAAAAATACAAAAACATTTAACTTTTCAAAACTGACCCATTACTCCCCCAAAATTGTTTCCTGGCTACAACTCTGCTGGATAGGTCTTTGTTGGTTGGATTCAACAGGTGTGCTAACATGCCTGCTTTGACTATCCAGAAATTTTTTAGCATCCTTTGCTGACAAATTGAACCTGGTGTTCTTAGTGATTTAGTCATTTAGTTCAGCAACCCAGGAGTGCCTTCAAGACGCAATTAGAAGATGCATGCGAGTGTTCAGTTGCATACATACATGCAAACATCAAACTGAAGAGAAACTTATACTGGTACAAGATAAAGTAGCATTGAACCACTTGCGCTATGTCCTCCACAGGATATGCAACAAGTTCAGAGCAGGAATACAGTTTCACTCACAAATTTTTGACTTCAGCACTGTAGCCTACTGTGACATTACACTGGTGTTATCTTAAAGTGAAAGAAACCACAATGCACACACAAAAATGCATCTAAAACTGGCTAATGAAACTGCTAACTCAAGCAATATACGAACATAGGTTTATTGGTATTGATACTGCATAATTACATGCAATGGAGTAACAAAGTAATTTGGATATATGTTGAACCATTCTTGGCAAACAACCTTTTTTCTCAATGGACCTGTACGATGGAACTCCCTCCCTGTATTTGTTTGAACATTCTGCTTAGTTGCTTATGTCATTTTGTTCTTAACTTAAAACTGACCTTTTTCATACTGCTTATCCACCACATGCTGACATTCTTTTCTGTAAGCTGATCTTCTGATTACAGTTCGGTTTGATGCCTTGTCATTAGACACTGGCACAATAGAAATTACTAATTACAATTACGGTTCAAGATTCAATCCATCACACTTTGGAAGTCATCAAGTCACAAGAAAGCCTGGTTGTTAGGTCCATTTCAATGCCAGGTCAGCAACTAAAGGGTTTCCAGACAGGGAGACTAGGGTGGAATTCGTTCATGATGGTATCAGTGATCGTTGGTAATATCTAACCATGTCGGTTCCGACTGTTAGATGGTGACATGGAAAATCACCTAGTCTGTCAGATGAGCAATGAATGAACATGCAGTATCTTTTAAATTGTGACACAGATCTGAACCCCCAGCTCAACTGGAAGCCAGCATAAGATACCAAGATACCATGGCTGCCAAACCGTGTGTTTAATTAAGATATTGATTGTACTTTCATGTTTCAATGTAATCTTACTGCGTCTGTCGGTTTGAAATAATAAAGAATATAATAATTATATTATTATTAAGTCTTGATATTTATGTATTTCTTTTTTTTCTTGGCCAGATAATTCCTGACCCTTTTCAATTTATGTAAATTCGTTACTTCGAAATCACGAAGAGTTAAGTTACAGTGGTATTCATCCAGACAACAGATTGTGAGCCAATGTTAACTAGACATATTGAGGCATGTGAAGTCTAATTCATAGAATACAGTGAATATGGAAGTGAGATGATTTTATACACAGCATGAATTTGACTAGAAACAAGTCACAAGGACTGGAACAGACAAATTCTGTGCAATTGGCAACTTATAACTTAGCCACTATAGTTTGATAATTATCACACTAGTGGCTAAACAGAAGTAATCCATTTAATTTGGTGTAACTGTTGGTAAGCGCATAAATAAGATAAGTCTTAGATGAATGCTGAAGGAGGCTTTTGTATTCCATCAAACACCGGATATCTTTGACATGCTACCTAGAACTGCACATTTCTAAACACAGCTGCAAACAATAAAGAGACTAGACATGGAACAGTGAAATGAGATTAATAGCTGCTTATCATCTTATCACATAAGATTTACCCTAATATACACAGCTCTAAGCACATAAATAAATCATGAAATGTCTCTATGAAAATACGTTCAAAACTATTTCTAAAAAGATTATGTTACTGATATCAATATACACAGTTCAACATCAACAGCTGCTTCACTATTTCCAGAACAATTACTGTAACTTCGTTTAAAAACAAATACTAAATTCACCTGAAGTGTCAAGTTCAGATCTGGTTTTTTTTCCAGGAAAAACATCAAACAGGTTCGAACTCAATTGAGAACCAAAGACACAGCAAAGTGCTTTATCTCCTACAGACAGTCTCCTAATCTTAAAGCAAATGCGACCCGGACAAAACAAAAGTCACGCTTGATACACCAGCTAATAAATTGAATTCGTAGAGTAAGGATAAGAGTAAATTACTGGATGTGGTAACAGCAAAGGGGGCAGACGACAGCCAACAGATGCGGCTGACTGTATCATTAATGAGAAGCTTTCAGCCAATTACGAAATGGCAGTATATAAATAATGGAATGGAAAAACATAACAGCAGGTTGGCATACAAGTGCGGATGCAGGAATAACGACCAAATGATTATCAATTGGGACAAGAGACCCGCTCCAAACAGCGGGCCGGTTAATGATGTGCGAGTTTTGAATCATGCAACCAATTAGAAGATTGTGACTGGCGTCACAAGCAAGCCCCAACCTGCAGGAAATTTTTACTGGTCTCACGCCATGCACTGGTAGAGTAAACATTATCTCCCAGCAAGGGCTATGCAACATTTAATGGCATTAAAGACACTAAACCACCTTCTGCGAGTAAAAGCCCCTCGACACCGCCACAAAAACACTTCAAGCATCAATTTCTGCTAAAAAAATTAGAAGTCTAGCCTTGTTTTTCAAACAAACATCAACATATTTTGTGATCTGAATGTTAAAATAGTGAATGAAAGATAATAAACACAGGCAGCAAGGTAAAAGAATACACTCATACCATGAGAAATATTCGGGTTCTCTTAGTAATCAATTCACGAGAATCAGCTGGGTGTTATGAACTACAGCATGACACAGATAATTTTTACAGTATTTATATATTCGTCTGTCTGCCTGTTTATCTGTCTGTGTGTTTGTCTATGTCTGTCTATCTGTTTGTTTACCACTCAGTTCAAAATGGTTGGCTCTTACTTCCCCATATATCTTTATTTCTATCTCTATGCTCTTTACCCCTCAACCTCCTTCCCTCTTTCTACCCATACTTTTCCCAAAAGCTGGCCAAATATAAGTTTGCATTCCAGTAAAACAAGTCGATAAACCAACAAACAAATCATCCACAAATCATTAAAGGCTTGCCCAAAAAAAGACATAGATATGAACGATAGGTTCTCAATTGAGGCCAGACACACCATTTTGGAATTACAGATGCTAATGAAAATGAAACGGCTGCAGAGTTATTTGAATGTCATACTATCTAAGTACGCCATGAATGACAAAAACACACGGTTTTAGGACAGATATAGACAGGGCACCAGTTGGAAATTTGTTTCATTACAATTTTTCACAAATGTTTCTCAAGCAACTCTCAAAAGCTGATCAGTTGATTCCATATATGCACTACTCATATTTTCCCACTAAACCAGAACCTCTTTGATATTTATAGCATGCTCAGCTGTAACTTAAATTCAAATACAATGAGGTTGCGTAAATGTATCCCACATTAAGTTTTTGACCTGACTTGTCAAGTGAACAAATGTTTGACAAATGTTTCACTTCTTGCGACAATCGACTGATGCCTTGCGCATTCTGATATCGGCACAATAGAAGTTGTTAACTTAGGTATTAGATAAATTAAAACTTAAGACCACAGACTTCACTGTAATAATACTCAGACCCAGAAACTGCACCATCTAAGAACAATCTCTTATAGCAGATGCGTATGAATGACAATAAATGCCTTGATACAAACACAAACACATACACACACACATAAACACAAACATACACATACAAGCACATACATACAAACACACACATACAAACACACATACAAACACACATACAAATATACACATATAAACACACATACAAACACACACATACAAACATGCACATACAAAAACACACACAAACACACTCATGCAAACACACAAACACAAACATACAAACACACACACACAAGCACACACATACAAACATGCACATACAAACTCACTCAAACACACACACACACAAACACATACACACAAACACACATACAAATACACACATACAAAAAACACACAACTTTGTTATGACAAGTGATAAGGTCCCCAACTCCTAAAGATATGGTTCTAATGCCATTCTGTGTGCAGAATGTTTCTCATAAAAGTGGCAATCCAGCGTGCATCAAGTTTCACGTTTTTCTTATCTTCATGTTTCTGCTTTGAGCGAAATAAAGTATATATATTAAAGTTACATTGTACTTAAACTGAGAAAAACAAACATGGAAACTGGTAATAAACCTCAAAACCTTCACTTCAGTTACCTACACACTGGCAACTTGAGCACAAAACAGGCGATTGGTAAGAGCGCTTGGCCTCTAACATGGAGAGTATGGGTTCGACCCTCATCCGCGGCAGTAACTGTGTAGAGACCTCGAGCAAGTCCTTCAAGCACAATTGCTCTGTGCCATCGCTGCTTTGTGATAGTCGTGTGGTCACGTGCACTTCTGAGCTTTGGAAGGAATACAAATACCCGGTACAGATGTTTTGTATTGTAGTGTATAATCTCTATCAGGCAACAAATCTAGTATTCAAATGAGTCTTAACAGTAATCGCAGCAAATGAGTTAGTGCGAAAAGGTAAGAAGCAATGGCAAAGCAGCAGTTAAGAATTACTTCTGATGACCAGCAAAAACATATTCACAAGTATGCATGTATGTATGTATGTATGTATGTATGTATGTATGTATGTATGTATGCATGTATGTATGTATGTATGTATGCATGTAAGATGTATGTACGTATGTATGTAGGTATGTATGTATCAAGTCACTTAATACAGCGTGTTTTTACGTACCTCTGCACAGCACTATTGGCTCTATGTTTTAATTGACAAGAGGTCCCAACTGGGAGTTGACCAGTGAAGTGATCAGACCAAGTGATCAGTCAAATTACAACCTCGTTACACAGAATGAATGAACGGCTTTCTGTAATCTGTGTGTCAATTTGTCAACGTTACGAACAAGAAGAACCTAGTATAATGTAAGTTTTAATATAAAGTACGAGGAAATGAACCATCTGATCAGCCAAGAATCATAATACAGCTCTGCCACTTTTTATATAACATCTAAGATGCAGAAAAAAGAAACAAGAAAGACGATTTCAGTTGACGCCATCTCATCCCTTGACAAATTTTTGCGAGAAAATCACTTGAAAGTTAGAGCAGCAAATGATGGACACAGTGGGTGAGACAGACTGGACAAAATCAACTGGTCATGGATGTTGACAAGTCTCTGCCTCGAAGGGAGAGAGACAGATCTAACGGTCACGACCTAGACCGACAGAATATGCAATTGCCATGACCGACATGAGTGACAGTTCGATTGGATTTGAACATTCATTCGGTCAGCATTTGGAGCACGTATTGGCTGGTCAAGTCCCAGACGGGTCCTTTTGTCAAAGCAATTAAAAACTAGGACCAAAAATACGGACACTGACCGTTAAAAGCAAAACATCACGTCAACTATACACATTGTTGAACTCGAGACTGATAAAGCGATTTAAACAACCTCTTCTTACAACATGACCTTTTCAGCAATGATTTTATTCAATGATACAAGTGAATATCATGTCTAGAAAGCATTCATCACAGTGAATGATGGACACTCTCTTCAAACAATGCATCTGCACTCTAAACATTTAGAAGTCAGTCATGTATACGAATGTAGGCACATCCGATTTAAAGGCAATTAATCCAATAACCAGAATAAACTACATGCTGCAATATTTCTTAAAGATTTATAACTAAATGCAATGTTTGAAAAATTATTTTCTCTGGCTTTAACACCTCACCTGGTGGCCCCAAGACTTGTTACCTACCATGGCCCTTTTGGTTATAACAAATCACTAATTAAAGCATACTTGGAAATCTGACTGAAAACAAAACAGTTTCACATGCATGCGGTGACACGGACCTGATGTACTAAGAATTTCAAACGCTTTCTAACAGCATTAACTATTCCTAAAACCTAAAACTGTTTTTAATTAATTAGCTTCTTGGTTGCTGGACATAAATTTTGCAAATCTGTTCAGCTCATTTGTTTATGTCACTTTGAAGTTAGTAATTACAATTAAAATTATAATTATTATTACTTGCCAAAAAAGTCAAAATGATTCAACTATTCTTGTTCTCTTGATCAAGCAAAACTACTCTTCTCCCTCATTCTTAAGGTTGAAATTCTTTAAGGTGTTGATTAAAAGCTCTGGTGACAGTTAAAAACAAATTTTCACTTAAAATCACAATAGCTATCCAGAACCTAATTTTTGTATATGTTACAAATTGTCATTAGAATCAAAACTAGGTTAACTACTAGTCTCACAAAGTAACTAAGCTACAATATCTTCTAAGTGGAAATCCTTCCGTCACCTATTGTAATTGACCAAGATGATACGGCCAATAACACAACCTCGAATAACACAATCTGCGTATTCACACGTTTTGGATCACACCCGAGGGTAAAGCCACTATCTCCTCCTACCATTATCGAAACAACAATCTCTTACAGAATCCTAATTTACGATTTCAGCAGTTCATCTTCAACGTTAACAATCAACCAGTGTATTAGGTCTCTCCACGAATGTGTGTATCAGTCTCTTTGAAGAAAGTTTGCCATAAAAATCGTCACTTACGTTCTAAAACTTGCTGACTAATAAATCCTACGAACTTAACTCTGCAATGATCCTTGTCCTTCAAAGTGATGACTGTGTAGTCAGGGGCGTCTACACCATAGAAACCTTGGAGCAAATGCTCCATCCAAGAAATAGGGGGGGGGAAGATCTGTCAGTGTGTGTGCCACCATTTTAGGGGAGGGGAAGGAACGGGAGGGGGAAGAAGAGGCGGAAATGGGAAGTTGCTCCAGTGATTTAGGGGGGATAGACGCCCCTGTGTGTAGTACTATGTCACATTAACTGGCATTGTCTCCCAAGAATACCACACAACAAAAGATACTTTTCCCATCGGGAACAATATCTTTCATGTTTGTTAATGACACAGCTCTTAATGAAGGAAATTTGATAACATGCATCAACACAACAAACCTGAGAAACGGATCTTTCACATTTATCAGCATACAACTAGTAATCGGCAATATAATCAGCAATAATCAAGTTTCTGAATACATTTAAACATACTTACATGCTACTTGCTTAATACTTTAAAGGCAAGATGTTTAATAAGCAACACATAACAGAACATCCTAGGTTACCAAAATCAATCTGGTCCACATTCATTTCCATTGTTTCAGTGCCAACACTGTTTACTAAGCAGAAATATCGAATACTAGAACTCATCAGTCATCGACAACTGCCAGCCACGCCACGACCCATGTATCACAGCAAACTGTGCTTTGAAGTTTCCAGGATGCTGTGGAATGTAAACACCTGGTTACATTACACCGAGTACTCAGAGAAAAAGAAATCCTGAAGCTGACATTGAACTTTAGGTAGAACTTAAATGACAACAGTGAGTCAACTAATGAGTAGTCTAGTTCATCACGGCAAAGAAAATTGTTGGCCTTTGCATGCAACACTCTGTCTCCTCTGACCTGACCCCGCATTCTGACCTGACACTGAAACCGACCCGACAACCCGGCTCTTGCAGGCGTAGTGTCGATGAATCAGTCACGGACCTTTTGGTCTTTACATTAAATTAAATTACATTACATTACACTACGTAACTACCCATATCCAACAGGCTTTGCAGAAGACTCTTTCATCTGTTCTATAGACAGCCTTATCCAGGATGGACACTGCGCTTTCAGTTGAATGTGCTGCTCAGTTTTCCAGAAAAAATGCCTCATGAAACCTCACTGCAGTGCATTGGCAGAAGACTTTAATTTGCTGCAATATGGAGACGGATCGATGCCTCTTCCACTACGGCAATAGTCTCAGCTGAGCATGGAAAAGTCATTTCCATCAGGCATGCTCCGCAGCATACAGAACGTCAATCCAGAGAACACAGATCTATATGTCAGTTTCAAATAGGCGTGCAAACAGCACAAGGTAGGCAAGTACCCAATGAGCCACAATTGCCAAATAGTACTGATTCTAAAGGCAAATCCAAAGCCTGCCACAGAGTACGGTACATATGTACGTTTCTGGGTAAAACTTCATTAAGCACATTTAAATAGCCTTTAAAAAGCACTGCGAACATGGCTGTCCCAGGGATTTAAACTGGTGCATCCTAACGAACAGTACAGAGCATAGTACTGAGTAGGCAAGTACAGAGCATCCAAAGGAAGCCACACAGTTCAAAGCAGGAAAATCACAGTAGACAGTCTTCACAGTAATGAGCACTTAGGATCCTTTATTTTGACTGAGCTGAGGATTCTTGCAGACATTAATTATTATTACATGACTGACTGCTAAATGCCTACATAAATATCTGGTATAATATTCCCTTTGCAGGCTCTACTGTGGTGGAAGCACTGGAGCAAAGATTTATGATCAAAAACGCTGTTTTTGCCAGGAAACTCTTACAAGCGTCTGGCAGTAAGAAACCGTGGTAGTTTTCTTCAGGCACATAGCCTCCAAATGGTACATGGTTGTCACTTTGATTAAATGTTCGATATCAATAATATCAATTTCCTATATGTTTTTGTGACTACACTTATAACAGGAATTCTTCCAACCTACGTCAAAAATAAGATTAAAGATGATTGCTTTGAGGCTAAAGCCTTCCACAGAAAACCCTTTCCAATACCAGTTTAAATCATAACGATTGTCTTCGAATAAATCGCCGCGTAAGATTCAAACATTTAATTTTAATTACAGTTTCGAATTAATAATTATGAAACTGAACAAAAATAAAACAGAACCACTGGTTACAACAGATAAATATATACAACAAAATAACAATAAACAAATAAAGAAACAGAAACACTAAAGAACTGCAACGCACTACCAAAGCAGAAGCATTTGGGTCGAGTGTATGACTTCATAAATGCATTTATATGGAGCCTTTTATTAACCTCTCAGAAGCAGGTTACCATGATTTCCCTTCAAAATGCCCCACAATGGCTGCGTAATTGAGTGCAGCGGACTGTGTTCGAGACTTCAGGATCAACTGAATCCATAAAAGGAGTTTGATTTAGAGGTAAAACGGTGGATTTAGGAACAGTGTTTACTAAATTATTATTCAAGAATGCCAGACCTGTCACAGATATGACCACTCTCATCAATCGTTGAACTCATTTCCCCAGAAATTTCATGGAAGAAATATGTCTTTTATGCAATTCTGCACAGTACATTTCAGTTGGAGATAAGGCCGGAACATCCCAGTGCTATAACATACATGTATGTTTGTTGTATGTACATATGTATGTATATAATATCAACAATAGTTGTATTAAGAGGGAGATATTTTGCTTCACGAACAGAAATCTCCTAAGAAAATTGGAAATTACAACAGTCTAAATCAATTTTGGGATGAAAAGGATGGAATATGTGATTGCACGCACTTATAAAATGATTGTTTTGACAACAGCGGCAATATCAGTATTTCCAGTGTAAGTATCCAAGGCATTAAATTTTATAGAGTTCCTTGTCAGTTCTTTGCCCAGATCTGCAATTACAGCTGATCAATTAACACAAGATCCACGCTGTGCACTGTTTGCCTTCCTAGATGCTTTGCACAGAGTCCCTCTTACGCAAAAATTAACGACACGACATTACAAACCTCGCTTTCATTCCACACCCCTATGCAGATGTTGAAATATGAAAAATAATCAGATACATTTCATTAATTTACTATTCTTACACTAACTAATAGGGCATAACTGAAATCCAGATTGGTAAAACCGATTTTGCCAATATTTGGCTATCCAGAAATATCCGGATCCAGAATGTCTAACCCACCAATTAATAACAGTTGTTTTTCAATGGTTTGGCTATGGACTAATAACAATTTATAGGCCATTCACATATAATTATAATCTTGATTGTTACTACAACAGATCCCAGAATAACCCTTAATTCTACCGCCTGTAGCTGACGCCAAGCCATAACCCAATGATGACTAACTCGGAATTAGGCATTAGTGCATAGACTTATCACTAATCGGAATCCGCAAATAATGGCCTATACTATCCGGTATTGGCAAAAACTCAGTTAAGCCCTACTAACTAAGCAGTTATATCCAACCAAACACCCAATCATCTGCCTTTATAAATATTAAATCACACTAATTCTGATCACACTAGTACTCAACATCCCTACATATAACAAACAGCCCGAGAAAAATAACCTTGAGAACAATACTCAGACATACAGTATAACAAAGATCGTTAACCCTTTCTGCTGAGTTAATTCTCTAATTCCTGCTACAGCCACACGCGATCTAAAATTCAATTACAGTTACCAAACAGATCCTTAGATTGATCAACACTGGGGTCTTTCAAGAACCGCCTAAATCCGAAGAATATCTGCCGTCAACCGCTACATCGGCCACCCGTTGCACAATTGATTTCACCAGTGCAGCACTTGACACGAGCCCTGCACACCTCCACTCTGATATGCCACAGAATGTGAAGCCCACGATATACAGACACAGTACAATCAATTGAACCCGGAGACAATATGCACGCACTGCAGTTTCCACGTGGATAGAAGAATATCAGAAAACAAAATATAATACCGTCTACATGATGGGCAGAAAGGACTCGAGAAGGCCCGGCACAGTGGTCGGCCTTCTTTGCGTAGTATATGGGGTGCAAAATGAAAATAGAACGCATCGATGTAATTCAGTTTTCTTTCCTGTGGACTTTCATTCATCTGTCAGACCTGATGAAAATTTGATATCCGCTAACCACAGGCAAATCATCTAGAAGCGAGACGGATGACACGACAGTTTTGTTGAGCGGTCCAGTTACCAGATTTCTCAACTTGGGTCTTACTGACTTCGATTGCTTTGGCTTCCAGTAGTTAAGGTTTCACTGCTGGCTGCTTCATAACCAAAGCAAAAGATACACGATGAATACGTTCGGTTTAAAGCCATTCCGGGTTTTCGACGCAGCAACCTTACATCAACACCTGCTTACATTATTTACACAGCACTGTACTGATACTTTATTACATTACTTTACACTATCGACTCTATCGAGGCAGCACTGAATTAATACACCATTCCATCATGCTACATTAGACAGTGGTATAGTGGCACAAGCCATCAATACTGGTCTCTATTATGTCTTGACTCTGAAAAGTTTGAGCAAAAGGAGAGACAAATGTGAATTTGAGGAAATCAATTTATCAACAAAATGGAACTGTGTAAAGCCTTCGTAGTTCATGGCAGAGGCCAAGGCATGTCAATCAAAAAGGACTTGCTTTTTTCTATGCTGCAGGGCGCCGTAACAAAAGCGCGCAAGTCAAATACATGCCGAAAAAAGCGCGGAAACAAATGCGCGCCGACAAATGCGCGCAATGATAATAACCCCGACAAACATGCACAAGACAAAAGCACGCAGTCATAAAATATTATCGCTATTCTTTACTAATGTTTAATAACGTACAGCCTAACTTGATAGGTAGACCACTACCGCTACTACCATGCACCATGCAAGTGAACGAAATTAATGTCCAATTAAAAGCATTATTGAGAAGACGTTATATAAATTATTTGCATCAGTGATGGAGATCGCGATCCGGTGGGCTTATTTCTTGTATGTCTATCTCTCTCTGTCTTCTCTTCCCTCACCTTCGTCAGGTGTGCACCAACAATGAGGCCTCCTCAACATGACGTCCCCACAATGTTCTTCTGTCTCTGAAGTTATCAATGGCATCCCTCATGTCCAAGCCCTGTGCCTTTAAATCCTCCTTTACATTATGTCTATATAGAGAGATAATGAAACAGAAATGAATTGAATTGAAAAAAATTGAATAGGACACAATTTTATTAGCTTCGTAAACAAATTGTCGTGGAGAGAACAACACCGCAGAAGCAGAAAGATCATTTTTTTATATGATAGATATAGGCTTCGAAGGGATAGGGCTATAGCTGATGGGAGCATATCATGGAGATGTGCAAAGCTCAACTTACATTTGGTATGAATAACATTAGCTGAGATTTTTCAAAAAATGAAATTTTACATGGTATATTTTTAGTTAATATTTGTGAAAACTACTATTTTAAAATTATTTTCATATGCGCTTTCGTCGGCGCGTATTTATCCTGCGCGCTTTTGTTGTTGCGTGCTTATGACGGCATGCTTTCGTTGGCGTGCTTTTGTCCTGCGTGCTTTTTGTCGGGCCACCATGCTGCAGATATCTAGTTAACAGTCATTTTAATTGTAAAACAAAACATAACGCTAACCTATGTAGAAAATGCCAGACTATGGATAATCCTAGTGAAAAGTTTAATTTATTACTTTCCCAGCCTAAGCATCTCATGCAGTTAGTTAAAACTGCAGCAACAGGACTGAATTCCTTTATCTGCTGAAATGACTAAATTGAACTATGCTTCCTCAACAGTACTTAAGATGGAAATCTGAGGTAAATATTATCTGTCACATACAGATATTCCATCCTTAAAGGTTTAAACATTGTTCGAGTTTTGCTAAGCATTTATAGGCCTACTGAACTTTGATAGAATCCATGGGTGAATGATACAGCTGCAATAAAAACAGATCCAGGCAGAGATTTTCAGATTAGAATCTCATAAAATTAGCCTGTGACGTATTTTGTAGTTAATCAGTTTCTAAAACAGTGAAACAAAACCTTCTCAGAAATATGCCTTCAGCTAAAGCAAGTTCTCACGTACATTCCAGTGAAAAGTATGTATCACCTGTGCTAAGAGATTACACAATTAATTGCATAATTTCTTACACAAGCCATCAGAAGGTAATTATTGTTGCCACCCTTTCATTCATCGCATGCTCCTCAGAGTTCTGCTGACAGTAAAGCAAAGCTGGCACATGTTTACAGAATCACTATACAGAAGCACTGCACAAATTCAGTTGGTCCTAAGTAACAAATCTGTAAACCGCCACCTTTGTACATGCTTCTACTTAAAGCAGAAGATGATGATGCTGTTCAAGGTTAGATGACCGAAAAGTGACAATACAACAAGTGAAAAAAAATAAGTGGCAATGAATCTAGCAAGTGGGAGAGTGTGCACAAAACTGTGACATGTTTCAACAGCAAGTGACAATAAACATGTGACACTAAACAGCATGTCAAAGTAACAGCTCAAGTGCAACACACATCTGTTAAAAATAAAACAGCAATTTAAAAATGTGAATGCAATTAAATTTACTCAGCCATGGTAATTCTGTGGGAAATATTCTGTGTAAACATTTGTGGGTCAAAAACGTCCTGAGAGTATTCTACGACAAGCTTCACAGGCTGACAGTTCACTCTTTCTTGCTATTTTGACATCTCGTTGCATGACTTGCTCCCACGAGAACTTGTATATAGTGAGCACTGAAGCCCCTTTATATTCACAAGAGCCTCAAGGAATTAGAACATTGACGGATGATGGCTATCTATTTGGGGTTTAAACTGCCCAATGCTGACCTTATAAATGATCGGTTGTTCTCGGTATCCCTTCTACTGTCTATAAACTGGAAAGAAATGTGGTCACTGCCATCCTCACCTGTGGTTAACATGACCAACGTATATGTCCTTGAAATAGTTTACCAAGGTTATTCGATTGAGCTAAAGACTCCCAATACTGGCAAGATATCCAGATCCAGGGAACATAATAAATTTGTGATGCAATGGACATCTTCATTTGCAGTATACTCAAAGGCCTGAATATTTCTCCAAAGTGTTCAAGTAATACTGGAAGAAGCAGTCTTGAATTTTCACATTAGCAACTCCTGTAGAAAAACTCTTCTTGCAGCTGACTACTAACTTCTGGAAGCAGATGGACCCGTATGAAAATATTTTGCATGTGAAACAGTCACTGGAATATTGACTACAACTTCTTTCAACAAGCAAAAGTACAAAGATAGACATTTGGGCCTGATATGGCATGAATCATAAATACATGCACGGATAAAGAAGGACTGACTTTAAAGGTTCTTTCGCACATCCAATGTTATCAGCTAACAGATCCAACAAAGAATCACCTGCATGTGTACTGTGCAATTATCTTGCTAAACTGCATAACATTTTCATCATTACCCATGACGAAGTGAATGCTATCCCTCCAAGAGTACATCACAGTTTGGTGCTCTGGTGAAAGCTGAAAACCTTCGAATGATGTGGGTGGGTTCTTGCCCAAAACCCTTCAGTGCAATTTTGTGCTCAATAAATTCGGCACGTCGTGGATTTCTTTGGAACGCTGGTAAGTGCTTCTTGATGCATGCCAGAAATGCCATTGCTATAATAATTTAGTGCCTAGGATGTGCATTTCTTACAAGTGCAATAGTGCATCAATATGATGCAGGTTACTTGCGCAATGTGCATCCTTCATGACTCATTTCTGAAGCTGAACTTTTATTTGTTCAGCTGCAGGTTCTCGAAGACGATTGTGAGCGCTAAGATCTGCACAAACAGTATTCAGATCTTCATAGTTTAATGGAGTTGACATGCTGCCTGCGGGTCATGCCGGCTGCTTCCGTTACTCGGGCAGTATGAAAAACCCCGGAAATGAATTTTGTTTCTTCCTTTGTCTGATTTGTCAATAATTTTGATGAGTACTGACTCTCTTCTGTCTATTACAGAAAACTGTGAGAGTGAGGACGAAAAATACAATCTAAAATATATATCTGGTAACCAAAAATCAAGAAATCAAGATAAAAAAAGTAGGTACAGTAACATGGCATACATTGCATGAATTTGCAATTAAATGAGAACAAGTTAGTGTGAAATTTAAAAAAGATAGTTGCAATTTAACAGTTTGGATATGTTTCAAACTGTTGTGCAAACTTGTGTAAAAAAATTAAGAACAACTAAGCTTAGTAAATAAATTACTTATTATTAAACTAAGATTAACAAGAAAGTAAGAAAATTTTAAAACAACAGTTTTAAAACAAATATTTTCACTGTTTACCTGTACTCAATGCCAATGAAATGCCTGCCTCTGTTTCTTTTATTTTGCACCACATGTACCACTTTTATTTAGCTCACTGGTCTAGTGTTACTTGTCATTTGTCACATGCTCTATTTTCATGTAATGCTCCTGGTTCACATGTTTGCTACATACCACATGTCTTTTGTCACATGCTATATTGTCACTTGCTCTTGTATTGCACATGCCCTTTCTTCACATGTCCTTTTGTCACATGGTCTTGTGTCCAGTTTAACTACTGTTGAAAGTTTAAACAGACCATTTTATGCTGTTAGTAAGTACTGCATTCATTTCCTTTCTGCCCGACTTGTGTACCCATCTATTAAACCTTGCCAGGCACGGATATTTTCCAGTAAGGTTCACTAAATTTATAACTCTAATTTGTCCAAACCCTATTCTGAAGAGAAACTTTTATTTTGAAATCTGCATTTACCTCGACTGGGATAATGCATTTTAGGCTCAGTGGTTAAAGTAACACAGTTTGGAACAATTACCAAAAATGTGGGTCATTCACAAATTTACATATTTGTATGAATATTCATTACGTCTCCCCGAAAACCAGTAAGTCGAATGAGTAAACAGAAGCATTTCTGGCTGCCTCGTTAGAACGCTGAGCTGCCATTACACGTGCCTTTCCTACCATACCTTAGGAGCAACTGTCACAGAGGATTGCTCTGCTTAAGCCTTGTTTCATCCCAAACTGTTTCTGTCAGAATTGAATGATGACAGATGGCCTGTTTACGGCTGCTGCTGGCTTTGCCCGCGAAACAATGGGTAACCAAGTCAAATCCTCAGTCAGGTTCTACATCAGTCCAGTCCATTTATCTGTGAACCTCCGCCCAGAAAATACTAAACCTAGCTTTGACCAGCACCATCATATGCCGACATGCTTAACTGGGCACATTTCAAGAACTCACATTTTATTCAGTTCAACACAGAGAAAAGGCATTTTACAAAGCCTCTCTTATTGCAGCAAAAGAGAAATTTTTTGCAACATCATAAGAAATCATGCACTTCTAACTTATAAGTGCCATAATGGTCTTGGTAAACAGTGTTACCACTCATAAAAAATGAAAAACCCAAGTTAGGACATAGAAAAAAACCAAGAAAACCCATGTTGGTTTTTCCACAGACATTTTTAAATTAATAAACGCATTATAAGATAAAATATAATAAAATAATTCAATTATACCAATTTCTGTAATAAAATATTGCTCTATCTTTCATTTCTATCTCTCATTTTTATAATTTTATGGGTCTTAACTGCTAAAAGTTATTGGTAAATATTCAAAGCAAATTAAAAATGTTTATATACATGTTTTTATTTTCAACAGATTCCGAAACACGTGAATTATTACTTCTCTCCCACATTTTATTTTTTATTTTTTAAAACAAGAATAAAGATAAAAGACTACGAAACTCATTGGAGGGGCCCTGGATTTTGCAAATATTTTACAAAAATAAATTCTTTTGATTATTACAATGCGATTATTTCAATGCGAAAAAACACTTAATTATTTAGGCACAGTTTCTTGATCATTATTTTTTTTTCTATGCAAATTTAGTTTCTATGCACAAACGTCATTTTGCACTCCCTAAAAAATATGCTCAATAAAATATTTCCTCCCCGCTAAAAGAAATTCTTGTGGGCGCCCATGATGAAACTCAAAATATTACATCTTAAGAGCTGATCACTTCGGGAAAACTTCCGAAAAGCTTTAGAGTTATATTTTCTAAGTAAAGCAGTAGACTAGTATAGCACATTTAATCTTTAGAGTTATATGTTAAATATAGCAGTAGACTATTTGGCCTATAGCACATGTTTGCACGCATATTGCGCAATTATTTTTATTGACCTCGATCATCCACACCGTTGCAAAAATTGATTAAAACAATGAAAAATAGGGTTTCAATAAAACAAGAAAACCCAAGCAAAAAACCCAAGGTCTTCAGGAAAAAACCCCATTTCCTGAGTTCGAATTAAAAAACCCAAGATCTTGTGAAAAAACCCAAGGAGTGGTAATGCTGTAATGGTGAAGCATTTATTTAAACAACATACCAACATGGCTACAAACAAATAAATAATTTACCTTTTCCAACTAGCCGTTGAACTTAAAGAAATAACATTACACAATACATACACAATGATCTATAAGTAAAGTAAACGTAAGAAAAGTAAAGAAAAGCCGCAATCCATAAATTTCCTGCTCTTCCTTGAGAGAAGAACCTAAGCAACCTGAAAAATATTCAGGTGTGAAAACTATGTTCATAGGTGTATACATAACAGATATTGAAGTGGATGTTGACGCCTCTCCTAGCAACCAATTCACGGCTTGAATAATTGTAATTATAGTTGTAATCGAGCATAAAAGTGCCACTCAAAGATCCAGAGGTGCTCGTGACCCAAGTCAGTGTTATCACCAACAAATAAAATGGACTTCAAGTGTTTTTGAAACAGGGAAAGAGAAAGGCTGAGGAGCTCAAGGCACAATTCCTGTCGAAGGCGGTTCCAGCTAGAGGTGCCAACACAAGCAAAGCTTCTAGATTTGAGCAGTGGTCCCACGCATGTGGGGGACAACCAGAAGGCCTAGCAACTAGGGAGTAAAGAGACTGAAGAAGCTACCCCTGATGAGAGAGTTGCACTTCCATACTAGGCCTTCCCTCTGCTATAAATCTGGACAACACTGAAACCACCCAAACCACACATTCTATGTACATAGATGAATGTATATGAATATTTCCGTCTTAGCATAATTTGATTAATGAAGAGCCATACATCATCATGCCAGCCCAGTTATATAAAACAGCTTCAGCAAGGAAGTTGTGAAAATTCTGCCCTTGTGCTGCTTTATTCCATGTCTGGGACATGTTTTCAGAGGACCAACAACAATTTATGGCCGGCTGATGTAGTAAGCGAGTAGAGCAACAGATTTTGCTATTCTGGTCACACAGTTTACACAGACCATACGATATATTTAGGCTCTGATGCTCAACTGCATATCATATCCACCCTAATCTTTATACCAATTGGCAAAAACCTATTCCCAGGCAACATTCTTAACATGTGCCACCATCTGCCAGTCTCCCTACTCAGCCTGCTTCATGACATAATTACTGGAATGCCCAGGCAGCCAGGCTATCAATACAGCTGTACCAATTGTGCCAAGAAATTCCATAACCAACACCAAAGCAGTCTCTTACAATATTCAACACACAAACAAAACCATCTACCTGGCTGTAAAAAAAGATCAAAAGCGCAAGTGATGACAATGTCATGATCTCTCAAAAGCTTCCCTTTAACTAATTTGGCTTCACAAAGAAAGATCAGACAGTCAAGCAAAGACAATGTCGTGATTTATAAAAGAAAATCTCATTTGGCGTTTTTCCTTTCTTCTGTAGAACTTTCATAAATAACTAATTGGCAGCAGTTGACTGCTGAAACTGGCTTTAAATACCCAAATAAAAACGAATCTGTTAGTTTTTTGTTGAGTCACAAAATGTGAAGCCGTCACCTAACTGTACGTACATGTACGTGCATGTAAGGTGATATACTGCTAGTCATATCAACCCTAATCCTTATAATATGAACTAGCAAAAACCTATTCCCAGACAACATTCTTATATATCACCTCAAGTAAGGAGCACCTGCGAAGTCGTTCAGGTGTACTATGTATTTCTAGCGATAGAGCTAGCTACTCAACAAACACACATTGAGGACTACATAGTTGATACTTAATTTATAAACAAAAAAACAACTTGTTTCTAAAAAAACTTACCCTTACTCTGGAAAGAATCAATAATTATCATCTCTGGCACTTAAAAGAATGGTCTTTGGCTTTGAAAATTTGAAACAAGTGCTGACTGTCGAGTTTGCTTTGAGTTTTGTTTCTACATTAAGTCCAGTGGGCCTACACATAGGCGTAATTTGTCGGGGGTACGAGGGGTACCCGAACCCCCACTTTTTGGACTGGGGGTACCGTACCCCCCACTTTTGGAACAATGCCAATCAATATTTTATTATTGTGCCTACCCAGAGATCGCAGTCTCCACCTTGCTTCGTGTATGTAAGAAATTGGTACCCCCCACTTTTTAAAGCAAAGTTACGCTCCTGGGCCCACATACGTCCTTTAGCATGCCAACAGTGGCCACAGTAGCACAATGAGGGCCAGCTATATACCCAATGTACACTGGGCTGTCTGGATCCTCTGTCACCATTTTCATCATTTCCTCTTATGCCAGAAGTTCAATGTATGATTTACAGAAAAATTGAAAGCTCTTCAGTACTGAATGCGATCTCCGTATTTTGCAAGTTAAACTCATGACTCTAAAATTTGTTTTAGAATTAACAATTTTTTTCTTTTAAATCAACTAGCCCACAATCTCTCCTAGATTATTAGTACTTTAAAACCATCCGCTGATCCAACACTATTAACATTTAATTAGACCAACTTTCCAGGGTAGACTTAAAACTGCAACAAACCCTTCAATCTAAGGTCCTTTCCCTCATGCATAACTGTCTTGTTGGCTCAGCTCCGCTGTATCTCAGGGCTTACTGCACCCCAGTTTCCAGTTTGTCTGGTCGGGCCTCTCTCCGGTCATCTGCCCGTGGTCACTTGCTAATTCCTTGGATGCGCACTGCTACTGCCCAGTCCCGTAGTTTTGCGGTTGTGGGCCCTTCCAGCTGGAACAGCCTCCCTCAAGGCTTTAGGCTTGTCCTCCTCTCTCTCTCTCCTGCCCAGTTTTGCAAGCGCCTGAAAACATTTCTCTTTGTCAGTGAAGACACTGACCCGGGTCGGGAGCGCCTCTGATTATGAGTGGCGCTATATAAATTCTCGATTACAATTACAATTACAATTCTTAAGGAATGTCAAATCAATCAGCTGAGAGCTGTCCCATCAACATGCCTTTAGCACAGCACCATGACACCCAAGGTTTTCTAGTCCAGCCCACTATAAGGTTTTTGGTTAACCTTTGCTTCATTACTGTACGGTAGCAGTGCATTAAAGGTCAAAATGCTCAGCCTAAATAACTAATTCTTTCAACTGCTACCACTCATTTTTCCATCTAACTGCACATTTCTTTTAATCCTTCTAATAAGCTGAATGTGTTATAGGTAATCCATGGTATTACATTCTGCCACCGATCTATAGTATAATTTTCCTGATTTGTATTCATAACAGATATAAAAATCTCGCTGCTGCCACAGTCCAAAAATATGTTATCACAGATGACTGATAACAGCAGAAACAGAACTACTACTGACTACTGAAAAAATGTCTAAACAGTCGCCTTTGTGACAACCCAGGACTGGAGGACTCGTTAGCATAAGGTCAATAAAAAAACAAAGTCACTTCATTCTCCTATAAAGGAGTCATGAAAGAAGACCATTTATGACATATTTTTTCCACAAACCGTATCAGTTTCTGCTCAATTACACAGGACCTCACAAGCAAAGTACATTCTTTGACCAAGATAAAACAGTTCTGTAAACAGAATAACTATACCCTCTTATATGTTTAGCACAAGCGAATGACCTAAATAGTAGTTTGTAGCCATGGACACTTGACTACCTACTCAGTTGACTGTACTCAACAAAGGAACAAGTGTGTAAGTATGTGTGTAACCAGACATTTATATAGCACCTCTCAAAAGATCTAGTGTTTATAAATTTTTAAACTCATATATTCAACCATTTCTAAATGCTGAACTGGACGTTAACTGATGGTTGCCTGAGTGCAATATTACAGATTAAGCATACTGTAAAAGCATTGTTTTTAATAAAGTACTGTTAAACAGACCTAGGCAACATTTGTGAGAATTCATTGGTACACTCCAAGGTGCTAATTGTGGAAGTATGCTGTGAGGAAGACCAATAGACAAGTGCTTTTTGTCTCAGGAAAATGCTCCCAATGCAGGATAACATAACTTAACATAAATGAAAACTTGTAAAGTGCAACTTAAAGAAAAAACTCATCAGCACTCTCAACCAAGCAAAGAGGCCCCACAATCAAACAGAACACTTGTGGAAAAAGGAAGGTGACAGACTGATTACCGGTAGCTCACTTCTTGTTTTAAAAGGAAGACTATTCCATGATATAGGGCAGGGCTGTAGTGGTAAAATTAGAGGCGAATATACGCTACCCGTTAGTTTTCCGAAACAAATTAGAGGTGAGTATACGCTACAGTAGTTTGTGAGTATATGCTAAAGTATTTTAATATAAATAAATATAAATATTTTGTGAGGTGAGTATACGGTCTCTAGAGGTGAGTATACGCTGTATACCCGCGTATACCCTCGACTACAGCCCTGATATAGGGCCAACAATAGCAAAACTTCTTTGCTGGGTAGCCGAAGACCTAGCCAGAGGCATGACAAGGACACCATGTGCAGCTGATCGGAGGGACCTGCAACCAGGAATAGATGAGGCAAAGATATACAGGGACCCAAGATAGGATGGGGCAGTTTCCACTAGGCAATTCCGCATGAGAGTTACAGTTTTATATTCAATGTGTTGAGGAACAGGTAACCATTTCAAAGTGTCTCATATGTAGGCAGAGATATGGCCACATTCTGGGATGCCACTGATCAGACGAGCAGAAGCATTTAGAACAGACTGCAATTACGAGATAAGAGACGAGCCCAATCTGGAGAAAATAGCAAGGCCAAGATGAGCTGTGAATGAGCCCTAAGTTCTCCATGTCAATACTACCCCATGCAATGGCAAGGAAAACAAGTTAATTTAAGGAATCTGGACTATAATATACAACTCAGTTAGGATGCTGCAATAATGTTCCATGTGGTTTAGCTGGTCTTGATTCCGCATTGTCCATGTGGTCCCTTTTTATCACGGTCGCATAAAAACTGTCAAGGTCTGCACTCCATTACCGAATGGACTTAATTTATATCCCGTTGTTCCAAAAACGTGTGAAGGATCCATGCTTCTCTGTTTATCTCTCTCACTGCCACATCCTATCATTTTATGACCTACCCACCACGCAGGCACAAATCTTCGGTAGCACGCCATGCACTTTGACCCTACCGTACTTTATCCACTGTCCAACATCCAAGATGTCAAAGCTAGATCCCCACGACACGAAAAACGTGTCAATTTTTCGCACAATTCAAAACCCTTACCTTCAAATTGTGCCGCACGTGTAATTCTTTCAATCTGCTTCGATGCGATGCGATGTCAATGTGGAATGTCGTGGAACGACGAAACGGATTACATTTACTATCGTCTGTCTCGCCGCTGTCCCTCGCATTTAACGGCAACGCCAAAGCTGGCGCAATATGATCCGCGGTTTTGGCGATGGCACACTCGGAAACTGTGACCAGCCAAACAGTTATTAATAAAAACACGACAGCCATGATAACAATAAGCGAGACGACGACGGCGTCTGTGTAGCATTCAAGTGGCTCCGGGATGGCCGACAGATGCCTGTATTGTTGAGAACTGTTTCGAATGAGTTTCGCGTGATGTCCGACCGTTTCTCCTGAGCAGAAGACAACGCTAAATGACCTGAAGAGCGCTCCGGCCGGTAGGAGGCGCACGACATCAGTCCCGCACCGACGGAGCTTCTTCTGCTTAATTGGCCCGCGTCCGCTCTCGCCCTCTATCGCCGACGCCGAACATCGACAGCCAACGATGCTATCACCAACGCTGCCAGATACTCTTCGATGCTATGCGTTTCTCGTAACCACCTGCTACAGACGTCGTAGAACAGTGGAGACTGCGGTTGGTACGAATACGCAAGCATAGAAGAAAGCGTGCGACTGTAAACGTGAAGCAGGCTGTATGTATGTATGTATGTATGTATGTACGTACGTACGTACGTACGTATGTACGTACGTATGTACGTACGTACGTATGTATGTATGTATGTATGTATGTATGCATGTATGTATGTATGTATGTGTAGGGCCTATATATCTGTAGGCCTATATATATTATATATATTTACTCAGTAACTAACCGACCTGATGGATTCAGAATTTCTAATTATAAAAGCAAGCTATTGACAGATCCATGGTATAAAAGGTTGGCATGACATTGTGGCTCAGTTGCAAAATTCATTTGCAGTGGTCAGGCCATCTATTAAATCAACCAAAGAAGCCATAGTCGTATTATGTAGAGTCGAATTCAATGACTGAAGACTGTTGTTGATGGCGCCGTATCGAGAAAGCCATGTGAGTGAGAAAACGACACTACTACTACTAGGCCTACAGCTACAGGTATGGCCAAATAGGGAAATCCAATGCTTGACAACGTTCTATGGATTGACGTCGACCTTAATTATCACAGTTCATGTTCTAGGCATGCTGCAGAATACGTTCATGGCAGGAATAGATAGTAGGACTAGGCCTATCAGAAGCTAATGAGCACGAATTCGCTGTCATTTAGAGGTATTGGAAATCACATCAGTAAGAGATTTAGGAGGCAAGTGCGTAAGAACAAAAGGGCCGACCTAACCAGCATGCCAACAGTGGGACAACGTATTGGGGGGCGGGGGGGCTATACAAATGTCGATGACAAAACCACTAACATTGATCCTATCTGCTATAGGCATATATACATATATGTATATAAATATATATATGTATATATATGCCTATAGCAAATATAAATAAATATAATGGAACATATATGCTAACTTAATTCAGCTTTTGCCTAAGTAGGCTTAAGTGTAGGCCAACTTGGGATATGGTAGGCCTATTGGGCATTGTTCATTGCTGCTGATATAGGCCCTAGAATAGGGTGGTCCACAAAAATAAAGTTTGAGCTAGAGACCAGGCCACCCTCTCAGTTTTTTACACCTGTCAATAGTATTATTGAGACAAAATTTCAGCTTCTTATTCCAACTGGAAGATTGTGCTCAATGACAAATAAATATTACCATATAGTAGTATTTGCTGTAAATCTCAATGCCTTATAACTTGGTCAATATTTATCATGGAGATGAGCTTGAGATAGTTTCTGTTGTGTTATCAGACTTACTTAATTACTGGTACTTGAAACAAAAAAGTGTACAGTTCTTGTTGAAGGTCATAGTGCCTACTTCCTCTGTTTTGGGCTGACATGTTTTCAGAAGTGAATTTTTACATTACAATTGCTGCAGCGCTTGGCTGTGGTCCTTCTGCCCTGCCACTTTCACGTAACAGAGTGCGTAAGAAAGCCAGGATAGAGCATGCTGAAGCTGTAAGATCTGAATTTGTACCAGATTAGCCACTGGTACTACACTGGGTTGAGTAAACCCTGCCTAAGATCTTTGGAGCAGGAAATGTCGACCGCCTGCCATTGCTGCTTTCAGGTGATGGTGTGAATAAGCTCCTCTTTGTGCCAAAATTAGCCTTTGGGACAGGATGCAATGAATTCATGGTCGTTCATATTCTTCTGAAGTTGTGAAAACTCACAGTTGACAAGGTTCAAGCCTTGAGCTTTGATACAATGTATGTCAACACTGGGCATTTCAACGGATTGTGTGTAATGCTGGAAGACAAATAAGCTGAGAGCTCTTGTGGTTGGCCTGCTGTCATCATGTAATGGAATTGATTTTAGCTAAAGTATTCACCTTGTGCTGAAGTCCACCTGTTCTCCATAAATCCCAATCTTCAAGAGATTTAAAGCTGCTGGGAAGGTGTGACACGTGTCAACTTCCGAGGACTGGAAGTCATATTCGGCACTGCAGCCCCCATGAAACAGCATCAGTTTTCTCAAGGGTTTGCTGAAAGAAATTCAGAGATCAGAGACAACAACTAAGAGCTCATTGAGCTGACAGTGGTTGTCCTTGGAAGTCAGTCTTCAATAATTCACTGGAGAGCCTCTGGGTCAATTAACCATGCACATTGGATGGCCAAGTTACTGTACGCAATCAAAATCTAACTTTTTCGCGATCAGATTCATTGATTTTTGAAGTTTGGTGCCCTGTTTTACGCAAAGGCATGGACAAAGGCCCCACTTGCTGCTGAAGCTCAAGAACAAGATCTATCACTTTGGATTGGTCTAGGACAATATGAGTCTATTGACTGTGACATTAGCGTTGCTGCCAGGACGGTCCTAAAAAACCACGTGTGGTACCTTTCAGACGAAGCTGTAGGTCTGGCACTGTTCTCAGACCAACTTCCTGTAACAGATAAAGTGAAGATTGTCGACAGAATGACTGCAAGACCAACTTCCTGTAAGAGATAAAGTGAAGATTGTCGACCAGCTTCCTGTAACAGATAAAGTGAAGATTGTCGACAGAATGACTGCAAGACCAACTTCCTGTAAGAGATAAGTGAAGATTGTCTACAGAATGACTGCAAAGCCTGGTGAAAGAAGGTGAGAAGTGATACTAAGGTACTGAAAGAGGGGTTTTGGGTGATTTTACAACCCGCTGAGCACTGACGGTACTGTGACACCTCAAGATGAGTAGTTTTTGTGTTACACTTCAACCACAGAAATGGATCGAGAATGAGGATTATAAACAAGGCAGATAGATTATTCAGCAGTTGAGAGTGGTGAACGACACGGCCGAGAGAGTGTGAAGTTGTTCGAGGAATTCTACTGACTCATCACCAATGATGAAGAAGAAAAGCAGTTTCTTCTCCAAGTGGTCGAGGCAAATATGAAAGCTGTTCTCACTCACAGAACAAAGAAGGCTGCTGTTGACGCAGTGCTTGCAAAGCCTTGCAGTTTCTAGAGTCAAATACTGTAACAGGTGTTGAAATTATAAAACAAGAACAATCGACATTCGATTTTCATGGATTGGACGATGTTTTTTGACATTTTTGGACATTCCAATTCATTAAACCTACTGAAATTTTACAGTTCCATCTGGCTAACTGTTCTTGTGTCAAATATGTTGTCAAATTACAGTAATATTTGATCTGTCTTGAAATAAAATGCATTTGTATGCTCAACACACTCATATCTACAATTAATGTCTGTTTATCGGAATATGACTAAGTAACATAGTCCGTGAGCATCGTCTTCCAGTTGGAATAGGAAGCTGAAATTTTGTCTCAATAATACTATTGATAGGTCTACAAAACTGAAAGGGTGGCCTGGTTTCTAGCTTGAACTTTATTTTTTACCATGTGTCTGTGGACCACCCTACCCTAGAAGATATTATTTTCGGTATTTATTAAATTGGTATCGTCACGTGTATACATGTAGGCTATATTGAACCAATTAATGCTGGAACCAATAACAATGGAACCAATGCTGGAAAGATGCAGTGACATATTCAGTGTCACAAAAAAACTACAAAAATCCAATTATAGGCTAACTCTTTTCTTGTTAATGGTGCATTTATATTTTGCCTAAAGTTTTACTTACTTAACTCTGTGTTTTTCATAGCAACCATTATCACAGAATTGAATGTAGGGCCTATACACAGAGTGAGAATTGTCGGGGAAGGTTGGGGGTTCAACCCCCTAGTCTTTCCTAAAAGCCCCCTAGTTAAGACTTCATTGCACACCCCAGGGCTCGTTTCCACCCCCAACCCCACCCAGTTGTGTTAGTGTGATTAGATTGTACATATATTATAGCATTTTCATTCACAAATCGCTTTGTGGGTTACTAATAAAGTAATGCTCTGGTTTATTGTGAGACTTGTGACCAAGTGAATTGTATACTACTAAATTTGGTGCTGTCATCGCTTTAAGGAGTGTAAGCTTTCTATTGCATTTTTGAATTTTCTTAGTTTGCAAAACACGGATAAAATATTCAACTCCACATGGATCAAACTCACCAAAGTCTTACCCCCCCAGTCTTTTTTCTACCATTCTCACACTGCCTATACGTTGATACTTATGTGCTATATCAGCGGTTCTCAACCTGTGGTCCGCGGACCACTGGTGGTCCGCGGTGGTGGTCCGCGAGCAAGGCCTACAATTTATATTTTTTACAATTAAAAACACGAAAATAGACACATTTTTTAAATTTTTTTTTATTTCAATCGCTAGAATTAGCTAGATGGCAGCGTGATACTACTAATATGCGGATTTATGGCAAAAATTTCTTTTGTATTAATTTGTTTTTGGCACAATTTTTAGTGGTGGTCCGCGACCGAGATACAAAATTTATAAGTGGTCCTCGAGTCTAAAAAGGTTGAGAACCGCTGTGCTATATTATTTGTGGAATTTTTTATGTCGATGTTGCCACGTTAGTTTAGGCCCAAATAAGCCTAATAGGGCCTATATTAGCTTATGCATAAATCAGTGTCCTTTGCACAATTAATTATATTTTTAAAAACGGATTTTAGTACACATTTGCAATTACGTGCAATGCTTTAAGTTTACGCGATATAACATTCGGCACAGGACGAATTAATGGGGCCAATGCTCGTGGTTTGTGGCATTTGTTACAGGCCCCTATCTTTGGCTAAGTTTTGGTATGCCGTCAACATAAGATGTTGGTCCAACATGTGTTTAATATGCATAAAGTGACGATATCTACATCACAAGTACCGAAAATAATACATTAATATTATGTAGGTCTCAGTATCAACCTATGTTCATTTCTGTGTTCTTAGGTAAGCTTACTTAAGGCTTAAGCCCATAGGCCTATAAGACGGATAAATTTATGCTAGGGGGTTCATAATACATGTAGACCCTATGGGCCTGTGCCAATATTTGGACAACCTTTGCATGGAATGTGCATCGCACACTCGTATCTAAATCACGTTGTTAATATATCTATAGGCCTAGTACTAATATAAATTATAGTATTTGACATAGGGCCAAGAATAAAGATGGAGCCAACGCTTGTAGTTTCGTGACATTAGTATTATTAGTAATAATAACAATAATAAAAGGTTAATTCTCAATCCACACGAGAGACGCCTCTTTATATTCTTATCTGGGTTTTTATTTAATCAACAGACACGCGCTACAGACATTAACTCCGCCACTGCCGCACCAGGGCGGTGCCAGTCCCAAGCCTGGATAAAGAGGGAGGTCGACTCTAATAAACACGACGATTACACAGCGTCGTTAAAGAGGAACAATAAAGACAATATCCCGCGCAGCTTAGGTCACCGCGTGTGCTCATTGTGCCACTGGTGACAACCGGCGGTGTCACCAGTGTGCTCATTGGTTGCACCATGAAGACTAGGTTACCAGTCCCCAGTACGCATAGACGCCACTAAACCTATAGGACGATACGCACCCATATAGGCGTAATTTGTGGGGTACGAGGGGTACCCGTACCCCCACTTTTGGACTGGGTGGTACCTTACCACCACTTTTTTAACAATGCCAAGCAATATTTTATTATTATGCTTTCCCACAGATCGGAGTCTCTGCCTTGCTTCGTGTATTTAGGAAAGTGGTACCCTCCACATTTTAGACCAAACTAAAAGTTACGCCCCTATACGTACCTAAGGACGATATAGGCTGCACGTTGTACGACAGGCTAACGCGCTGGATTTTACCTCTGCGACTTGGTTCGAAAAATGGCCCTGACACTGGCTATCAGTTGTAAATTGGAGGGTAAAATTGTGTTGGGCCAATGTTATTGGCCGAACATTGAATCGGATTTCAAACAAGGTGTGAACCGAGTTGGAAGTAGCCTATACAGCCACTTACCTATAGCAACCGTTACAGCGGCTCAACATTGACTCAACGTTATAAACAAGAAAGAAAATGAACTGTTTTAGCGAACTGCCGGAACTGGATTGTTTTCTTAACACAGAGGCGGCAATCTTGTTTGACAGGTGGGGCGCACTACTGAACTGATCTGGTCAAAAAAGAATTTTGAACTGATCTGGTCAAAAATTTTTTTTTTTACCTTTGTTTGGTGTTTCTTCAAAATTCCGGGGACAACTGTATACTGTGTCCTCCACTGTTAAAGGTGAGGGTCTTGTCCCCCTCACCCCCGGATCGCTGCCTCTAGTAATTATAAGCTACTATGCACACCTATGTAACAACCTACAACAATATTGATATTAATTAATTGGCCCTGTTAACTTCATTGACTAGAGCGTAGGCCTATTTCTCATGCACCTGCAGTGCGATGACGTTGGTTCATTTATGAAAATTTAATGTTAATCTTGGGTTAGCACGGTGCGTACACGGGTAGGCTACCTTAGTGACGTGGCCACATTCAAATGCCGTGGTGCAGGATCTCACCCCATCAATGTTAATTAATTCATTGAAAAAACGCAGTGTCGAGGCTATAAATTATGGACGCTATAGATCTATAAAAAAATGTGTACATCCAGGGGCGTCTATCCCCCCTAAGTCATTGGAGCAACGTCCCTTTTCGCCCTCTTTTCCCCCCTACCCGTTCCTTCCCCCCTAAAATGGTGGCACATACACTGACAGATCTTCCCCCACCCCTATTTCTTGGATGGAGCATTTGCTCCAAGGTTTCTATGGTGTAGACGCCCCTGTGTACATCTACATTTAATTTTAATATATATATATATATGGGGTGCGCTATAGCTTATTGTAATGATTAGCGTGCTGGACTCAGTGTGATTCTCCTTACAGATTTTATTTTAGTTTGGCCTACAGTTATAGTTAATGGTTTCTCATTTTAGTTAGTCTATAGTTACAGTTATAGGTAGTAGTCTATTATTTTCTAGTTACAGTTATAGTTACTGAATTTCTATTTTAGTTAGTACAATAAGGCTAAGCGAAACTGCCCAGGCCTTCAGACGCAGCAGCTGTGCATGTTAAATAAGCTTTAACGACGAGCTGCACTGGTTTCCCAGTCGCTTTTAGTACAAGTTCATCATTAAAGTGTTAAGACGCGTTACAAAATTGGCTTAGAGCTTCGAAAGGCTCTGAAGAATGGGTACATTCAGCTTCACGAATACACGACGCTCCATATTCACCGACATCCGATTTCGTTTTCCACTGCATAGCTCCCCGCGTACACTGAACACTTTCACAATAGCCTACGTTCTCATGTTTGTCGATATTGTAGCCTATATACGTTTTTATTTTTTTCAACAAAAATAACGATGAATTTTCGTTAGTGTTATTTTCACTATTTTTATAGTTGTGGCTACGATATCTTTTAGTTACAGTTATAGTTGAGTCATTTTCCGGTAATATGTCACATTCACTAATTGAAGAAGCCCAAAAAAATTTTGGGCAAATTACATTGATTTTTTTGGGGAGCAAATCTTCAATATTTCTATTTCACTAATATATATTTGGTTTTGCACTAATATGTAAAATTATGAAGTTTTTAGCAGAAAGAAAATAGCCCTACGAAAATGTTTGTCCACTCCGTTACTCCTTTACCAAAACACATTATGAGCTATTTATATATAGTAGACGGCTTCCTACTGCGTAGTTTGACATGCCAATATGTTCTTGGTATTAATGTTTATAAAATAAATATAAAAGAAATTACAATACAAATGATTTAAATAATTCCATCACATTTTAAATTTTGTTAAGGTGTTCCACTCCGTTACCGAAAGAAAAATAGGGAATCTAGTCAACGTAAAGTTGACTGTATTTTTTTGGCCAAATAACAAAATAAAAATCACTTCAGCTAATCATTACCAGTGATCAAATGGACAAAAAACATTAAAATATTTATGATGTTGTCTTAAAAATCTGCTCATAACATCAAAATTACCTAAAAAATTGCCATAAAAAGTTCCGCTCCGTTACCATTTGTCGAGAATTAAGCACAGAATGTGAAAAGTGAACTTTAAAAAAAACAGTCTGCCGAAGCAAAAATTTATTTAAAATGTCATATATTGTTATATAAGTTGTATTAGAAATGATAATTTAAGTAGACGACTTATCCTGACAGTGGAATAAATTTTAGTACCTCAAGGGTCACATTTATGGTAACTGAGTGGACAGTTAACGGAGTGGACAAATTATGTATCAGCACGGTAAATATCATATTATCTCTCATGCGTCCACATTAATCGTCGGTTCACTCATTATATAGCTTATAAATGTTATATTAAAAATATTATTTAAATTAAATTTATTCATAATCATTGCAAAAATGCAGTAACGGAGTGGATGTATTATGAAAAAACACATGAGGTACGTAATAAATGAAAATTTGTAAGAAATTTGTCTTAGCATTCAGATCCTGTATTAAGACATACTTACTTACATAGATCTTCACAGAAGAGATGTGTTAAGTTGCGGGACCAAAGAACTGAAAGGGTTGTGAGATACGAGATAATTTTCACATGTTAACGGAGCGGACATAATTTTCCGGGGACAAGTTAAAATATATTTTTAAAAATTATACTGAAGTTGTAAGTTTCTAAGTTGTATTTAGAAATATGCAATTATGTTTATTATAAAAGAAACAGTCACATTTTTTGGTTTAATGCAAATCATTTTGAAATTGTAGACGAAAGCAATATGTACTATAGCCTAGGGACGGTAACGGAGTGGAACATTTTAAATTCAAAATAAATTGTAATAAATTATTTTATTGTTCTGAATTACTTTCAAAGGTCTTAAATTGTTGACTGATCAATAACGTTTTAATCTAATCACTTAGCATGATCAGACTAGGCATTGTTTTCTTAGAAATGACCGGGGACAGCTGAATTGTCAATTTATGCATTTACCGGAAAATGACTCAGTTATCGTTAACGAAATAATTTTATTTTCGTAGTACTTTTTATTTTTTGTAACGAAAATAACGATGAATTTTCGTTATTTTTATTTTGGCCTATTTTTATAGTTATAGCTACGATATCTTTTAGGTACAGTTATAGTTATAGTTAACAAAATAATTTTATTTTCGTTAACGAAAAGTTTTGTTACCGTTATCGTTAACGAGAATCACACTGGCTGGACTGTCAATCGAGAGGTGGGGGGGGGAACTCAAATCCCCTCCAAGGCAGAGAGTTGTTTCGAGAATAAGCCTTCACTTGAGCCCCCTAGCCAACTCAGCTACACTGATAAGGCCTACACTACCTGTAGCCGTCACTGTCGGTGGGCAGATCAGACAGTGAGTGAGAGGACTGGTCACCCGCCCTCACATGCCGAACCTAGGAAAATTAAGTCGCCAACACTTCCTGGGTTAAATTAATTAAGGGACTGCTCGATCTCAACTCTCCATTAATATTATTGTATTGCGCTTTCTTCAGTGGCGTACTCTAGCGAACATAAACACTTCATGAAACAAAGCCGTAGTCTCGGTCTGGTATGTTTTGCGGGTCTTCAACGGTTAACAACCCAGAGAAACGCCATGCCACCGGTCCGGTCGTCCGACGGCCTGAATTATTAATCTTGGAATGCCGATCGGTGGGAGTCGAAAGACATATATGTCCATTTACCGTGACAGAAGCACCAATATGTTTGTCCTCTCGTTTATTGATCATTTTGCCGTGCATCTGGATGATCTGGGTCATCTAGGCTATCGATCGTCTTACTTACTGAACAACCTGTTAGTTCCTACCATAGTGTATCTCTTAAAGTATGGTTTCTACTTTCAGGGGCGTCTACGGTCTATCTCCCCCTAAGTTACTGGAGCAACTTCCCCTTTCCCCCTCTTCTCTCCCTTCTCCTTCCTCCCCCCCTAAAATGGTGGCACACACACTGACAGATCTCCCCCTTATTTTTGGATGGAGCATTTGCTCCAAGGTTTCTATGGTGTAGACGCCCTTGCCTACTTCCTACTACCAGACAATCACGGGGATTATCACGGCTGCAGCCGTATTAACGATACGGCGCCATGTATTCTTCTGGACTTTTTGAACCCAACATTCAAAGTTCAACAGGTGCAACTCTTCCGGTCAACGACAATTCGGGCCTACGACTAATAGGCTACCCGCTAACTTCTAATTAAGTACCCAGTTGAACTAAATGGAGCCTACTTGCGCAAATAATCTCTTTCTCGTGTCCTATACTTTGCTGTACATGAAATGGTTTCCAGTGCAGCATCCTCTGTCGGATCAAGAAGTTGATAAATGACAATAGCAATTTTACTATTAATTAAGTCTTGAGATCACTTCTTTTGTCCATCGTTTTTAGCTGGTTTTGCCAGATTATCACAACGTCTCGTTGTTTTTGCGCTTCGCCTGCTGACTCCTGTTCCTTGTCTCATGTTTGTACATTTTTTCCCCAAAAGTATTAAAATGCACGTTTTCCACTTGAAATTTGTGTGGCTTGCCCCTTTGATTCGCCTTCCTGTCATCATCGTCGTCGTCATCATCATCATCGTCGTCGTCATCATCATCGTCATTGTCGTTGTTGTTTCTCCTGCTCTCACATTCACTGCATACTTAAGGTTGAGACATTTAGTTCATAGTTTGCCGTGTGAATGACTCTCTTATTCAATTGTTATTGTAACTAGCAGGCTAACTTCTGCTGTGCTGGTGTTAATGTTCAAGGCATCAAGTCGTAATCAGGTCGCTTTCGAGAAGAGCAGTCCGTAAGAAATAGACAGCCTATAGTGGATAAGTTGAGAACGAAATGACACAATTAAGCGACTGAGCAGAGCGGACAGACACAGGAAGCGTGTTGCAAAATCTAGGTCCAGTAACCGAAAGAGTTCGTTCACGAAGAACAGTTTTGTTTTAGGTACGATCAGAGAAAGTTAGTCAGATGACTTTGCTGAACAGAAGGCAACTTTGGTCTAGAAAGTGGGGGGGGAGGGGTAGGCCTATCAATTGTCGCATCGTTTCCCATTCTGCTAAATAATTATAACGGTGCCTTTAATATTCCATGAACAACAACAACAACAACAACAACAGCAGCAGAAGCAACAACAAAGAAAGTGGGGGATTGGCCTATCAATTGTCGCATCGTTTCCCATTCTGCTAAATAATTATAACGGTGCCTTTAATATTCCATGAACAACAACAACAACAACAACAACAGCAGCAGAAGCAACAACAATAATAATAATGATAATAACAATAACAATGAACATGATGATAATGGTGATCACGATGATGATGATGCTCGGTAGGCTAATTGTTGTGAGTCTTGAGGGCTATAAGGCCTTCGTCCATGACAATAATAATGGGCACTGTTTCTTCTGGGTGTGAACAGTGGGGAGCACGGTACTCTCCAGTCCAAACAGTGGGGGTACGAGTACCCGTAAATTACGCCTATGTCGTTGAATAATTATAATAATAAGTCTGGGGAATAAGGACTGAGTTTAAGTATTGTGACTGGCCAGAGTTAAACGTTTTATAACAACTATGAGGCCCAATTTGAAACAAATTATTTGCTGAACAGGAAGCCAATGTAAAGATTTACGCAGAGTCTATAGCATAGACCTAAGCATATATCTCAGTCGATCGTCTGTGGACCGGAGCTAAAATGAATTTGTCGAACTGAATTTGAATTGAATTCACTTTCCATGGCTAGTTAGTGTTCATTCGACTGATGGTCAGCCTTTACACGCACTGACCTCTGTATACTGTACGCATTAACTTTTCGATCTGCCCCTCTTATGAGTGTTTCATTGAAGGCCAGTGTTCGCCTTCATTTGAATCGACTCCTCCTTGAACTAGCACTCTTTCCTTCGAAGCGGTGCCGTCCTTAGAGATATCGGCAGAAGTAACACACCTCGGGCGCAGTGTAAGCAACATGTATAATGCGATTCGAAACTATACATCCTTCGCTTGAAAGACGACGAGTGTTCGCGGCAAAGCACATCCGCTTGGATCTGTTAGAAACTCCAGACTGTTTCCCTTCTGGAGTTTAACAATAACGTTCACCGTACTGGTATAGACGACTGTTCCGTTCTTGGTCGAGTTGCTCTGTCCGAGCTGAGCTCTTTCGTCGATGAAGTCTGAGTCAACGCTGGTACGCGACCTAATGGCCAGTGTCTGTTGGTTGACGCACTTTTCGTTCAGACAAGTGAAGTCGATGCGACTGTGAACGCAAAACGTTCCTTCGGCGCTGACCGTAAAGCGCCTCTTCTTCTTATCGAACGTCAAGACGGAATGACTACATCTCTTCCAGCTGTCATCTGTTACATTGTATACAATGCATAATTGATGCAGCTGTATACTAGTATTATAAGTGGTATAATCGTATGTTTCACTTACATCTAGCTATGCTACACCTGATTAGAACCCGTAGATATATTATATAGGCCCTATCGTATCGTATCTAGAAATTTATAAAGCGCCTCTCGCACAATGACTACAGTCCCTCAGAGGCGCTCTCAGCACAGAAGCCCTGGGGAAACAGAAATGCCTCTAGGGAACGAGAGATCGACGTGGAGAAGCCAAACATTAGCTTGGCCCTGATTGGGGAAGGTCATTCCAGGTCGAGGGACCCACTACGGCAAACGCGCGGTGCTGGACCAAGGCAGTTCAAGTCCTGGAACCAGAAAGATCAAGCCGATTCGCAAAGCGCAACGAGCGAGAAGAAGATGCAGATGGCGGCTTTCGCAGATAGTTGAAGATATATTTCTGGGCAGTGCCCTGCTGAGATTTGGAGACAAGGAGGATTTTATAACAGATGCGCGCGGCAATAGGGAGCCAGTGCAGGACGTCAAGCATGTAATAGAGATACTGGAAAGCGGGGCGTCGAGCGATGAGCCTACAGCAGAAGCATTTAGAACAGGTTGCAGAGGGGGAGAGATGCTGCTTAGGGAGACCCATGAGAAGCGATTTGCAGTAGTCCAAGCGTGAGCAGAAAAATGTGTGAAGTACGGCGGTAAAGTCAGAAGGCGAGACCGAGCGTCTGTGGCCCTGAGACGCCGCAGTTGAAACCGCAGTTGAAAGAAACAGGAGTGAGTCAGGTTGGAGATATGCTGTGTGGATGTGAGGGAGAAGTCAAGTGTGACACCAAGTCGCAGACGGTGTAAGAAGAGAATTTCTCGGTCAGCAATAGAAAATTGTCAATTTGAGCTTAGCAAGCTGCTGCCTGGTCCCAAACCAGATCAACTGAGTCTTAGCAGTGTTTAGGCAGAGACGGTTATATAGTCGACATCCAGTAGTGAAGGTCAGAGACAAGACAGTCAATGGAGCGAACAAGGGAGAGTTGTACAGGACAGTTTCAGTCGCTGAAGCAGAATCTCATGGTCAACCATAAAATTATCGAACGCAGATGAAACATCAAAAAGCGACAGGACAGAGAGATGAGAGTGGTCAATGCATGTATATATATATATATATGCATATATATGCATATATATATAGGCCTATGCATGTATTTAGAAGCACTTTTACTTACACCTATTGCTGGTGCAGGCTTAAGTGAAAGAGGAATATATTTATCCATGAATAAGCTTATATGTATTTGCATTTAATAGTTAGAAAGAAATAACAACGAATTGGAAGATCATAATGTTACACATAATTATTATGTGCAGAGAGAGGTACATAGCTAGACAGAGTCATGTACAGAGCCAGGCAGAGAGAGACATAGACGGAGATACAGAGACAGATACAGAGACGGATGCAGAGACAGATACAGAGACAGATACAGAGACAGCCAAGTCAAGAATGTATTGTTAGTATTCAGAGTATAGTTATATCGTACCTTCTATCCATTTGTCTCTTAGACGAATACCGTCGAAGATCTTCTTCCTTGGAGAATCGTTACCTATTCGAAAACGAAAGTAGTTAAATATCGTCACACGTGATTTGACAAGTGTTCATACTCTGTTGTTACAGATGGCCTTGCGAAATAATTGCAAACAGACCTTATGTTGTTGTTTCTCTCTTTCTTGCATGTGACAGTCTTACATTCAGCTCATTTAAATAGAGACAGACAAACAGATAGACATACCGAATCGATATATAGACCGACAGACCGATCGACCGACAGACAGACAGACAGTCGGACAGACAGACAGACAGACAGAGAGGCAGACAGACAGACAGTACGTATTAGTCACATTGTGGTGTTACATTTCTCTTTCTACCACTCTCTGTCTGTCTCTTTTCATGGCAGAATTACAAATGAATTAAAGACCTACCTCCTGATGTCGACTTCTTCTGCTGCTGAAGATACTGAAAAGCAAATTACAAACAAAACTAAAGTTCACAATAACTTTACTTTGAAGTACCGGTACACTGGATTTTTTCGGCCTTCATCTTTAAGCAGCACCAAAATCATTTAAAACGCTTACGAAGATTGGGACATTCATCACCATAATCATGATCATCATCTTCAGCATGATAATCATCATCATCGTCGTCATAGCTATCATCGCCATCATCATCATAATCGTCTTAGTCAACATCATTATAACAATTATCATGATATCATCGTAATCGTCGTTGTCATCATCATCATCGTCGTCGTCGTCACCTGCAGCTTCTATGTCTTCGTCATCTTCTCCTTTATGTTTTCCTTTTCATCTTCTTAATTTTCTTCATTGGACGGACTTGGGTTTTTAGTTCACTTTGCGAAAGCGGACAGTTGCCTAAACGAGAGAAAAGTTAGGATGGGGCATTGTAGCCTTAGTACATAAATTTCTCCGTAGGAATGCGAGAAGCCAGATCTCTGCAAGGAAAGACAAAGTTGTCTTTCAACTCATCTATGATCTGATTTGCAATGTTTCCGAAAATTTTCATGTCGCACATCGCATGTTCTAATATAGATTACTACCATTTAATTCGCCAGGCAGCGCCACCGTTGGACCGCCGATACACGTGTCCATTGTCGAAGCGAGTTTTTGCCTATAGTTTGTTTTTTATATAAACCATGGTCAATTGGTCATAGTTAGGGGCAGCATTTTAAACTCCTATTAGACGCTAACACGTCTGACATAAGTGAACCTATTTGTAGGCACGCTCATTCTCTAATTACAGATTATGGTACGGATCGTTAAAGTTATAACTTTATGCAGGAGATAGTGGCTTCTGCAAATGAGGTTTCGGCTTAATAGCCGTAATTGCATGAAATAATGATGGATGACCTCGTGGGCGAAAGAGGAGAAGACAGCAGGCGACTATAGCGAGAGCACGCACACACGTAGATACTCATGCACGCAAACACTGATAGCAGGATCGTTAAAGCTAACTTCCGACCTGAACGTGCTTGGATCCTGGTAGGCCTATACAAACTATTCTCGTTCAGGGACCTATTCACTTTTAAGCCGACACATGTGTAGCCTATATATATGCGTATATAAATGCGTATATAATGACATATGCGTATATATTTAGCTTATACATATTAGGTATATAGATCATAGTAGGCTATAGGCCTATATCTTAGATCTTTGCATGTCTACAACTCTAGGCTACGTGCACATAAATGCATGTAGAATCCTGTATATATGAATATGTTTACACATAATAGGGCCTATATCTGGGTGCAACCAAACTGATGTACCAAAACTACCAAACTACTGTTTGAAAAGAATAAAATTAAGTATCTATTTTCAAGGTTTTATTGCGTAAGCTTAATATCCGTTTGGAACGATGGCGGTGCGTGGGATATTAGCTCTCGGCCATGCAGGAACGCAGCAAGCTATAGAATAATTATTGCGCTCTGTGCCAAGCGTAAATATAGCGCCCCAAAGATCAACTTAACCAATAACGACCAAATTTGCTATCTCCAATATAATATTTACTATAAAAATGTTCAAACGATAATTTTTAAATAAGCCTGCACTGTCAGGTAGGCTCTCTATCTATTAATATTACATATATTATAGGCCTATACACTTTTACTTGTTGTTACTTAATTTTATTACATTTATTTCATTTTAAATGGATATTATATTTCAAGCTAAAGTAATTAGTTTAATAATTAAACCATTCCTTCTCAAAGTTTGCGACCACCTCTTGAGCTGCGCCCTGTTCCATGGCACCGCTGGAACATCCCTCGGAACGGAACTGCTCTGAGCCAAGTTCTGTGGTGCATGCTAGGCTAGTAAAGCATGATCTGCTCAGACAGCGGAGTGCACGGTGTTAATTGATTAAAAGTTCTTTTTCAACCTCAATTATAAAAACAAAATTTCATTTTCTGTCATACAATTTTATCAAAAAACAAAAACCACATAAACACCTACTCCTTGCACACCAGTATATATAGGCCTATAATTTTATATTTAGGCCTATACGTTATAGGCTTACATGTATGTACTTATTCTAATGTAGGGCCTAGGCCTACTATGTATTTGGAGATTTACCAAAAAACTCTGCCGTTGACCGTTATCGTAATCGTAATAGCAAATTTGTATAGCGCCACTTTAAGAGAAACTCCTGAGAGGCGCCTCCGAACTGACAACTCTAATCCACGATCGAAAAGAATGGGTTTCAATCGCTTGCGGAAAATGAGCAAAATATGTCCGTACTCTGGTAGTGCCAGTCTCACTCAAACATATAGATTAATGGGTAGGACGATGCTATAATCATCTTTGTTATGACACATGTCGTTAAACTTTAGGCCTAACTAACGAGTTGCTGAAATGAATAGAGGCTTTATAAATCGTTAAACTTTAGGCCTAACTAACGAGTTGCAGAAATGAATAGAGGCTTTATAAATCGTTAAACTTTAGGCCTAACTAACGAGTTGCTGAAATGAATAGAGGCTTTATAAATCGTTAAACTTTAGGCCTAACTAACGAGTTGCTGAAATGAATAGAGGCTTTATAAATCGTTAAACTTTAGGCCTAACTAACGAGTTGCAGAAATGAATAGAGGCTTTATAAATCGTTAAACTTTAGGCCTAACTAACTAGTTGCTGAAATAAATAGAGGCTTTCTAAATCGTTAACCTTTAGGCCTAACTAACTAGTTGCTGAAATAAATAGAGGCTTTTTAAATCGTTATACTTTAGGCCTAACTAGGCCTAACCAGTTGCTGAAATGAATAGAGGCTTTATAAATCGTAAAAAACTTTAGGCCTAACTAACCAGTTGCTGAAATGAATAGATGCTTTTTAAGTCGTTAAACTTTAGGCCTAACTAACTAGTTGCTGAAATAAATAGAGGCTTTCTAAATCGTTAACCTTTAGGCCTAACTAACTAGTTGCTGAAATAAATAGAGGCTTTTTAAATCGTTAAACTTTAGGCCTAACTAGGCCTAACCAGTTGCTGAAATGAATAGAGGCTTTATAAATCGTAAAAAACTTTAGGCCTAACTAACCAGTTGCTGAAATGAATAGAGGCTTTTTAAGTCGTTAAACTTTAGGCCTAACTAACTAGGTGCTGAAATAAATTGAGGCTTTTTAAATCGTTAAACTTTAGGCCTAACTAACTAGTTGCTGAAATGAATAGAGACTTCTTGAATCGGCCCTTTGGCTTTAATTGACTGATTGCAGGAAATGAAGACGACGACGACGATGATAATGTGAGATGGTCTAATAATGCATTACACGTCTATAGAGATCTTGCAGTATTATATGATGAGAGGCTCCATATAGGCCTACTATAGCTTGATATACCCTTAATGTTTTATAAATTCGTCCATAACCATTATTTAATCAATTTATCGCCTACTCATTATTTCTCTTGCTCGCTTCCCTCTTCCTTGCATGGTTATAATGACGTGCGCACGTGTTTTGTGACAGAAAGTGAAAGAAAGAGATAACGAGAGAGAGAGAGACAGAAAGAGAGACAGGAAAAGGGGATGGAGGAAAGGTTGGAGAGAGAGAGAGAGAGAGAGAGAGAGAGAGAGAGAGAGAGAGAGAGAGAGAGAGAGAGAGAGAGAGAGAGAGAGAGAGAGAGAGAGAGAGAGAGAGAGAGAGAGAGAGAGAGAGAGAGAGAGAGCTACATATGCCTCCAGTATGATTTGTATTTAGTACAAATTGATCACCCTATCGAAACTGATATGAAATAAGTCTACCTTTTAATGTTTATTATTTAGTCTAGCTAACCCATATATACCCCTATAGTTACTCGCACGAATATAGATGGCTCGTATACATGCCAGGTCAATTTAGAAATCTGTGTCCATTTTCTCTAAAACGACGGAAGGTTGAAGAAAATGATTTACTTCTCAGTTGAAGAAAATGATTTACTTCTCAATTAAAGACAAGGATTAACTTCTCACTTAAAGTCAATGATTTACTTTCTCAATTAAAGCCAAGAATTACGAAAGTTAAGATTTCAAAGAAGAGTTTCCAGTTTCGCAATCATAGGCATACACTATGGGGGGAGCCGGAACACGTGCCCCCCAATAATTGAGATGGACTGTACACCCAATGCAACAAGTGGATAATGAATAACCAAATACCCTCATCCCCTACCCCAATATTTTGGACTGTTCGCAATCAATTTACTTCTATCCGTCTGCAGAATAGACACATTATCGTATACATGTCATATCGTGTATACATTCAATTTAAACCACTTAGTGATACTGAAGCCAGATGATGCCGCCACAGTACCTCATCTGTAGCCACCCTGTTCCTGATAATATTACAAATGTCACTTTACTACGCGCAGTTTCCGTTACATGCAACTCCTCTCACCTTATTCTTATCACCAGTGATATTTTACTTCGCTGATTAATTTTACTTCTAGTTCTGATTCACTTCTTTTGAAGTAATTTGAGTTCTGCTTCTACTTCTCGTTCTCAAATAATTTTACTTCTAGTTCTTATTCACTTCTGTTGAAGCAATTTTACTTCTCCTTCTACTTCTCGTTCTCAAATAATTTTACTTCTACTTCGAGTTCAGTTATTCACATAATTTTACTTTTCCGTTTACTGAACAGGTTTCATTCTACACACATTTTCTCAATTAATGTTTTATTTAGGCCTAAGCTTTAATTCCACTCAAAAATAGATTTTACTGACACGCAGTAGGCCTATATTGGACCAGTTCTTAAGACTTAACCTGACACCAATCAATAATTTTAGAGTTAATTTTTAACACTGTAAGAAAATATAACCGCGTAATCCCGTTGCAAATGAAGTTTCAAGTTCGTGAGTTTTCCTGAGATTAAAACTTCACAGCTGTCTTCAGTTTTATCATTTACTACTAGACTTCTGCATTTTCCATTTTTCTCCAATGTCTGGGTTGTAACTAAGTATCTCTACACAGCACGTTCCATTTTATTAGAAACGAAAATTCTTGACACACTCATTTCAGTGTGAAAGAAATATAATTATAAAAACAAACGAAACTTTTAAACCTTTTCTCTCAGGCATAAAGAATTTTGGAAATGTTTCACTGACTGGGTAAAGTAGGCTATGAGATTCCCGTCACGCATGAGTGTGCGCCAAATCCAAACAAGAAATGGACATTTGAAACATATTTCTGTAGTTCGGTACTAAAATAAGACTCCTAAAAATTAAAAGTTTCTTAATTTTCGTTCTAAAAATAATTATACTTCTTATTCTTATTCACTTCTGAAGGTCTTAATTTCACTTCTTATTCTATTCTCGTTCTTAAAATAATTTTTATTCTACTTCTACTTCTACTGCACGAAAATCAAATAATTATTATTCTTATTCGACTTCTTATTCACGAAAATATCACTGCTTATCACTAACCTACAACTCCCTACATTTCCAGCCCAAGTAGGCCTACCCCCTTGATCTCTTCACCATCCAGGCAACCCGCTCCACCTGACCAGTCTCTAAGCTCAGTCTTTCTCGACTCAGTCAGTATACTCATCTCAAGTTCTCCAACCGAGCCAAATCCAACACAGCACCACGCCTCTGGAACGATCTCCCCCTGAATTCCGCAGATTCTCGGTTCCTCCATCATCTTTCTAACCCGTCCTCCATCCTCCTCCTCATGTTCCTCTATCATCCCCCGGGTTTTCCACTCAAAACTGAAGTCTCACTTCAAGTATTCCTACCCTGACTCATCTGATCCTCCGCCTTCCAATTCTTCTCGCCCTATAAACGACACCCGCCTTAACAGCTGCTCTGCCTTTCTTGATCTGGGCCTCTGAAAGCGGACTCAGACCTCCACTGGACTACTCTCTGGAAAATCCTTCTGATTTAACTTAGCGCTGATGAATACGCTGATGTCCTGCGCTTATTAAAAATTAGATTGGTTATCTTCTCCAGTTCGAGAGCCTGTTTGACGTTGCTGTATTTTTATACAGGGCTAGTCATGGTCTATAGCAGTGGTCCTCAACCTGTGGTCCGCGGACCACTGGTGGTCCGCGGACCACTGGTGGTCCGCGGCCATCTGCCTGGTGGTCCGCGAGCAAGGTCTACAATTTAGATTTTTTACAATTAAAAGCATGCAAACAGACAAATTTTGTCAATTGTTAAAATTTCTGTTTCTTTTCAATCACTAAAATCGGCTAGATGGCAGCAAGAAACTAATAATGCGAGGATTTATGGTAAAAAATAAATTTGTATTAATTTGCTTTTGGCACAATTTTTAGTGGTGGTCCGCGACCGAGACACAAAATTTAGAAGTGGTCCTCGAGTGTAAAAAGGTTGAGAACCGCTGGTCTATAGCATCAATGTACCTTGCTGACTTGTACCTTCTGTTTTTCTTTCTTACCATCAGGTCAAACCTATGGTTAGCTAGGCCCCTACTTCTGACGAGCTATTTCGAATCGTCTCACCCTACTAAGGAAAGACCTACAGGTTTTGTGCCTTTTCGGACACTGATCCACATTTATCTTTGGAGCTACTATCACTAACTTTTGCTACCCTTCAGTTTTTGTACATTGTTTCGCGAGCAGTTGACAACTTACGTGTTTCAACTTTTCTCGCTTTTGAGATGTATGTATGTATGTATGTATGTATGTATGTATGTATGTATGTATGTATGTATGTATGTATGTATGTATGTATGTATGTATGTATGTATGTATGTATGTATGTATGTATGTATGTATGTATGTATGTATGTATGTATGTATGTATGTATGTATGTATGTATGTATGTATGTATGTATGTATGTATGTATGTATGTATGTATGTATGTATGTATGTATGTATGTATGTATGTATGTATGTATGTATGTATGATGTGTGTGTGTATGATGTATGTATGTATGTATGTATGTATGTATGTATGTATGTATGTATGTATGTATGTATGTATGTATGTATGTATGTATGTATGTATGTATGTATGTATGTATGTATGTATGTATGTATGTATGTATGCATGCATGCATGCATGCATGTATGTATGCATCAAGACGTTTATGTTGTGCAATTCTATTGCCTCACAAAGCACTGCACATGTGTTATCTTAGAACTGACCTAATTATTTGCGTTCTAAGATAGGCTAAAATATATGCTGAACAAAGTCAAATGAAACAATATGTAAATGTTACAGGATGGGCCTATTGTTCTAGAATAATGGTCTAACGCAATGAGAAGGATGCATTAATAAACATGATTTAATTGTCTAAATGACAATGATATATAAGCCCTACTAATTGATAATAATTTTTATTTATGCTAGAAAGTGGAAGTGTTGGAGTTACACAGGATGATGCAAACTTTGTTCTTGTTAAAAGCCACGCGGAGCAGTTTGGCCTAACTATCAATATCTTCTTCTATAAGGGAAATATGTCGCTTAGGCAGAGGTTCAGTCAGGTTCGGCTCTATAGGCAGAAATCCCTGGGACATGATGGAAGACAAATGGGTGGATGTGGGAACATTAGGTGGTAGAACTGCTGTGAATATATTATTATGAATTAACAGAGAGGTCTGTAACCTGTTTATCAGTGAAAAACTATAAAATATATTGAGATTATGAATTAATATAAGTAAATAATAGAGGTCCACAAATTCTATCAGGTCTTTGTTAATAATTCTATCGCTAATTCTATATCTCTATCTCATCATCTGTCCGTCCATCCATCCATCCAACCATCCATCCATCCATCCATCCATCTATCCGTTCATCCATCGATCCGTCCATCCGTCCGTCCATCAGTCCGTTCATCCATACATCCATCCATCCATCCATCCATCCATAAATCAGGTGTAGATACATCCATCCACCTGTCCAGTGTCCATCCGTCCGTCCTTCCATCTATCCATTATATTGACCAAATAGCACAGAGCTCGTACCTCATAATTCGTGGAAAGCGAATCTCGTCTTTTGACGCAGCACAGACCTTTTTCTTTCCCTTGCGTCTTATTGATATTGATGACCGTTTGTGTCATTATCTCAGTACCATCCCTCTTCAGTTGACTACAGTTCGAAGTGCACCACAGGTCACACAGTTCACAGCCCTGGCTGCCAGCAGAGCGCATCTGCGGCTGTCGTATCGTCATGTATAGCACCAAAGTGAGCATTGTGCACAGGTGTAGAACGACGAACCCGACGTTGGTGCCAATGAAACGCTTTCTGCGACTGGATAGAGGCTTAAGCCGGAGGTCACTGTAGGTTAATTCATTTCGTACGCTCCCGTTGTACCGAGAACCTCTGAATCCGGTAGTAACGGAAACCGGAGTTATGTACTCCTGAGAAATGAGGTCAGGTCTCGGCATGACCCAGATCTATGCGATGCAGCAACGGATTCAATAGACGATCGAATGAATAATTAGTCGATGGAATGGGATTGAAATAAGACTTGAACTAACTGACTATAATATGACAGAGTCAGCGGCGCTCGACCAAAGACTAAAAAGAACGACTGATCGGAAGTGCTTTAAATCACATAGCAATTTAAGCACAGCTGGTAACGTGGATGTTCAGTCTATTCAATGATAGACGTGTTTTCATTCTAAGTCTTTGTATATACAAACAGTTACAGCGCGAGAAAAAAACAAGTCCAGTTGTTGAAAGAAGTCCTTGTTGAGCTTCACGACATTTCTAAATCGCAGAAAGTCTTAAATAATCGTGCGTGTTGAGCTTATATAGTCCAGTAACGTTAACGTTCAAACTTCCGCCATTTCGAACAATACCGTGCCTTGCAAAATGGCCGATACCAGTTTTATTGCCCTTTCTCTTAGTTACTAAATTAAGCCAACTTATTTATAGGTCTACCGCAGTCGTGGTTTCCCAGAGGTCACGAACGCATGCGTGAATGCGTGAAATTTATTAGAATATACGCAAAGGCGGCCGGCTGATCCGAAACTCACGATTACAAACCTAGTTTAGCTGTTACATCCTTACACGGAAAACACCCGATTCAAGTATACGGTAATATTTGCCAGGCCTCTGTATGTCATATGCGTTAGGCTTATAGGATGTATACGCGGAAAGAACAGTTTATCTATCAGCCTATAAACCAATATTGGACAATTAGACCAACGAAGGCCGTCCGCCAGCTATAGGCCTACAGTTTGTATTTGTGTACGTCTGGGGTCTATAGGCAGCGTCTAATTAGCTAGCCTACTTAACATATTTCATATGCATAGGCAGTGGCGGCGATCTTGTCTGAGAGGTGGGGGGAACAAAGTCGGCCACGATCTCGTCGACGACCTTTTTTGGAAAATCTTGTGCCAAACAAAATTTTTTCTGCCACTTTATCTCGGAAAATTTTCCATTTCATCTCCGAAAAAAGTTGATGACCTTTTTTTTAGTCCTTCGCCTCTTTTTAACAACTTTTTCTTACACTCTCCTTTCTTTTTCCCCCACTTATTTTCCCACTTAAATTTTCACCAATTTATCTCGGAAAAATGTCCATTTCATCTCCCCAAAAAGTTTATGACTTTTTTTTAGTCATTCACCACCTTTTACTACCTTTTCCCATTACTAATTTTTCCCATCTCCCAACAATAACAACCGCCTCGCCTCCTAACCCTTTCTTTCTATCATTTATCATTTCCTTTAAACAAAAATTTTCCCACTATTTTACAAATTCCTTCTTCTTTCTCATAATTTTGGGGGACACTTCTCCTCAAAATTAGGAATTTTACCTCGTCTGGTCACAAACTCTGCGAAAACCCTCACACACAATAACATTTCTCCGCCTTTTTTGGTCTTTCTTCAAAAAGGTGGGGGGGGGGACAAATGCATGGAGTGTCCCCCCCACTCTTAAAGGTGAGGGGGGACATGTCCCCCGTCACCCTAGATCGCCGCCCATGTGCATAGGCCCTATACAGCCTATAATATTGAATATACAATGTTTTCGTTAGATAGCAAATTACTCACTGGATTGGATGTATGCAGGCATAGGCCTATATTTAGCTATAATATTATGCGTGCGCATGAAAACAAAACAAACAATTAAACATAATTATAAAACAGATAGAAGCAAACACGAATCAGCAAAGAAGGAGAGAATATATCACATATACTAAAGATTAACCCACACTTTACATTTTTTCTTACATCTTAAATCATTTCAAACAAAAAAATGTCATCGGATATGAAAATTAGGCCTATAAGGCACACGAAATTAGAATCTATAATAATAGTTTCCTTATACGTAAATTTGTCCGTCGTAGGACGCTACGTCAGAAACGGCTTCTGTTCTATTGTGAAACCGTTTGTGACGTCAGTACTGCCGTCTTGACGACGGCGGTCTTGACGACACATATAGGCTTATAATATGACGTCATAAGATGACGGGTTAATACTCTAACACTATATACGCCGTCATAATTATGACTGTAAAATACACTAGTTAATAATATAATAATGGAACAGAATTGTCATCAAGTGTGTCATTGTGTGTGTCAGTGTGTATGTGTGTAAAACAAAACAAATGTTATGCTCCTCTCATATGGCTGCAATGACGTCACAATGACCAATGACGTCACAAACGGGACGATCTTTCGTTCAAAGTAAATTTCAATATACCGTAAGCTCTGTTAAACTAACGGCTTAAAACGCGCTTAAAATAATTTATTCGCTAAAACGCTGCGAAAGAGGTTAGCGGGTTTAAAAGGGCCAGAAACATAACGAAGTTAACTGAAAACACCACCCAAAACGGCATTTGATTTGTTTTAAAATTTCTTTCACCGTATTAGGACGGCCAAACATCTAGTTTAAATATAATGGCGATAGGCTATAGCAAAAGTACTAAAGTGGCGGTAACCCTGAAGCTTATTCACAGGCACTCAGTCAAAACAAAATCGACAGGCAGGCTAGGTCAGGTTCAACCCCACATGAAGATCAAATGATCAGACAGGTATAAAATCACATGGTTACGGTGGATGGTGTTTAGAATCAGAAGGGAATAGGTCCTAGGAGGAATCAGGATAAGATTTGTTGATGAGCAGAGGTTTAACTTTTGAATGAAAGACGTGAACACAGACTGTAATTGGTGAAAGTATGGCAAATTTGTAAGATGGATCACGTGATATGTTGCGCAGCCTCATGAGAGACAGAAGCAAAGCCCGTGGTCGCAGAGTAAAGCTGAAGACATTCTGTAGTAGCCTATCTGAAAGTTCAGTTTTATACAAATATTCGGAAAACACTTCTTACATCTTTTTCGTAAGCTTCGCTGAACACAGCTGAAACTAAATATATTAGGACTAATATGGCACAAATTACTGAATGACCTTTCCATTTTCCAATCCAGTATTTAAGTGCAATCATCTGTAGTTTAATTGTGTCATCTATATCGGAGTTTTATTTTAGCATATTTTTCCCAGATGCTACGACTCACTTCTTCTATTACTAAACTATTTCATGAAGCATAACGGTGTTATCAGCGTGGTTTAACGGCCAGTTTAATCATTTATTTGTGTCTTAAACTTTATCAATAACCAGTTATGTTGTTTCATCTATTTTCATATAAACGTTTGCTAGTGTAGAATTTGTACCCAGATAATATATTCTAAGTCTAATCTAATCTAATCTAATGACTTCTATAATAGCGCCATTAGTATACCGAACAAGGCCTCAACCAACGGTCGCTTAAATTGAAACAAATTTCCATCTGATGGGGACGATCGGTTAAAATCAGAAGCATAATATGGAGTCAGGCTACTGTGGATAAACAAGTTGAAACAGACGAATATTAAGTTTAGACCTGAGAGACATAACAACGCGAGCTATTGTCCATTTATCACATGTGATATTTTGCTGGTGTAGGCCTATTGCTGGTGTGAGAGGTGAGCAAGAAGCTGAAATAGGTCAGCTTGTGTAATTGTTCATTTCAAATGATTCGCATTGCCCACTTGTAACGAGGCCTAATGGTTGAGTCGTTATTTAGGACCTGCTCTGCATATTGTGAACGTGAGAAAAATAAACATGACGTCGCAGTGGGTGTGTGTGGCCGAGTTTTAATCACGGAGGAGAAGGAGGACTGTTTGCCTATGGATCGAACCCTCACCCAAACTTGATACACCTTGAACAAGTAGCATACATGCTCTGATGTACATGAATGGTGCAGATCACTCTAACTGTTAAAAGCCCCGAGAAGAACATTCAACCCAGACAGGAGCCAAGGGTTCAGCTCTTGGCGAATGTGACCGTCATCGATTGCCTCGCATAAAAATACACCAACCTATTATATCTACACCACTGCAATGCATTGTTCTCGTTAGATATAGGCGCTTCAATGTCAGGATCTATCGTGAAAGGAAACAATCGTCTCAGTTTGGAAGTAGTGTCGTATACATAATTGTCCATAATATTTTATATCATCATCATTATGTTTTTAATTAATTAATAACTTCTATCGCATCGCTATCTAATACACACCAAAACAACGCCGTAATCAGGTAAATATCTATAAGATGAGTCCACTAAGACAATTAGGCAACCTAATGGAGTATGGTGCATAAGCAATTTAGAAAACGTGAACTGTAGGTTGAGAACGAAATGGCATAAGCGACTCAGCAGAACGAACAGATAACAATACTTATATCGAGTGTCGCACATGTTTTCTTTCGGTAGCGCTCTGGATGTGCACTCTAACGAGTACTGGTTTGAGCCTGCTGACGGATTCCGTGTAAAGACATTGAACAGAGTTATTTACTTGCCTCGCACCTCGCCCCTTAGAATTTATAAGTACAGCTTATCGGTTCTAGTAGGTAGACAGATGTTCTCCAGTGTAGCTGTCTATTACAGTAATATGATTGACACTACTTGCCACTTTTGGGTGCATTCATAGTTGGAATTCTTCTACACAAAATGGTGAACGAAAACTAATTGAAATTTCTAAGGAAGTAACCAAGTATTGTTTCAACACAATTCAGCAATCATATGGGCCTACATTATTTGTCACGGATTGAAATGCAAACGTTAACCTGTAACATGTAAGCGTCATAATTGGCTATTAAGTTCGTCAGGCTTTCCCTTTCTTTTCAAAGGAAAAAGGAAGGAGAAACTTGTTACTAATGATTATAGACTTCCAGAAAGCGTTTGACTCAATCAGACACGAAGCAATGCTGCCGGTGCTAAAATAATTCGGAGTATACAAAGAAGGCTGACACAAATGATCGAAAATGTATTAGAAAATGCCAAGTCAGCGGTCAGAGTATAGGGAAAGAGCTAGGTGAGCAGGGCTGTAGTCGAGGGTATACGCGGGTATACAGCGTGTACTCACCTCTAGAGACCGTATACTCACCTCACAAAATATTTAAATTTATTTATATTAAAATACTGTAGCGTATACTCACAAAAAATGTACCGTATACCCACCTATAATTTGTTTCGGCAAACTAACCCGTAGCGTATACTCACCTCTAATTTTACCACTACAGCCCTGTAGGTGAGTGGGTCAACATCTCAAGAAACACAAGACAGAGGGACCCTATCTTACGAACGAGATTCATTACATGTCTGGAAAGAGCGATGGACAAAATCCAAGGCAATGGGGCAAAATTGCAGTATCTGGCTAGAGAATCAATTGCCTTAGGTTTGCGGACGACATATCTATAGACCCGATCGAAGGACAAACAAAGACCATCCAGGACACTGTGGAATTTCTCCACAGTAAAGAAACTAGGCTTGGAATTTTAAAATGACTTTGTTAGAAGAAAATCATGTAGCAATTTGCTAATAGGTGTTGACTAATCTGACCCTGGTGAAAACGGAAATCGTGGTTAGCAAACTGAAATTTTAGCGGTTGTATGGAAAACAAGATGGTGGCGGCCAAAATGGTGGTCAATGTCTTCAACTGGCTATAAGTAAAGTCATGTATGTGATGGAAACACGATTTTAGAGTCTAAATTAACATTTTCGGGGTCAAGGAAGACCGGATATCGCTAGAAAGAAGCTGACTACCCAAGTCTTCGTAGAATTTTCTATGTTTAGGTTGGAGTTCGCACACTTGAAGCTAGTATGACTTCACAATCTGAATTTCGATCCTTAGTCAAAATTTACAACTCCCGATGATCTCTTATGCAGACTAGGTCGCTGACAAAGAGATTAGGGCAAGAACAACAGTCCAGTGTGCCACCAGTTTCTACCAGATTGCGGTTCTTCTGTTGTATCATAGAAGCTTCACATAAGATCGGCCATTGTTGACTTCATTTATTCATTTCAACCGGTTTGGCTTCCCCATGAAATAACTAAAATAACTAAAGTTGACATTAACGAAAAGTAAGGCAGTAGAAACTCACTGGATGAAAATCACGTGAAATGACTGGATGTTGGGCTTTAAACTGCCTCTTTAGATCGCAGAGGGACGTATAGGAGAAGTGCCTTTCAGGGTCCTTAGCAAAAGAAAACACTTTCTGGAACAAAGTCTGGAAAGGTACAGCGCTTCCTGGTCGTGCATTCCACCAGGTACATGCTTAGACTGAACACACGGATAAGCAACTGCATACCCAATTTTTTTGGGAGAAAGTAAATCTACTTGCTAATCAACCAATCATTGAAGATATTTCTGTTGCACATTCCAATACGGTGACCAGGTTATATAAATACAAACAATCAAACATAAAATTATCCCGTCAGTTTATTTGAAAGATGACGCATTGTTATATAACAAAATTAAGATTGTTTCCTGTAAACGTATATTCGTAGCTATGTATCATTTAAGACGTTTAACATAACACAAAAGCGCTGGTACAGAGATTTGCTTGTCTTTTTTGTATACCCTTGTAATTAGCGATAACTGAGTCAAGGTCTGTTGAGTACAAAAAACGACATAGTGTCACTGCAGTGAAGAAGCTCCGGCGGTCCGGCGAAGACCTGGATGCTGTCGTTTGTTGTCAGCCTCAGCAACCCGTACAGGAAACTACGATAACAATAGGATGGTTTTGGGTGGCCTCCGACCCGAGTGATGTTTTCGGCATCTCTGAAGTAAGTGGCATTGTTGACACGGATCTCCTGCCAGTAGATCGTCTTCTGAGTGTCCGGTGTAAAGCGGCTGTTGCAGGTGAAAGCCAGACTGCTGTGGACGATGTAGATGCCGCTGTACCTAACCGTGATGCGGCCATCCGCGTCAACTGTCACGCTCGATTGATTCAGCTTCACATTCCATTTATTCAGCAAAGTTCCATCTGAAATATTACTCTGGCCACTGTATACCTGCTGAGTCTTAGACTAATGTGGATGGTTTGTAAAAAGTGTACACAATTTTGTTGTGAGTCACCTAAAAATTGTTGCAGAGAAGTTCACAGATTGGTGATGAGTCAGATCTTAACATTAGGTGTTGAGCTAATTCCACACTGTTAGACCGATTCTCTGTGGTATTTACTTAAAGCGTAGAATACTATTTGTTCGATAATTATTGAAGATTGAGGAAATTACGCTTTTACGTATAAACGAGATTATGGAATGCACGCCAGTTTGGCTTTGGTCTGCTGACCGAAGAACACTTCGAAAACAATTTAAAGGACACAGGGAAATTTGGAGAATAGGCCTATAAGGAAGTATATGTAACATTGTATATGTCGGGGAACAAATAATTGATTTTGACAAATGTGGCATTCATGTCCAATGTATGTGCATTAGATTGGATTCATATGGGATCTACACTAGTCCCGTATGAGAATATGGGTCCTATATGATCTGGATGCTGGCAGGATTGCTTGTAGCGCGGAGTTAAACCAGATTAGATGCAAAGTACAACAAAAACTTTATGTGCGTACGTTTATATACACTATCTAAACACTATCCACTTTAGCTATCTGCCTTAGGTCTGCCTGCTTGTTGATTTTACACAGCTTTTGGGGTGGCATTCAGAAATTGATTTTTTTTATTATTTTTAGATTAATTTTAGCTGAGTAAGGCATACACTTTGTGATAGGATTCGTAGCTCCTGACGACCATTTTGGCGAAGAGTTATGCATGACCATTACAAACAGGACTTCGTGGCCTGATATTTCTGGCCAATAAGTTTCTGTGGGAAGGCAGTTAACAAACAACAGACGGCTAAAGACAGATGTCTCACCTGCGGTTTTGTGGCAGTCTTCTTTCGCTAGATGCAGTCTGAGTTCGTCGTCTGAATTCTCGTCACAATCTGCAGGACAAAAGGTTGACACAGAAAGAATTTCAGGCCAAACGTTGAATATTATTTCAGAAGAACAAGCATAGTTCTATCAGTTATGAGAGGTAGGTTGTCTATATATGTAAGCAGAGATCGTCGTTATTTCAGAAGAACAGAGATGAACAAGATAACAGAGACAAAATATGCAAGTAGGTTACATTACTGCTTTCTAATGCGTCAGACGGTTACTATCCAGTGCACGAGATCCTATAAGGCTTAAGGAAGAAACGATGAATCTCCCATTAGTTCTAGTATTCATGCTACTACTTAAAATCGAATGGTAATGGTCATGATCGTACAGAATTAGGACAGCTGCAACCTATTAGGGCCTATAAACGTTTCTCAGCCAGTTTTCTAGTGTAATATGGCAGCCTATATTAAGCAATTGCTTATTTGCTTTATTAACAGAGGAGTTGCACTTGACATCCAGCTGCAAGAGTTCACAAAAGGTCAATCGCCGCCTGTTAAAGACGCCTCAATTGTAGTTTATGTTACTGAAAATATCGTCATTGATCTTTCCGCTGTTGCTGATGATGTTGTCAATGATGTTGACAGCAGCAAGGATGTAGTCCATGTCATAGGCGTGGGGGAAATTTCATTGGTGGGGCAAGATTTTACTTCTAACCGAAACAAAAATGAATCCCGAATAATTGGCGTCGTGCATTTATAGTAACTAACGCCTATTTGCCAGATAAACAAGAAAAATTTGGGGATTCCCCACCCCGCCTCCGACGCCTTTGGTCCACGTGCGCATGTATAAAAGTCCTTAATAAAGAGCTTTGCAAGTAACTCACAAATCACGAATACAAGAATGACGGTGATGCTGACCACAGTGATAAGGAAAAAAGCATACAGAATAAGCTTAGTTGCATTTCCAACTTAAGACCTACCTTCTCGATTTCAGACCTTTCAACTGGCGTATACACCATAGGCTGCCACTCGTATTGGACTGATCTTCTGGATATAGACTTGCTTACAACTTGATTTTGGTGCGTCATAGGATGAGGCCTTTGACATTTAACACCGACGCGATAAATGCTTAGTAATTACGTATGATAGGTTCTTAATGCTGCAGCAGAAATAATAACTGCGATAAAAAAATTGAGAATGATGATGAGTTAAGAATAATAGCATGCAATCAATTTTAGATAAGATCATGATGTCATTGAAAACAATGTATTTATAAGTGTATATATTAAAATTAAACCTACCTTCTAAAATAGAATGCTTGATGGCCTACAAAAAAAACAACTTCGTAGATTTAGTTCAAAATCATCATCTCAGCATAACATTACCATCACTTAAGAAGCATCAACACCATACACCACACCATTTTGTTCACTACTTACTATCTTACACTGTTTACTTTCACTGACTGGTCTTCTGGGTTTCATCAGACTTGACTACTGTAACTCACTTCTTATCGGAATCACTAAGCGATATTTACACAAACTGCAAATGTTTCAGACTTCTGTGGCCAGAATAAAACAAAACCCTTTTAAAGAAGATATCGGCATAATATTATCACACCCGTATTGCACTCGCTACGTTGGGTGATTGCAGGCGGTGCTCCATCATACCCTTAGGGAGCTGTGTGCCCCATCGGTCTCATCAATTCATACCCCTATGCAGCTGCTCAAGATGTGTCGGTTGCCTCTTCGAAGCAGACTATCACATCGCAGCCAATATTGTAATTGTAATTGTAATAGGCTTTGTTGTGGCTGGTCAAACTTTTCGAATAGGTTTCTTAGCAACCTACCACATTAGCGCCTTTGTGTCTCTGCCTCTATTCTGTAAACGTTTACAACCATTGATTCGATCATGGTTTTGTGTTTTCAGATCAGAAGAGTATCTGATGAATAACTCTTGTAGAGTAGAATGCTACAGTTATATACATACATTCGTATACAAACATGTATCCATGCATACATACATTATGCATAAATACATACATACATACATACATACATACATACATACATACATACATACATACATACATACATACATACATACATACATACATACATACATACATACATACATACATACATACATACATACATACATACATACATACATACATACATTCTTACATTCACAAATACATATATACATACATGCATACATACATACAATATCATACATACATACATACATACATACATACATACATACATACATACATACATACATACATACATACATACATACATACATACATACATACATAGTTACATGCATGAAAATTTGATCCTGATCCGCTTACTGCTCGAGACAGACTGGAGCACGTGACCTGTTCAAGCCCCGCCTTCTTTCCGCCTGGTGGTGACGTCACTGCTGACGTTGACTCCGCATTCGTCCGCGAACACTGTACGAATTCGTCGTTCTCTGTATGAACGCCAGGTGTCGCTGAATTCCACAGCAAACAAGTCGCAAGTATGGCGGTCGTCATGAGGTTGACGATGAAAAATGCCGCCGATATGGTACACATCTTCAACCGGAAACGACCCTCATCGCCTAAGTCGCACCTCAGTTCGCTGTACGGCTGGACGGAGACCTGGTTTCGAACCATGCAGTGTTGGCTGGCCGGCAGGTAACTCGCCTGCCGATTATAGTCGCTAGCCATCGTCTTCCGTATTGAAAAAAAATCAGGGAAGACAATCGTTTTCTGCTGTATATCAATCGTGTTTCCCTGTTTCATTCACAGCAACCGTAGAAACGTCCTACATCCAAATGAACAATATACTGTTCGAATGTCATTTCTTCTCAGCGTCCTCAGTCATCCTGCATATGTCAATTAGGTCGAAATAATACACACGTAAAAGCTGCTTCTCTGTTAATAGGTCTATTTATACAATAGGCCTAGCACACAACGGTACAGTGATATATCCGGCTGCTGTGCGTTTTCATTTAGCTCTGAACTCAATATCATCATCATCAGGGCCCATGAACTGCAGCTGCAGGATCTTTCGATGTTCTCCGTGCTCATGGCAGTGTAGCATGATTTACAACGAAACATTTGTGTAAGATTTGTAAAAAAAATGTGCACCGCCTTTGCTTCTTGCCAACAGCATCGCTCTACGCTTATAAACATCCATACTACACACAGAATATATACAGGAAAATGTAGCCATACGCTTAGGCAGTAATATTGGTCCTGGTTTAGCAATAGGCCTATAATGGTAATAGGCCTATATGCTAATGGCAAGGAGTGCAGGCAATCATAAGGTGCCATGTTATATAGACATTCGAATGTTTAAACTATCGCTTTTGTTTTGCATATAGGGGGATTATAGTTTGGCCCTCGATATCAATCCACTGAAAGTGCCAGAAAATGGGACAAGAAGTGAGGCAAGGAGAGGGGAAGGTGAGAAGGAGAGAGCATAGAGAGCAAATATGGAGAAGGTGAAGGGCCTATGTCAGATTATATGTCTATAGTGTAAGTAACCTACCTGTAGTGGTCGCAGATAGTGATGAATTGGGATTCGTTAAGACCTTGAACAAAACTCTTTCCGTCGTATTGAGTTAGTTCTGCTCTTATTCATTCATGTAGTCTAGTATAATAGGCCTACATGAATCTCTTCTCCCTTTCTGGCTAAATTTGCGTCGATTTCAATTCCGGCCTAGATGTATATAGTAAAAACACGCTGTTTCAACATTTCGGCTCCACTTACGCCCTCTTGCGAATTCACCTATAAAACGAGCATGGTGTCGGTATATGGTTAATAGGAAGATCAGGCGATGCAGTCGTATACCGAGGCTGAGAAAAATGAAGTTGCCAACACGTCAAACACACGACTGCCTCTTTGGATTAACTTAAGGCATTGCTATTTTAATCCACGATACCCAATCGAAAAATAGTTCCCCTGGTATTGCTGGCCTGTTGCGTCAGCGAACCCAACGAGTGCATGTGTCGTTGAAAGTAACGTCGAAAGACCATTTGATCGTGACAATCATGAGTTCGTACTTATGACTGTCACGAACATTGTCATCTACAGATACACTTCTTATTTCGACGTTTCCCTGTCTTCCTGACTTATTCGTTATCGCTCAGTTTAGACCCAGATGGCAGAACGATGTTCTGCGGTCATCGACAGACTTCATCTTTAAGCGCTCTTTCTGCAACCAATCTAAGAAAATGAGTTTCTATGCAGGTCTTGTAGGAGAGAGAGAGAGAGAGAGAGAGAGAGAGAGAGAGAGAGAGAGAGAGAGAGAGAGAGAGAGAGAGAGAGAGAGAGAGAGAGAGAGAGAGAGACAGACAGACAGACAGACAGACAGACAGACAGACAGACAGACAGACAGACAGACAGACAGAGACAGACAGACAGACACACACACACACACACACAAACGCACACAAACGCACACACACAGTCAGACAGACAGACAGACAGACAGACAGACAGACAGACAGACAGACAGAGACAGACAGACAGACACACACACACACACAAACGCACACAAACGCACACACACAGTCAGACAGACAGACAGACAGACAGACAGACAGACAGACAGACAGACAGAGGTCACATTAACACAAACGACGTCATCACAACACGAGAAACAATGATTCGCTGTAACAGTAATTATTATAGTGAAAATATACAAGTTCAGTTGGCCCTATAGATTAAAAGAAGGTGCAAAATTGCTGTCATCGTCCTCGTCTCATTTTGTCAACTGAACATTGCATGTCTATTTCTGTGTGTGTTTGTAGCCTAGCAACGTAGGGAGTGTCGGTCGGTGAGGATACCTGCATGCCGCGAACGCTTCATTCGACTGTTAATGCCATTTCTCATTCTCTGTTAATTCTGGGAATAAGAAATGGCAATTAACAGTCGAGTGAAGCGTTCGGGGCATGCAGGTATCCTCACCGACTGACACTCCCTACGTTGTAATTGTATTCCTAGTCTATTGTACTACGTTGTGATTGTATTCCTAGTCTATTGTAATTGCAATTGTAATATCTGACATTTACAGTGGTTTTTTCTAGGAAAAAAGGTTCCGGAACTGAATAATTGTGGAAGGGCTAAAATTCCGAGAAAAACGGGATTGGGGGCTGGGATGGGCCTTAATAAACACTGAAAACAGTTCACAACACTGAAATTAAATTAAAATAACTAAATTATTGTTTTAATTATTAAAATAAATAAATTATTTTTTAGTAGCTGAAAAAGGTGCCGGAACGCCGTTCCGGCGCGATGCGCCTGGAAAAAGCACTAGACATTTATAAAGCGCCACTACAATGAAAGCTCATCAGTGGTGTTCCCGACCCGAACCAGTGAAATTGATGATAGAACTCGCGCCCACGACTCCATCATACCGAGTCAGTATAGTCTCTTAAATATAAAAATATGAAATTGATATTTCTCATATAGTAATAGCGAGATTTTTGCATGATCTAAATAGAAATGAAGAACACGGATGAACGACTAATAGCGAAAACTTAAAAGATCAACATTTCGAAGAATTTCATGGTTACACGAGACGAATAACAGAATTGTCCGAGACGCGCATAAAACGAATTGCTTGTTCCAATTTATAAGTGCCAAGATGAGCGCAAAAAGCACGCGCCTACTCTTAAGCTTGACCCATCCTTTAAGAAGCTTGTTAGGTAGATATGGTTAGCCTATACATGAAAATATATAATGTTCAGAGGCGTAGCCATATATTATTCTGACGCATGATACTAAATGATTTGGCATCAAGTACTGACTTGTCCTAGGTGGATGGGTCGAGCAGGAGCCCGGCTAAAGAGTATTGTCCTCTGAGACTGTTAGTTAAGTTTAGTTAAGTCTTCGGTATTGAAGGCCTCCAAGTGTCGAGGATTATATGGAAACAGATTGTTGCTTGACTAAGATACTGTGAGGGGGCAACTACACTATGCCATTATTGTAAATGTAATTTCACCTAGTAGGGCATCACCGGTTAGCGGGACCTAGATCCCTTATGGGCGCCCATTGTATCTAATAATGTTTTCTTTTAAAACTCGCCTGACTCCACTTCAAGTTCATTTTTTTCCCTCTCGAGCTAGACAAGTGAGCATATCAATCTTATTTCACTTAGAGGCTGAGTTTACAGATTCTGTAATAACTTAAACAAATTATTTTTTACTGTTGGAATTGATTGTTAAATGTAGTCATTGAAGCAATAAAGAAAATGTCATAGTTCGAGAATTCGTGACTTTCGGTTTTAAAATTCGTAAAAATTCGTAAAAATTCGTTGGGCCATTGTTGGGCCTTTTTCACATTGATAGCGGGTTTTGCAAAAACAGCGTAAGCAACAACAACAAATGTGATGACGTCATGATCAGCTGTGTTAAGCTTCTGCTTAGAATTTAATTTAATTTAAATATTCAATAAAAAGTTTATTACGTAACAAGTTAATTTAGTTCAAATTTAATTTTTTAAAGATGAAAGAACATGGACCGGATTGGAAGTATGTAGTAATTTTGGAGTAGAAGGAAAGGGTAATCCAAAAATGCAGTGTTGTTTTAGTGACGAGGAATTTGTTGGTTGTTCTGCCAGAATTCGGGAGCATTTGCATGGCGAAAATACAGAAACCAGAGTTGAGTGGGAGCAGTGGGCTGTTCCTGACTCAGAATCAGAGGACGATAAAGTAGAAGACACAGCTCGGTGAACGTTGCCAACCCTTTTTAACCATGTTGGTTGTGTAAGTGGCTGACTGGTGACACTGCCATAGAGCTTCATGGGGCACTGGTGGTTTTTCGTTCTTAAAATTCGTAATATGCGAATTCTCGAACTTTGAAAAATGCTCTGTTATGTTATATATCAATATATATATTTTAGTGTATTGCGTATGGCTTATAGTATCGTGTATCTGTACGTAGACTATCTAGACACTCAGCGTTATAATGTAGTGCGGGAGATTATTATGAATACACGAGAACCTTGTTAAAACGCTGCCTTTGGGAGCAAAACACGAATCGCCTTATAATGAGACCGTGCTATAATGAGGCTATTTTCTGTGGCTAATATTGAGATCCGTGTCCTAACCGTTTTATATCAGATTTCTTGCTGTAATGAAGCGTGTTATAACAAGCCTATATACGGTGTATATAGTAGGCCTATATGCAGTAATATATAATTATGTGCTTCGTTTAGAGCCTGTTATATTTATGATACTATATAATATATATTTATATATATGTATATAAATTAGATATATAGTAAATATATATATATATATATATATATAAATTAGATATATATAGTATATAAATTATATAATAAGCGCTATTAGAGCGTTGACTGAACAGATATATGATAGTCAACGCCCATGTGCACTTTTCGAAGGCTCACATATTATCAGGTTATTTTCTGTGGCTGAACCAAGGAACAGATTCTTAGGTTCTTAGAACACAACAGGATAGGATTAGTCAGGTGAAACGGGTGTCTCGCGCGTATTAGATGTCATTACTTTTGCAGCTATTTCATTACCGCTTTGCTTAATGAGAAACATTGAGCGAAGCCTTTCAGACAACCATGCTTATTCGCGGGGACAAAATTACGGCTCAAAACTCAGTCCACGCGCAAGAGATCTTTCCCAAATTATGACGCACATCGCCCACGTCATAATCCTGATTTATTCGTCATGCGCATTACGTCATAATCCTGCTTTATTCGTCATACCTGTTACGTCATAATCCTGCTTTAAATCGTCATACCATAGACGCCTGTATAAGCGCAACAGCGCTATGATACAGGCGTCCATGATCATACCCATAAGGCTAATTGAATAGGCGAACAGTTGTTGCAATGAGCGTCATCGAGAGATGCATTCCCATTATAATATTCCTTAATTACTATTTCTAATTAACAGAAACTCGTTCATTTCAACCGATCACGATGTTTTCTCAAGCAGTATCGTTGCAGTCAACCTCCGAGCAAAAAGCTGCAGTCGACGATGAGTCGATATATATATCGGCGAGTTAATTTGTCACAAAATTGACTCACTTACTTCGAGAGGCGCTATAAAAATATCCGGAATAAATAAATAAATAAATAAATAAATATTGGGAGTTACATCTGTAGTGTTGCTTGGTCACTCGAATTTTGCGGAGTTGTCGACCGATGATTGACACGATACGATTATTATTATTATTACAGAAGTCTTATATAGCGCCCCTTCAAGGTAATCTACTCAGGAGCGCTCCCAGTCCAACCCCGGTCAAACAAGACAGTTTTAAGGCAAGTGGAACAGAGAAGAGCAATTTATCGGGGTCAGGCGCAGCGCTACTGGGAGCCCATTCCAGGTCGCTGGGCCAGAGACAGAGAAGGCACGGTGCTGCCGGATAGCAGTCCGTGCACGGGGGACAAGGAGCTCAGCCTGCGCTGCGGAGCGAAGTGAACCACGACGCTGGACAGCCACAGTGGAGCAGCAAAGTTCCCGGAGATAAGGGGGAGCCAAGCCCTCAAGGCACCGCCGAACTAAAGCTGAGACCCGATAAGCAATGCGATGTTTTGTAGAGATGCTTTATTCACCCAAAACGTTCGGTACATCAGACAGGAAGCCATCTTCTAATCTACTGATACTTAAGTGTCTGGTTTATATTATATATAGCTAATTTTAGGCCGATGGCCTAATTACTGAACAAGGGTAGCGTCGATAGGACGACCAACGGTATTTTACATATTTGGTGAAACACTTAGTGTAGGGGTTAAGGGTTTACTGGATTTCTTCCTTTCTTGGATTCTGTAGACCATCCAATCAATCAATCAATCAATCACTGCTGGGCTCACTGCCCTCATTACTCTGTCTGTCTGTATTTCTAGTTGTCTGTCACTCTTGGCTCTTTCTTTTAATCCGGCTCTTGTCGTTCCCAATGTGGGTCTATACACTCTACACTACACACACCGCAATCTACTTCTCTACACTACACAACTAATGCTACTACTCTTCGACTGAGCATCGGTTACTGGTGCGGTTCCGGAATTGAGAATACGATCGTTGGGCTCTTTAGCATGTGGGGAGTTGCTGGTTCCACGTTTCCATGCAGCGATTCAGATTCACAGTTCTTTCCTTGCAGTAGCAGCTTAGAAGACATCTTCAGCTGAAGCATCTTAAGATTCGTCTGCTTAGATCTGTTAACAGTAAACGATCGAAGGAGGCTGGGAAGTGAAGCGGACAACACTTGCCAAAGCTTCAAGTGTTCGGATAGGCACGTTCATACATACATACATACATACATACATACATACATACATACATACATACATACATACATACATACATACATACATACATACATACATACATACATACATACATACATACATACATACATACATACATACATACATACATACATTCATACATACATACATACATGCATACATACATACATACATACATACATACATACATACATACATACATACATACATACATTCATGCATACATACATACATACATACATACATACATACATACATACATACATACATACATACATACATACATACATACATACATGCATGCATACATACATACATACACATTTACATATATACTTACATAGATAATGTATTTATGTATGTAAGTACGTATTCATATACATAATCAAAATTCAAATTAAATGGATGTAAAGAATGGGTCGGATTGGTCTTTCTGTCGTCCGATAGGATTGATGAACGAGTTCGAGTTGAAAGAAGTTCAATCGACTTTCAGGATTTGGTATCGTGTATCATCCTGGTAGCAATTGGCCATTGACTCAACGCCTGATCACAGACTTCATCTTCTCTGTCTGTCTGTCTGTCTGCTTGTCTGTCTGTCTGTCTCAACTGCGTTCTCTGTCTGTCTCATCTGCTTTCTCTGTCTGTCTCATCTGCGTTCTCTGTTTGTCTCATCTACTTTCTCTGTCTGTCTCATCTGCGTTCTCTGTCTGTCTGTCTCAACTGCGTTCTCTGTTTGTCTCATCTGCTTTCTCTGTCTGTCTCATCTGCGTTCTCTGTTTGTCTCATCTGCGTTCTCTGTCTGTCTCATCTGCGTTCTCTGTCTGTCTCATCTGCTTTCCCTGTCTGTCTGTTTCATTTGCGTTCTCTGTCTGTCTCATCTGCTTTCTCTGTCTGTCTCATCTGCGTTCTCTGTTTGTCTCATCTGCGTTCTCTGTCTGTCTCATCTGCGTTCTCTGTCTGTCTCATCTGCTTTCTCTGTCTGTCTCATCTGCGTTCTCTGTTTGTCTCATCTGCTTTCCCTGTCTGTCTGTTTCATTTGCGTTCTCTGTCTGTCTCATCTGCTTTCTCTGTCTGTCTCATCTGCGTTCTCTGTTTGTCTCATCTGCGTTCTCTGTCTGTCTCATCTGCGTTCTCTGTCTGTCTCATCTGCTTTCTCTGTCTGTCTCATCTGCGTTCTCTGTTTGTCTCATCTGCGTTCTCTGTCTGTCTCATCTGCGTTCTCTGTCTGTCTCATCTGCTTTCCCTGTCTGTCTGTTTCATTTGCGTTCTCTGTTTGTCTCATCTGCTTTCTCTGTCTGTCTCATCTGCGTTCTCTGTCTGTCTCATCTACGTTCTCTGTCTGTCTCATCTGCGTTCTCTGTCTGTCTCATCTGCCTTCCCTGTCTGTCTGTTTCATTTGCGTTCTCTGTCTGTCTCATCTGCCTTCCCTGTCTGTCTGTTTCATTTGCGTTCTCTGTCTGTCTAATCTGCGTTCTCTGTCTGTCTCATCTGCGTTCTCTGTCTGTCTCATCTGCCTTCCCTGTCTGTCTGTTTCATTTGCGTTCTCTGTCTGTCTAATCTGCGTTCTCTGTCTGTCTCATCTGCATGCGTTCTCTGTCTGGTAATCTGCGTTCGACAACTTCGGCTTCCTATTCTGAGCTCCGCTTTGTCATCTGCGTTCGACTTTGTGTTTGGCTTCCTTTCCTGAGCTCGGCCTGTTTCAGTCAATTCTGCTGCTGATATTTATAGAAATAATAGGGCTCTAAGTAGCCAAATGCGACGAATAATCCCTTGGATATTAAAGAATAGGTCTATCAGGCCTGAAAATAACTTTGTCCAGTATTGCATTTCTAAACTACTGACTGGTTAAACATTATGCAGTTCCTAAGACACACATTTGCTTTATCCCATATTCTATGTCTCTGTCCGTATGTCTACTTCATTCTAGCTCTGTCTCTGCTTGTTCCACTCTGTCTCATTACTGCTTGTTTGACTGGTCCCAGCAGCACCCTTACACAGACACAGACACAGACACACACAAGCATTGGCATATGCATACATAATTATAAGTAATTCATATAGCGAGAAAAAAATTAACACCAATCCTTTTACACCTGATAGCTAAGTCATGCCATTTCTTTTGTCCTGCCGTTAACAATCATTCTTAGTTTGGCGCTATTCTTTAAAATGACAATGGGACCACAATGGCGCCGAACAACAATGCTTGAAAGACGTGCCCAAATTAGCTGTCACAGGGGATGCATCTACCATCCATTATGTACATCGAGCAAAGAAGTTAGTTTCAAATCTGTCTCGTAGTTCACGAATCAGCCAACCTACATGCATCTCCGTTCCTTGCTCACCGCTCATGTCAGAAATACTGCACTCGATCAATGGATAAATTCTGGCCTTTGCTGTGTCCTGCATCAAAACAATGCTGGGCTTTTGAGGGTTGACGATGGCTGGTCCAGAGGTTTGGAATTCGCTGTCCTGTTTATGCGTTCTGTCAATTCTCTTACCTTTATATTCAGATATAACCTTAACACTCATCTGTGTCAGCTTCCTTGCCCTCCGTAAATCGACCTCTGATTTCGCTGACTAATCGACCTGGCTTCTTTACTTGGCTGTGACTTTCACTACGGAGCGACCATCGATCGTGATAAAGGTGCCACACAGAAATAGTTAGATCGAATAGGTTATCTAGCAACATCCAAAGAAAAATCAAGACATGGAGACGCTCTGCCGTTTACTTTTCTTAAGTAATGAACGAATACATTTTCTTTTTCTTATTTCAAAAATAAACCAAGGCTATTATAGTTCCGTTGATTATGGCCTAAATCTACAAATAGGCTAGGAGAGCTTTACAGAAATTGTGACTCCTTGTTTAACAACCAGCAAAACGTCTACCCAAGACAATCAGACAAGTATTCATAGGAACAAACCTAGTGTCTTCTAATGTTCCGTTTCTAGTCTCTACTGATACCCTGTCAGGCCTTATCGACAATTCCAAAAGCCGGCGAGGCTAGAATCTCAGAGTCTCTAGCTCATTTCTCCCAGCCTCATCCAGCAAATCAGTTTCCATGACTTATTTACACAGTGCTTGTAGTCGTTTCTTGAAGGCCTTGCGAAATTCAGCGTTGAAGACCGTATAGATGAAAGGGTTGAGGCAACTGTTGACGTATCCGAGCCAGACGAAGAGGGAGAAGGTACTGGATCGGATGTTGCAGATCGAGTAGATGTTGAACAGGTCGAAGCGGATGCAGAACGCATTGATCGTATTGACGACAAAGAACGGAACCCAGCAGAACAGAAAGACGCCTACAATACGAATACATCCATCATCCATTAAATTCATGTGACGTCCTTAAGGGCGTCTCCTGACCAAAACGCTCTGAAATAGCAGTCTCCGCGAAACAGAGCAGTTTTCAAACGTTGGAAAAAGATACAAACACTGTCCCCAGCTAAAGACTTAGCGCTTGAGGAAGTCCATTCCATGTGGAACCACCGGAAAGAGAAATTGAATTGGCTATGAGCAATGAGCAATTGTAAGTTAGTAAGTAAGTAAGTATATTCTTAATTAAACCAGCTGCCAAATAGCACTCTGGTGAACAACATCTGTTGAATAGATCTTCTAAAGTTAATAAACAAACATACATTGGTATATATACAATTATAAATAGCATTAACCAAAATATGTATATATATATGTATATATATATATAGCATAGGTCCAGTTGGTTAGTAAGTATACAGCATTCTGACAATAAAGGTTTTTCTCATGCTGTTGTCGGCTTGCGGTAAAGCCCTGTCATGGGATCTAGGCCTTAAACCATAAACCCTCGGCTTAACAGGTGGAAGCACCTCGTGCAAGACATGACTTGGATTGCAAAGGACTGCCGAAAACAGGGCAACATCAGCATGGTGGCAAAGTTGTTCAATTGTTGGATTATTACATGGGAGGTATCGCAGGCGGGTCAGTCTATCCATAACGGACTGGAGCCTTCTCCTTTCTTGCTGACCAGCGTATCTCCACCATGCCGGTGCAGCGTATAACATTCTGGCCACCGTGGTTGCGCGCACCACGTCGTGGAGTCTGGGCCAGATAAACCATGAGCAGTTAGAATGCGCAGGGCATAGAAAGACTGCCTTGCCCGACAACATATTTGGTCAATGTGCTGACCGAATCTAAGGGTGTTCGAGAGCGTAACTCCCAAAACCTTAATGCTGCTTACTCTGGTCACGCCAGGAAGAACAGGTGGATCAGTCACGCGCCCCGCCCGGCCCCCAGTTCCCCTGACAATCATCTCCCGTGTCTTTGTTTTATTAAGTTTAAGGTTGCATGAAGCAGCCCAATTTGTTAGATGGTCCAATTCAGCTGTTACGGTGTCACTATTTGAGGCGGGAATCATTAAGTAGCTGTCACTGCACATTTTGGGATCCTGTTTCCAGGGTGGATCGTCCTGTGTTTAGAGATAGAAATGATAAAGTGAATTGGGCCAGTGCCAGAACCCTGAACAATGCTTGAATTTATCTTTTATCCCATGCACAGAGATGATTGACGATGATGATGATGATGATGATTGATGATGATGATGATGATTGATGATGCTGCTGCTGATGCTGCTGATGCTATTGCTATTGCTGCTGCTGCTGCTGATGATGATGTTCTCAAGATATAACGCTTAACGACAACGCAGATATATTACCTTAATGATTGGGGAAGGCCACTGACGTATCCGTCATTCCGTAAATAGTACTTCTTATATTAATACCTAATTGTAATTGCAGTGTACTGCACCAGTGATGCTGAGCAGTATAAGACTTATACTTAAAATCGGGACTGTCCCGGGAAAACCGGGACGTCTGGTCAGCCTAGTATAAGTACAACTTAGAAAATAAGCCACTAGGTATTAATCGCAAAATGCATCAACAAAATAGACCAACAAAATATTGAAAATAGCCCAAGAAGCAAATTTATATTTGGTCAGAACAATTTGATTCGTGCTCAAACCCAACCTGAAAAGAACAAAAGTAATATAAACCGATAGGTTGAGTAGAACAATATGAAATAAATCGCCTGAAATAAAGCGCTACCAAGCCCAAAGAACGCGCTTAGATTTCGCACAGATAAAATATTGAGCCGTCTCCATAACCCAGCCTGGGAGAAATGATTAGCTATACGGTACAGACAAGAACAATTGATGTATCAGGAACAGCAACAGCGTTATGCAATACGGGACCAAGTGTCGCAATCGGAGGTCGCCCTGTTGTGTGTTTGCCGTGTGTTGATGTCGACCCTCGATTGCTTGTTCTTTTACTTGCACTTTTATTTAACGTGCCTAACTTTTCTATAGAAGATTCACGACGAACTTTGTTTAATTAATAAATGAATTTAATTAAAGAAACAAATATATATACACTAACCCTACGGGAGCTTCCTAGTATTAAAGCGTTTAGATATTAAATCGGACTATCTCAAATGTTGCTTCGTACAGCCTAACTACAGATCGTTCTTTCGCGTCAGTCTCTGAATCTGACGGACTATACTCTGCCGCCCCGCTGGTCGTTCCTCCCGATGTTTCTCGCTCGACCGATGTTCACACGTCGCGTCCGTCAGCAGTATAAGTCCCGTGTTCTCCGTTCCCTTCTGTTAAGTAGGAACTCCAGCGTGCATCAGTCAGCCCCCCCTCCCCACGTCAAGCTATCGTCAATTAGTGTCAGATTGCTCCTCGATACGCGGGTCGTCGCTCGCCTGCAGCGCGGGCGGTGTCTGGTTACACCATAGCCGCGAGGTGTCCTATTACACCTTGGCTGTGTGGTGTCCGATTACACCTGGGCCTCGCTGCCTTCATTGTTGCCCAAGTGGAGACTGGCTTTTCGTCCGTCATCATCCTATCTCGACCGGCAACGACGCTTACATCATAATGATGATGCCATCTCGTCGTTGTTGTCGATCTCCTCACGCGACACCTCCCTTCCCGGGGGAGGACAAAGCCAGTCATTGGTTCGCCTCCCGGCTGAGAATGATGTCGTTCCCTCCATCGATTTCCTCCAGACCATGTCCTCGTCGTTCCCATGAAAATACAAAATATCAGCACAGTTAGAAATTATATTTACAGTTGTCGCGGTGCCTTACATGGTAGTCCGCCTTCTTCCTCAATCATAGTCTGGACAAAAGATCAGCGGGAATATTCAGCGCCCCAGGACGATATTTAAAAGCGATATCAAAGTCCTGGAGTGCCAGAGCCCATCTCGCAAGTTTAGCACTCGTGGGCGTAGAAGCAGTTAGGAAAGTCAAGGGATTGTGATCAGAATAGAGGGTGGTCCTTGACATAAAAATCCAATTCCTAAACTTCTTCAACGCAAAGATTACAGCATACGCTTCGCGTTCCACAGTGGACCAACGCGCTTGCGTAGCATCTAATTTAGAACTGGCGAAACATATTGGCCGTTCTGTTCCATCGTCTTGAATTTGGAATAAGCAGCAACCGACTGCTTTGTCTGAAGCGTCAGTCGATAAACCAAACTCTCTGCCGTAGTCAATTGTCTGCAAACATACAGCGTTATTCAAATCGTGCGTAAGTTTATCTAGCGCATTTTGATGTTCAATTCGCCAGGGTATCTTAGCAGGCACCGATTTCTGGGTCAAGTCAGTGAGAATTCTGGCTGTCTCAGCCAGGTTAGGGATGAAGTTCCTAAAATAACTGAAGAAGCCAATTAATCTCCGTATGTCCTTTTTGGACTCGGGTTGAGGGATTTTCCCTAGCCCTGCGATTTTCATAGGATCCGGTTCAATGCTCCCTGATCCGATCAGGTGACCTACAAACGTTGTTTGTCGCCTAGCAAACGAACTCTTCTTAATGTTAAGGGTCAGCCCCGACTGTTGAATAGTCATTAAGTATTTCTCTAGGTGTTTCATGTGATCCGGCCACGTCATCGAGTGTACTGCCATGTCATCCACAAACGTCTCAGTGAAGTCGCGAATGGGATGAAGGACCTTTGACATGCATCGGATAAAAGAATTTGAGGCTGACTTTAAACCAAAGGGCAGTCGTACGAACTCAAATAGGCCAGCGTCACATACGAAGGCTGATAACCAACGAGAGTCCTTGTGGAGTCCAATCTGGTAGTATCCTTGACGTGCGTCAAAGCAGGATATGAAGTTTGCACTTCCTACCTTCTGTAACACTTCCTGGATGTCGGGGGTGGGGTATGCGTCACCCGCCGAGAACTTGTTTACATATCGGTAGTCAATGGCCAGTCTTAAACCGCCTTGACCTCCCTTTTTCACAACGCACACAACGGGACTAGCCATTTCACTATGTGAGGGAGTGATGATACCTAGGGCCAAAAGTTCGCGGATCTGCTTCTCCATCTCCGGTTTGAGCAGTTCCGGCACCTTATAGGCTCGCAAACTCTTCGGCCTGAACTCCGCGCTAACAGTGATTGTGTGTTCTAGGACGGGACAGAAACCTGGTTTGTCCGAGAACACATCTGGAAATCTGTCTAACAGACTAAACAGCTGTTTCCGCTCGGGTACCGTTAAGTGTGCAACGGCAATAGGGTCTACTTGTTCACTGGGCCGTGTCTGACTCGTGACGACGCTACCCACCGCTTCCACGTGACCGAAGTCTTCGTCCTTCTCGAACAGAATGGAGCAATTGTTAATCAATGCTTGCTGTATTCTTTCGTTATATTTGCGAATACGATTTGCATGTAATAAGCGGCTTTTGCCCCCTATTTCCACGATGTATGTGTAGGGCGATTTCACCTGAGCGATGATGGCCGGGCCTTGCCATTGGCCCTCCTTCTTTGCTCCTCGCGCTTCCGGTGATTGGATGATGACTTTATCCCCTACTTCGTAACGCCTGTCCATGCTTCTTAAATTGTAATGAGTAGCATAGCGCTGCTGTTCAATGTCTGAATAATATTCGGCATATAATTTAGACATTTCAAGGTTATCCCTTAATTGGTCCAAGTAAGCTGCGGCGCCTGTGCCCAGACTTAATGGAGAATCCCGCTCTCCCGCCCATTCCTCAGAAAGGACAGATAGAGGTCCTTTAGGCAGGGTACCATACACCAGGGTGTAGGGACTCACGTGGGTGGTTGCCGAGGGGCGTTCCCTTAAGCTCCAAAGCACGTAAGGTAACAGTCTGTGCCATCCCCTCGGGTTTTCTTCTGCCAGTTTATGAATCATGGTCTTCAGTGTGGCATTGCAGCGCTCCACTAGACCTTGTGACTCAGGATGTGCGACTGGCCCAAAGCGTGGTGAGCACCCCATACGATGCAGAAACTCTTGGGTTAATTTGCTGTTGAAATTCGACCCGTTATCGGACCTAATCGTTTTTGGAAAACCGAAGGTCGTGAAGATTTGCATGTATGCATCACATGTCGCTTTTGCCGTTAATGATTTCAGAGGATAGGCCATCGGCCATCTTGAAAATTGGTCAACTACCACTAAGGCGTAGTTGTACTCGGGTTTTGGGCTTGTGGGGTCTACGTTGGTAACTATAGGCCCTATACAATCTGCCACTAGACAGCCGAATCTGGTCTCGTCGTTGCGAGGGATAGGAGTTATGGGGGCCCGCTGCGCCACTCGCAGCGGCGCATGCCTTTGGCAAATGTCGCAAGATGCACAATATTCCTTCACTATATCCTCCATGTTGGGAAACCAGAAATTCAGTTTGATTCGGTCCTTAGTCGTTTTCAACGCCATATGACCTGCGAACGCAGCGTCATGTGCTAAGTTTAAGACCTTGTCTATTCTTTCTTTAGGTAAACACAGTTGTTTTACAGAATGCCCAGCTATTTTGTCTTTATGAAAGAGCAAATTGTCTTCAAAGAAGAAGTTCTTCCCCCCAATTTTCCCGTGGGCCAAGAATGGTGCTAGTGTCGAACATTGTGCTTGTTCGGCCGCCATCTTGCTTCTGCCTACTATTGTGTCTTCCTTGGGTGGGGGTGGTATCTCAGGATTGAAGAACTGCTCTTCAGTATCCGTTTCTTCGGGACTGATTTCTCCTACACTCTCACTGTCTGCCTGAGCGACCGTGAAGTAATCTTCGCCTATCAGCGCCCTAAGTCCCTCTACCTCCTCCCCTCTCTCCTCTTCCTCACTCGTCTCAGTCCTTGCGACCGCCTGCGCTTCTGAAATTTGGTCTAATTCAGGAGCGCTGGCCGCGTGACTCGAATACAACGCTGTCTCGCGCAGCAAGTCGGCTGTAGTGGGCGTGATAATTAACGGTTCATTAAGGTCTTTAATGAGTGCCGCCCATATCCGAACATCAGGGGCGTAATTTACCTCCCCCTCCCTGTCCTCGCCGGCCTGAGACCCCTTTAGTCTCAGCCGCACCACGTCCACAATCATTGATTGACCGTTCAGCCCCTTCACCTCTATCTGCTTGACCACAGGTAGGTTGAGCGGCCTGATTAGTTCTGCTCGCGCACAATTATATTCGGCCCCGCTATCTATTAGAGACGATGTCACAGGGAGCCCTGTAATATACACTTTCATGTATTCTCTTACATAAGTCTCCTCCACGTCAATGCAATCCGGGCTTGTCGGCAATGCCTGCTGGTCTATCTCTTGTATCAATGGCGGTCCGTCTTGTCGCGTCTCGCTTTGTCTGTCTGCCTGTCTGTCTTGAGCTCTGGTCACGGTTGGCTGGACCGCACACGCGCTCACCTGCTTGCTTTTAATTTGTTTGTTCTTCGAGCACAGTTTAGCTCTGTGGTCTGGAGAAAAGCATAGGAAACAAAGGCCACGCTTTCTAATCTCGTCGGGGGTTGGACGTCCGTCTGTCCTGTTATTTGTCTGTGTCCCTCCCGGTCGGTCAGTCCACGTGTCCGTCTGTTTAGCTGTCGTCTGAGGAGGTGCTGGCGCTTTCGCATAGCGAGCCTCCGTCTTACCCGTGCCTAGACTATGCTTCGTATAGTCATTTTCCCAAGGGTGTGTAGCGACATAAGTGTCAGCCGCTGCAGCTAACTCTTTGTGCCCTAACCAATTCTGTTGCTCTTGACTGAGGATGAAATTCAAACATCCTCGGGGCAACATTTCTTTCATTTTATCTGCAATCAAGAGGCTTGTAACCTCATCAAACGTCATTGCCTTGCGATCTTGCAGATAGTAAGAAAGTAAATTATGCAGTCTCGAAGCTAATGTTGTGTATGATTCATCTACCGCCTTTTTTGCGTTCATGAATCGCTCTCGTAAAGAGACTGCGCTCACTTTGAACTCTTTCAACAAGAAGGTTTTTAGCTTCCCGTAATTATCAAGCTCCTCTTGTGTGAGTCTGGCCGTCAGTGCTCTGGCCTGATTATCTAGACAGGTCAAGAGTAATCTGCTTCGAAGGTCGTCCGGGACAGCGCAAGAGTCGAATAACCTTTCGCAATGCACAAAGAAACCAGGGATTTGCGCATGGTCGCTGGGGAATCTCGGTAAGAGTCCTCGCAAGCTTTCACTATACGTTTTCATTCGTCCTACGACCGAATGCCTCAAGTTATAGTCCCTTTCGTCTCTGAGTCTCCTCTCTGCGTCCCTTTCTTCTCGGACTTCCTTCTCTCTCTTCTCTGCCTCCTCCTTTTCTTCTCTCCTCCGCTTCTCCTCCCGAAGCCTTAATTTCTCTGCTTCCTCCTTCTCTTCTCTCTTCCGTCTTTCTTCTTTCTCTTCTCTTCTCCTCTCTTTCTCTTCCTCTCTTCTCTCTTTTCTCTCCGCTTCCTCTCTCTCTTCTCTCCTCACTCTTTCTATTCTCTCCGCTTCCTCTCTCGCTTCTCTTCTCAGTTTCTCCGCTTCCTCTCTCTCTTCTCTTCTCACTCTTTCTATTCTCTCCGCTTCCTCTCTCGCTTCTCTTCTCAGTTTCTCCGCTTCCTCTCTCTCTTCTCTTCTCAGCCTCGCGGCTTCCTCTCTCTCGTATTTTAAGCGTTTTAATTCGTATAACGGCGTTTGCGCTGCCGAATCGATATTGCTTTCTATGCTACCAGTGCTTACTTCCTCACTTACTTCTGGCGGGGTTTCCCGTCCAGACACAATTATTTCAGCACTCGCCTCTTGGAGTTGGCCCGTACTCATGGAACCCAATTCCTCCTCTCCTAGTCCCATCTTTATCAGATATGCGACTAGTCTGTGACGGGGCATGTTCTGCACCCTCACTCTTTTCCCTACCGACAACTTATCCATCTTCCAACAGTCCGCTCACTAATAGAAAAAGATAAGTAAGTTAGAGGAGAGTCACCGCTGGTCAGAAATCAAAGAAAACAACGTCCTAAAATTCTACCACAAATACAACAAGAACAGAACTGAGCAAAAGGAGCTACGCAAAAGCCTCGGCTATTCGCACACCAATCCTCATCCAGACCTCAACCGCAACCTCACAGATTACCACGACTACCAGTAAGGACTTACCCTCTGATACGTCGAGCGTGTTCCGTCTTTTGGTATCTTGGCTGATCCGCTGTCCTCCGTTGCCACTCCCGTCCGTCGTTGCTAGCGATGGTCGGTCGTCCGTTGGCGCTCTTGTTCCTCGTCCTTGCCTGTTGCTGTCGGTTCCTTCGAGTCCTTCGTCCTCAGGAGTCCGGCACTCGATTTCTCCAGTTGCGAAGGGTTGTATTCGCCGCTGGTCCCGATCTGTTGAGATTCCTCTTTTCCGTTTCCGGTTCCGCTCTTCGTCGTGACGTCTTCAGTTGAAAACCCTGTCGACTGCGCCAATGTCGCAATCGGAGGTCGCCCTGTCGTGTGTTTGCCGTGCGTTGATGTCGACCCTCGATTGCTTGTTCTTTTACTTGCACTTTTATTTAACGTGCCTAACTTTTCTATAGAAGATTCACGACGAACTTTGTTTAATTAATAAATGAATTTAATTAAAGAAACAAATATATATACACTAACTCTACGGGAGCTTCCACGTAGTATTAAAGCGTTTAGATATTAAATCGGACTATCTCAAATGTTGCTTCGTACAGCCTAACTACAGATCGTTCTTTCGCGTCAGTCTCTGAATCTGACGGACTATACTCTGCCGCCCCGCTGGTCGTTCCTCCCGATGTTTCTCGCTCGACCGATGTTCACACGTCGCGTCCGTCAGCAGTATAAGTCCCGTGTTCTCCGTTCCCTTCTGTTAAGTAGGAACTCCAGCGTGCATCAGTCAGCCCCCCCTCCCCACGTCAAGCTATCGTCAATTAGTGTCAGATTGCTCCTCGATACGCGGGTCGTCGCTCGCCTGCAGCGCGGGCGGTGTCTGGTTACACCATAGCCGCGAGGTGTCCTATTACACCTTGGCTGTGTGGTGTCCGATTACACCTGGGCCTCGCTGCCTTCATTGTTGCCCAAGTGGAGACTGGCTTTTCGTCCGTCATCATCCTATCTCGACCGGCAACGACGCTTACATCATAATGATGATGCCATCTCGTCGTTGTTGTCGATCTCCTCACGCGACACCAAGATACTCTGCTTTCTGCGGGCAAGATATTTTCCTCTGTGAAATCGAGATTCTAAGCAATCGCTGAAAGAATTGTCCAGCTGAAAATTTTATTGAGTTTTTATCTAGCCTGAATTTATCACCAAGCTAATTTATGATAGTTGATTGCGATTTTAATTAGTTCCGATTGAAAATCCATTCATTCATTCATTAAGACATTAATGTAGAGCCTCTTCAAGGGGGCTGCTCAGAGGCTCTCAAACGATGGATGTGGGACAGGTTAGGCGATTTGTCCGAGTAGGGCTTTTCAAACTGTGGTCCGCGAACCAAGAGGTGTCCACGAAGGATATGGAGGGGGTCCGTGAGAGCGTTCTGAAAATATTCATTAACACTGCATGGTTTTAGCATTAACAGCCTGTGTAAATTTCAAATTCATACACTATTTATAGTCTATAATGCGCTTGTAACTGTGTGATTCATACGGGTCCGATTGGGTATTTTTAAATACTTGGGTCCGCGAGATATGCCTAGAAAAATAAGAGTGCCTGGTAAAAAAAAACACTGGGTTAGAGCGATCGCCTTGTAGCGCAGAGTGTACACTGTACAGGTTTGAGCCTCCTCTGAGACAGTTACTGTGTAGGGATCTTGAGCAAGGTCTTCACTCACGATTGCTCAGCGCCATCGATTGATGCTTGGTTACTAGATAACGGAGCTCAATAAATGAATAATAATAATAATAATAATAATAATAATAATAATAATAATAATAATAATAATAATAATAATAATAATAATAATAATAATAATAATAATAATAATAAATAATAATAATAATAATAATAATAATAATAATAATAATAATAATAATAATAATAATAATAATAATAATAATAATAATAATAATAACTGAACATTATGAAACTGGCGCTATATATATATATATATATATATATATATATATAAGTTGTCAGATTAAATTACAATTTCTATTTTGCCTGAAACGAAAATCTGTTTGGTCTAAGAGACAATTCATTTTGTCTATGACAAAATCTTGGCGAAAATAAATACTTACTTATCTCATATAGGGCCTATACATTAAGTCAAATGGAGTTCAATTTGGTCTAAAAAAATAATTCTTTCCACTGGTTATGTATATTTTCGTCGCACACCACACAAAAAAGCTCTACATTTCATAAAATGCACAATTGCATGTATATTGTATCTTGGCGAAAATAAATGTCTCTTTGAATTAAACTTAGGCCTACTTAGTTTTCTCATATATTAAATTGCTTTATATACATTTAAGACTATATATATATATACATTTCATCTTATATATATATATATATATATAAGATGTTCTCTCTCACCTTATTTAATGAAACAGTATTAAATGTACCTGAATTGTTATTCTTATGTAATTGTTATTTACTGATTGGTTGCAATAAAAAGATATTGATTGATTGATTGATTGATATATATAATGAAATATAAAGCAACCTCTTACGGTATGAAGGCTTTTCTTTGCGAATATAATTATATGCCTTCAGTTGCTCATAACATTCTGTGAAATGCACTTGAAGCCTTTACAGAACGCTGACTACCTGTACTAAGAACACAGTGAGCACTTTGTGCAGAATTAGGCCTACGCAAAGTGGAGGAATTTTGTCGGTAGTAGGTTTCGAGGGTCGACCAATGCATATATTCTCAACAAACTGAACCGTCTGTATACAGAGCCTCCTTTAATTGTGTAGATTTAGAAGATTCAGCTTCTTGATATTCCATCGATCATTATGGTCGTCTTGAAATCACTGTAGATCAGACTAACAAAGCCAATTAGAGCTATTCACTACCAAGAGCTGCTTACAGGATTCATGGACGGAGAATTAGAGCTAAATAAAGAGAAATAATCTAAATCCGGAGCACAAGGACAACCTCATCTGAGGCTTGCGGTAAACACGTCTCCATAGACCAATTTATAATAATATATTATTATTGCCTACGCTTTGCCATAGTAGTTCGTGGGGCGTGGTGGCTCAGTGGTAAGTTCGGCGCCTTGTGACCGGAGGGTTGCAGGTTCGAATCCCACTCTAGCCGCTGCGTACGGACCTTGGGCAAGTCCTTCACTCGTGATTGCTCGTGGCGCTTAGGCGTGAAAATTCCGGCACAGTATCAAATGCTGTAGTCGGGAGCGCCTCTGAGTAGTAGTTGACTTCTAGAGGCGCTATAGAAATATCCGGAATAAATAAATAAATAAATATAATTTGTTGTTACATTTCGAGCGACTCAATTATAAGCAATCAGCTCAAATTGTCTGAAAGACGATTTACGCTTGGAATTTCTTGATTTATTTTTACACTAATCTTGGTTGGACTAATTGTAATTCTGAGAGAAAAAAATAAAATACAGGCGTTGGCTTTTATTACAGTACTGATGTCGACTGACTGAAGGCTAAAATTAATGCATGACAGATCCAAGTGACACTTTTCTTCCCTCACTTCTCCTCTCCTCCTCCTCCTTCCCTTCATCCTCCTCCCCTCCTGCTCTCTTCCTCCTCTCCCACTCCTCTCCTCCCTTTCTCCTCCTCTCCTTCTCCCCCTCTCCTCCTCCTTCTCCTCTGCCTCTCCTCCTCCTCCCCTCCTCCTTCTCCTCTGCTTCTCCTCCTCCTCTCCTCTTCCTTCTCCTCTTCTCCTTCTCCTATGCTTCTCCTGTTCTTCCTCTCCTCCTCCTCCCCTCCTTTTTCTCCTCTCCTCCTCTTCCTCTCCTCCTCCTCCTCCTCCTCCTCCTCCTCCTCCTCCTCCTCCTCCTCACCTCCTCCTCCTCTGCTTCTCCTTCTCCTTCTCTCCTCCTCCTCCTCTCCTCCTGTTTCTCCTCTGCTTCTCCTCCTCCTCTCCTCCTCCTTCTCCTCTGCTTCTCCTCCTCTCCTTCTCTCCTCCTCCTCCTCCTCTGCTTCTCCTCCTCCTCTGCTTCTCCTGTTCTTCCTCTCCTCTTCCTCTCCTCTTCTTTCTCCTCCCTCCTCTTCCTCTCCTCTTCCTCCTCCTTCTCCTCCTCACCTTCTCCTTCTCCTCTGCTTCTCCTTCTCCTCCTCTCCTCCTCCTCTCCTCCTCCTTCTCCTCTGCTTTTCCTCCTCCTTCTCCTCTGCTTCTGCTTCTCCTCCTCTCCTCCTCCTCTGCTCCTCCTTTTTCTCCTCTTCCTCTCCTCTTCCTCTCCTCTTTCTCCTCCTCCTTCTCCTACTCCTCCTCCCAGACATGATCTACCAGTTTCTGCCTCTCAATCATGAGATCTAATATATGTATCAGACACTTACTCTAGCGCGTGTTAGTCCATCGTAAAAGCGCTTCACACGCAACTCTATCTAACTAATCGAAACTAATACCTTACGATGCTCTTATGATACTCTTATGATACTCTTATGATACTCTTATGATACTCTTATTATACTCTTATGATGCTCTTATGATGCTCTTATGATACTCTTATGATACTCTTATGATACTCTTATGATACTCTTATGATACTCTTGTGTGTTGGACTGTTGGTGGTTCCGGGCCAATGTCGAAATAAAAGTAGCAAAATTATTGACGTATAGGCCCACTTTTCGATAGAAGCGATCGAGAACAATCGCTCGTCAAATGTCTAATTATATGATTATATCTGGATGCCTCTGACCATAGGCGTAGACTCTGGGGGGTCAGCCGGGGCACGTGCCCCCAATAATTTAGGAGCTGGGGCAATGACCCCCAAAAATCGAGAGGAGAATTTCTCAAAATATTAAAATATTATGTTTCAATATATACAAATTTCTTCAGAAACAGAAAATCAGAGACACAGAACTGAAATACCATCAGAAATTCATAATGAAAACAAAGATTCATTTTTATCTTCAATATCATCAATATGAAACAAATCTACATGTAAACAAAACGCCCCATTTCATATGCATAAACGTAAACTGGAAGCCTCTACTGACTGTCCAGACTAGAGGTGAAAAAAGTTTTTCGGTATTTGGTTTTAAACAAAACCAAAAGAAAAAGAAAACCACAAATTTGTTTTAAAAAATAAATTTCTTATTTTTGTAGAATTTATTTTAATAACTTTGATTAAATGATTTTTAATTTTCGGAAATCGCAATTAACTGAATTAAACTAAGTTGGAGCTCTTGTTCATGCCATTTTTTTTATGATTTTTATGATCCGAAATCCGAAAATCTTAAAAACAACCAAAACAACAAAAACCATAAAAACGAAAAAAAATAACAAAAACAACTTTCATATTGAAAAAACTTGTTCTTTTGTCCAGAACCCATGCCCCTCCAATATTTTGGACAAGTTTATGCCAGTGCCTCTGACCTCTATTATGATTGCAACTGCAATCATTACAAGGAACGTAATCTGTAATCGGGCTTCGGCTTCCTTTGAGATGATTCTACTTTCGGGCTTCAACAAAGCTTGCTCATCGTGGACGAGAGTAACATTGGTCTGCATGATTCTGGAAGGGATGGCTCCAACTGGATTGTTTCAAAGAGGGAGTACAATGGCCTACAGAGTTTCAAACACGATTTATCAGCTCCGTGCTGCGACCAAACATCGATCTACTCTGCATTGAACTGTGTTAACTGACGTAAACTCTTTTCCGAACGTCTACTCAGCTCTATAAATTTAAGGATAAGTCCTGTTCTTTTTGGCCTAACCCGGCTGATTATGGTCACCCGGTTCGTGACAGTTAGGCCCCTACTTGAAAATGACGCCACTCATGCATCAGTTGGAGGGAACGGAATGCTCACTCCGCCGTAAACAAATACAACTGAATACAAGCCAGTAGTTCTTTTCGGGGCATACGCGATTGGTGCCCATTCAGTTGCAATTGTTACCGGCGATATGTAGAGTCAGTGGTCAGCCATGGAAGCGTGTCAGTTGTGCGAGAGACTATTGGCCCGTCTCCAACGAGCTTGCATATAGACCTACACAGCAACCCTGTCCAGTCCGAAATCGGTTCAATGAGCAAACAATGAGTAGACTGGAGCCACATAGAGTGTTTCAACTGAACTCTGTCGTAACAAAGATTTGCCCACCCGCTATATCCAGGCTTGGGACTGGCACTGTACATTGTGCCAGCAGGGATTCGGTACAGTGTATTCTTCAGTACACTGTATTGGGAGACGGAGCAGATTTTCTACGCTGCACGGCTCGAACCAGCATCAAGCGGAGACGTTGGAGGACAACTCAGCACAACGGACGGTGACGACATCGGAGAAAGAAGCGGAACAAGAAGGACGATCGGACGCAAAAGACGAGGAGCACGCGACGATCGGGGCCAGCTGAACAGCCGAACTCAACGAGCGAGCGAGCAGACGATCCGAACAACCGGAAGAGGGACTCGGACGATCACAAGAGGACGCGGAGGACGATCGGGCGGTTGGAGGACAACTTGGAGCCTTGCAGAGATCTCGAGTGGACGGTGCGGCGGATTCTTCGGAACTACACACCTTGAAAATCTGACGAGATCGGGTGAGCGAGACCTAGCTTGTTAAATTGTCTGTTAATGATCATTGGATGAGTGTCGTAAATTGCACTGACGCTAGATGATAAAGTGTATAAGCTGAGATAATTGTTTATTGCTGAAAGGACGGTGATTATTGATTGTTAGTGCGAACGAAAGCACAGTTATTGTTTAGACGAAAAGTGTGAAAGACTGTCATAGCTTGACTTTCTGTTGATTGGTTTTTCAGTGTTTACGAGGGATTTTGAATTTGTGTTTGAGTGTTTTACGAAGACTTTTTCGAAGGTGTAGTGTATTGTGGATTCTGTTCGAATAATTGCACTGAATTGCTAAGAGGATGTTTGAGAAGATGAAATTGGCGACTTTGCAGCAAGAATGTGAAAAGAGAGACATTTGCTATGAAGGGCTGGATAAGAAGGGAATGGTACAGAAGTTAAAAGAATACGAGAATGAGGTGGAACAGAGTGAAAACGAGATGGAGGAAGTGGAGGTGGATGAAGAGAGTGTCGGGGAAACCCAAATGAAGCTCCAGCTGACTCTGGCGGAGGAGAAGAGGTCTCAGGCAGAGGAGAAGCGCTTGCAGGCAGAGAAGGAGAAGATGCAGGCAGAGACGGAGAAGATGCAGATGGAAATAGCACTTTTGCGTGAAAAGGCTCAGTTAGGGCTATTACAATCGAATGTTTCTGCTTCTGGCACTGATCTACCTTTGTCTTCATCTTACTCTAAACTTCCGACGATGTGTGAAGGTGAAGATGCAATTAGTTATTTTCATTCATTTGAAAAAGTGGCTTGCCTTCACGCTATTGATGAGAGCAAATGGGCTAAGCTGTTACCAGCTCTGCTTAATTCTTCTATGCGCTTACATTACAACCGACTGTCTGTTGAAGTCTGTTCACATTACAAACAAACAAAGGCAGCGCTACTGGATGCATGCAGGATGAACGCCAGATATTATCTGGACAAGTTCAAGGCGACACACAGAAAAGGCAAACAAACATACGCCCAAGTGTTAGACAATCTTCATGATATCTTTAATTACTATCTGGAATGCAAAGGCATAGAGGATTTTGAATCTCTTAAAGATGACGTTTTGCTAGAGCGCTTACAGGAAAGTCTGCCCTCAGACACCCGTTATTTCGTTCAGGCAAGAAAGCCAAAAAGTGCCAGGCAGTTAGCTGAATATGCTGACTTGCATTTTGAGTGTACTCTGGAAAGTCGAAAGCTTAATCAGGGAGAACTAAAACATAATCATGGTTTTAAGCCTAACAATGTTGACTTTAGAAACCAGCAGTTGGAAAAGCATGGACCCAAAAGCTTTGGAAGTGAGTCCAATGCGAATGCACGCCCAATGCATTTCAACCAGGATAACAGAGCGGGTTATGTAGCCCAAGGAACACAGTTCAACAATAGAAATCACAACAGATTTGAGGAGCAAGCGCAAACTCATGCGCAAGTTAACTTTGTCAGAACAGGTGTAAACGTGAGTAAGGTCAGTGAGTATCGAAAGCGTTTCATGGTGCCACTGTTTGTAAACGGGGTACCAGTGCAAGGTTTGAGGGACTCTGGTTCTGAGGCGTGTCTTATAAGTGATCGAGTGGCGCCATATAAATCGTCCGTCATGGGAAGGCCCATGAAAGTCCAGAGTGCTTTTGGATCGGTTAAATGCTTTTCCACATGTGAAGTTGAAATTATGTCATCGCATTTTGGGACAAATCGCAAGGTAAAGGTACTGGCTGGAGTCGTCCCAAATTTGGCAGTGGAATTTATTCTGGGACATGACGTATTTGTGCAAAACCGGGACCTACTAGACCCGGTAGACATAGGCCACCGTAACAGAAACGACGCAACACCACAGGCGCTAATCGCCACTAGACAGCGTAATTACGACGGTAGCGAACAGGACAAGATGGCGCTACGACAGACCATGAATGCACCCAATGAACTTCCAACGGGACCTCATGACGAAAGACGGGCGAAGCGAAAGACGTTAGTCGTAGACGGTGAGCGACCAAATTCAAAGCATGAAGCCATATCGGACGTAAATAACGGCAACGCACTGAATGAACTCCGCGTGGCCGACAGAGACACAGAGACGCAAGTTGAGAGACGAGACGGAAGGGGTAAATTAACGGCAATCGACAAACGATCTAGTTCAAACTACGGGACCAGACAAGGTGTTAATGACATTAATGACCATAATGGATTTAATGACTTTAATGACAGGAAGGGGTGGACAGAGAATAGAACCACTTCCGACGACGGATGGACAAGAGGCAAAGACACCTCACAAATTAATACAGCTACACCGACGGAGGCGTCTAGAAGGGCGCAGAGTTCAGTCATTAATGATGACAGAGGCGTACAATTCAATCATGATAGCGACGGCGAGACAGCAGGGAAAGAGGAAGAAGAGATTACCGAAGATGGAGACTTCATTAATGACAGTAACGGCGAAGACATTCGAGAAGAGATTAACGCAGACAGAGACACAGCTAAAGAGAGCGACGATGATACGGCCCAAACAGACACCAAAGCAGACATTAGCGCAGACTTTAACGACTATAGAGGGCAGACGGATTTTAAAATAGACGCGAAGGCTAATAGAGCCCCGTCGATCAAAGGGTCAATGAGGAACGAATCATTGGACATGCTATTTGGTAAGACAAGGGGAACTAGATATCATGATCGTTCCTCAGGAAAATTATGGCATCCTGGAGACGTAGAGACACATGTACCGATGGTAGGTGGCGTCCGGCTAGTGGAAATTTACGATGATAAGCTAAGATATGTAGCAGACAAGGGACATGACAACAAGGCATTACATAAGACAGACAGAACAGACGGGATGCAATGGAGTGTTACCATGAACAAGACATTTGACAATAGGTTAATTCCACCAAGTGCAAAGAAGTTAGGATGCGTAGCATAATTATAAGGGACATCACAGAGAGCCATTAATTAGGAAAGACGGAACAGACAGGAATAAGAATAAGACATTTGACAGAGTCAAAGTAGACTCAGCGTCACACCACAGGTCGATACCACCTGCAGGTGTAAAGAAGATAAGAGGCGTAATGGAAGAGGAACATAACAATAAGACAATAATTAGGACTGAAGACAGAAAAGACAGATTAAAATGGAATGGTGCCAGGACTAAAACATTTGACTCGTTCCAAGAAGACGTAGCATTCGATCGCAGGCTAATACCGCCAAGCAAAAAGAAATTTGTAATGTACACGCGTAGGCAATCCAGCGCTACGAGGTGGGGATAAGCCACGTCCCAGGGGAAAACACCATCCCATGGTGGACGGTTTATGATTTACGGCGTGTGACTTACGGTCTAGGATTATGAGTTATGATTTGCGGTTTATGATTTACGGCGTGCGACTTACGGTTTAGGATTATGATTTATGATTTACGGTGTGTGATTTATGGTTTACGAATATGATTTATGATTAATGGTGTATGATTTATGATTTATGATGTATGTTTGTGGTTTATGGGTTTGTCACGTGCCTTTATGACCAACTAAATCTGATATAATGGTTATGTTTTCGGTTACAAGTACTTGCTTTATTCCGATGTTACGAAGTGTTATATATTGTCTTTTAAACGAGGGTGTGATAGAGAAACTTAATAATGTTTGTATCACAGTTACTACTCGTTGTGTTTGTATGCTTTATGTTATAGATTAACGCCGTAGATACATGTTTAAACCGGCCTGATGACGTCGCAAGAACAATGGCGCAAACAGACATTGAAATTAAAACGCCATCATGCGTGTCATCTGTGCTCTTGTACATCGCCATGACTGCACAACAAAAACACTCCTGAAATGCCATCTTGCTTTCTGAGAAGCCGAACCGATGACCGTCGAACTTTGGAAGTGTGATGATGTAGTGACAGTCATGGACGATATTATATTAGGGATTTAGGATTACGCTATATATTAGTATTATGTGTTGCTTAGGATTTGATGTAGGCTAAAGAACACTAGAGTCGAGATCAGATAAGACTTGGCTGACATTAGGGCCTGACCGGGTGTCATAAGAGGGGGAGCAGGGAGAAGGAGGGGCGAAGGAATGATAGCGCGACCGATAGGAGTGCGAGATTGGGGAAGAGATGGATGAATGACAGGTCTGGGCGAAAGGGGAGAAGGAGGAAGAGCGAAGACTGGAAGGAGGACGGCATTCACTCACAGGAAGAGGAATCGATTAGACGTAGGATTCACTCACAGGAAGAGGAATCGATTAGACGTAGGATTCACTCACAGGAGGAGGAATCGGTTAGACGTGGGATTCACTCACAGGAGGAGGAATCGGTTAGACGTAGGATTCACTCACGGAAGGAGGAATCGGTGAGACGTACGATTCACTCACGGAAGGAGGAATCGGTGAGACGTACGATTAACTCACGGAGGGAGGAATCGTGTGACGGAAAATTGCAGACGCAGAAACTGTTATGCAACACGAAGTGAGAACTGTTCTAGGTGTACATACGTTGGGTAAAAATATTGTATAATAAGAATTGCAAAACATACAAGAGTACTGTCTTCTAACTGTCTTCGCGAGGTGAATTACAAAAACCCACGTGCTTCGAACGCTAACAAGACCCCCGAAGACTAGCCTAGCCGCTCGATTACGTAACACCGCTGCCACCATAACTGAAGACAGATCAAGTAACATCTTCTTTCAGTACAGGCACTATCCGAACACGGCAGTGGTGGAGTTTGAAGTATCCATGGTCGATCATGTGAACTCACAGCGCAGGTAATGGTAATCAGCAGGTAATGGTAATTAGCCCATAATACGGCGTAACCAATCGCTCAGCGCCACAAAGGCCCTACTCCTGTCACTTGTCATTCATATGGATAATTCATATAGCGCCTCTTCAAGGTTATCTGCTCAGAAGCACTCCGAACCCAACCTCGGCTGAAAAGTACAGTCTTGAGGCTTTTCGGCCATCAATTCCATCATTATGGGTCTGCCGGATATCAAAATCCGTTAATGGTCCCTCTATCAAAGTTCTCTGATATATCAAAATAATATACAATCCACTGGGTCAGTGTCGAGGTAAAATTTAACTGAGTTGAAGATCCTGCTCTTAGACTGGGCTTCGTCGGTCAGCTACGCCCCCTTCCCCATACGTGAGAGAGTTATATACAGGACATACCCATCAGAAAATGTTAATGCCGATTTTTCTAAGCCTCTTTCGCGTCTTGAAATCGGCGCAAACAGCTCCCGTATGTCTTCTGCTGTATACATCAACACCTCACCAATATCCGCCGTTTGCCAAAACCATATAAAGGTGATGAGACTGAGATTGCTTTTATCCTAATGTGACTTTCATTTGTAAATTAGTGTTGGATTCGATGGCACGGCAGCAGATCGCCAATCGGCTTAACCGTATAACACGTCTGATTTGATTGCAAATGGCCTAAGTCGCTGCTGAGACTCGATCGCCGCTTAAGCCTTCGGATTGTATTTACTGCGGGGGTTGCTGCAGGGTATACCGTGCTGCTAGGCGTCGGCCATGCATTTGCCATTGGCATTGGCTGCGGTTTTCCCACCTAGGGCTTCGTCTCACTTGGCGCTTTGCTACGACGGTGATTGGTTCTAAAGAGACATTCATATCGAAGATGATGACCTCCGAGGTCACGAGCAGATTGACAATTAGATCTCTATGGATTCATGTGATGGGTCTGAGGTTAAACCCGGTCGTAGGGTGACAACCCGATGCGTTAACGCCTCGGCAACCATGTAGTCTTATATATTCTATTATCGGTGATATTTACCGGTAATTATTCTCATCAGTTCTCAATTACTGTGGCGCGGCTGAGTCGACCTTGGCGTGTGCTTTCTATGTATAAACTTATATTTCGCCTTAGACACTCGACTTAACCGATTTAACCTTTAGAAAGGACGCAGCTTCAAGTAAAAACAGCGTCTTACGTTGGCTCAGATGAAGCAGTACGTATAACTAATGGAGGACTGCCGATTAATCTCCTGAAACGTTAACTGTTGCGATTATTAATCTCCTGAACTTTACCCGCCGACAGCTACACGAGCATGAAGAGAAGGAGCAGTTTAAATTAACTTCGGTTAGAGTATTTTGGCTTTCGTCGGTCTGTCACCACAGGCATAGCTTATAGTTAGAACTGACTGGCTTGCAAACGAGGCCGAGTCCATCAGTTGCTGAACTAGAGATGGTCAGCAGCAGAACGCAGTTGGATGGTGGTTAAAAATGGTGCAACGTGCATTGTTGCTATTATTATTATTATTATTATTATTATTATTATTATTATTATTATTATTATTATTATTATTATTATTATTATTATTATTATTATTATTATTATTATTATTATTATTATTATTATTATTATTATTATTATTATTATTATTATTATTATTATTATTATTATTATTATTATTATTATTAAGGAGCTTTTATATAGCGCCCCTTCAAGGTGATCTACTCATGAGGAGCGCTCCTAGTCCAACCACGGCTAAAGAGAGTATACAGTTTTCAAGCTGGTATGAAACAAGGTAGTGTGAGTCGTAGGGACCAGGTGGAGTGCTACAGGAAGGCCATTCCAGGTTGCGTGGCCAGCGATCGAAAAAGAACGGCGCTGCATAATGGCTGTCCGCGCGCTGTTGGTCTAACACGAGGGCCTACGTAAATAATACACGCATACTCACATTCATACCTACTATAATATATATAATTTTAGTATAGGCAAGATATATGTACATGTAATATAATACAATAAAGTAATTGGAACATTTTCCCGCTCCGGTGGCTTTGGGAGGTAAGACTGTTGCAACTCGTGACCTTTAAGCTCATCTATTTGCTCGGTGCTCTCATACAGGGAACGCCTCCGAGTAGTGTGTTCTGGAAGAGACGCTATATAAAGTAGCAAATGCAATATTTAGCACAAGGTTATAGACATACATTTTAAAGGCATGCCATTCTTCTCTATTTTGTGCCTTTTCCTTAATTTCTTTATATCTTTGTCTGTTTCCTTTATCCATCCAACATCATATTTCTTCGTCTTACTGGGGCTTTCTTCCCTTCAGTTCTTCCTTCGAGTACTGTCCTCAGGAGCAAATTTTCAGGCAGCGCGTAACCAATCCAGTTAATTTGTCTCATCTGTATTGTATTGACCAATGACCCTCTCTCCTCTCTCACCAGTTGCAACATCTCTTCGTTTGTTCTATTTTTATTCCCTCTGCTTATCTTGGCCAGTTATTCTTCATAGCCACATTTCAAATGCCTTGATCTTCTCCGTTTCTGCATTTCCAATAGTCCATGTCTCCGCTACATATGAGGCTTTTCACCATTCTTTTCTTCAGATCGAGATTCAGTCTAATTCTCAGAAGCTCTCCTCTCTTCCAGAATGCTTCTTTTCTCGTTGCTTTTCTTCTCTTAATCTCAGTACGGCAACTGTTATTAAATCTATAAGATAACAGAACTTGCTCAATCTCTGAATCGTCGATGACAATAGTTATTCCTTTTCTTTCTCCTCACCCTTGTTTTTTTTATCTGTCCTCATACCACATTGTTCAGATGTTTGTCCATACGCATCCATTATTCTCTGCAGCCCAGCATTGGTACCTGCTACCATTGCCTGGTTATCTGCAAATCAAACTCCCCCAGCCTATACTCCGTCATTCACATTTTCAAGCGCTTCCATGACCATCATCTATATATTGTAGGCTGTATAGATGTTGAATAGCAAGGGTGATAGTGTGCAGCCCTGTCTAACTCCTCTACCTATTCCTCCATGGTTGTAAATTTACTTCCTGTGCTCTCACTACCACTGCCTGGTCAATGTACAAGTTTCTTATTTATCGTCTATCCCTGCAGTCTACTCCGATCTTTTGAGTGTTGCCATGAGTTCAGTTTACTTTGTCAAAGACCTTTTCGTAATCTACAAAGCAGATATACAATTCTTTCCAATTCTGTAGACATCTCTCCCCTAGTGTTCTCAGCTCACCAGCTGCATCTCTTTTCCCCTTTCCTCGTCTGAATCCAAACTGAAGCTGTTTTGCCTTCCATGCTGCGAATTAATACTTTCAACATGATCTTTGATGCATGCGGTGTCAGGGTTATTGTCTTGTGGTCACTGCATTTATTAAATTGACCTTCTGCTGTATAGGTATCATAACTGATTAAATCCTTTGGCCACTTTCCAGACCCATGTATCTGTTGGCATATTGCATATTGGATATAGTATATTCCGAAAACACGTTCTTAGTAAACACAAACAAACGAACACGCAAACGAAACATGATGAACAAAAACAACTTAATGAATACGATAATCGTGACATCGTCAATATCAACAAGACAACGATGACGATAACAAAAAGTTATAGAGTGGAGACTTCGTGATTGCTTGCATTGTTGGTGCTCTTAACTTTCGCTACACCCAAGCAGAGACAAATTGATTCCCTTGAATCCCTTCTACTGGTGATGGGCGGGAATCAGAGTTATTTTTTGTCTCTTGCAGTGAAAGTGCTCCCATTCCTAAATTATAGCCCGATAGAAACTTATCACCAATAATAAAACTATAATCAGCAACTTCCTTAGCGCCGGTGTGTAATGCAAAAGGCACCAAAACTCAGACACAGAGAGGGACAGAAAGAGAGACATAGAGAGACAATGAGAGAGAGAGAGGGAGATTGCGAGAGAGAGAGTGAGAGGTGAGAGAGTGTGAGAGAGTCAGAGAGTCAGAGAGAGCGAGAGTAAGTGAGAGGGAGAGGGAGTGAGAGAGTGAGTGAGAGAGAGAAAGAGACTGCCGACGATAGATAGATCAGATGAACATGGTCAGCCGTAAGGTGAGACCGAGAAAAGAAAATGAACAGAACAGACGGACTCGAACAGAGAATTCCAACATTTGGGTGTGGCAACCGAAAAGACCGGGGACCGACAAGCAACATGTTATTAACAATTAACTATTTTAGGACTAGCCTATACTGTTTTTCTTTTATGTATACCTTATTCTAAAATCCATTCTGTTTAGTCTCTTTCACTAACCGTTATCTGATTTATTATCACTTGCAATTATTGTCTTTGTAACATTGTACAATCCCAACGCGTCTGTGTCGACTGGAGTCTAATCGATTGGTGGTTATTGTTTTAAATTACAAAGGCGCTACGGAAGCCATTAGTTTAGATTAGGTTATAAATCAGTTGCCTACCGAGAACAATAGCCAGCGTTGTAGTTGCTTTTCGCTCTTGTTTCGTGAACCAGTGCCTGCCTTCGGTTCTTCTTTTGGCGCCCGACACAAGCACCTGCCTGCGACAATTAGTTGTACACGAGTGAGCCTTGGATAGCAGGTAGTCGTTGCTGCCTGCGGATGGCGCCGACAGTGTTGACATTATGGGTTCACGATTGTTCGACCACTGCGAGGAGTCGTGAGGGTCTCTGCTTGAAACGACAGCACTACTGCACTGCAACAAAGAGTATGCTTCGCATGTTTCAGTTTGTTCGCCAGAGTTTCGATTCAAAGAAGGCGTCTCGTGAATGAACGTCGTCCTCGATTTGCTTAGGCGAAGGAGTTTTTCTGTTTCAACCTTATTGACCGAAGTGGTAGTATCCTGTTCGGCTGTCTCATACTCCAATTTATGGTGCGCGTTTTCCTCTTTAGGAATCCTACGAGCTTTTCCCTGATCATCAGCTCGTTTTCCGGGTTTTCCTCTACCTCCACCACTTCTTCCATTTGAATTCTGGAAAGTTTCTAGTTCAAGTGTTGACTGTGTTCCATTGGTGGTTACTTCGACTACACTGTCATCGTACATTCGGAGTCCAGACTGCGATTTCTGATAGCGTACGAATAATTTAGAGATGATGTTTTTCGTCGGAACTTCAGAGTAGCTCCAGAGTCTGAGTGACGTTGAGGTCGAACGGTTTCTGGTTCTCTGCCGCTTCTTCTTAGCGCGACACACGATAGCACGGAGGGTCTTGTAGTAGAGGAAGATCACGAGAAGACAGGGAATGTAGAAGGATGTCAACGACGAGCAGATGAGAAAGTCGGGGTTGTAGAAGGTGCAGCGCCAGGGAGTGGAGCGACGACGATCCGTGTAGTTGAGGCCGAGGGCGATCGGGGACGAGACGGCGAGCGAGATGAGCCAGGTCAGGCCGAGGGTTACCAGGACGCGCTTCGAGTTCTTGTGCTTAGCGTACTTAAGGGGCTGCGTCACTGCGATGAATCTGAAAACAGAAATACCACTGCGTGAGTGAGTGAGTGAGTGAGTGAGTGAGTGAGTGAGTGAGTGAGTGAGTGAGTGAGTGAGTGAGTGAGTGAGTGAGTGAGCGAGCGAGCGAGTGAGTGAGTGAGTGAGTGAGTGAGTGAGTGAGTGAGTGAGTGAGTGAGTGAGTGAGTGAGTGAGTGAGTGAGTGAGTGAGTGAGTGAGTGAGTGAGTGAGGAGGTGAGCGAATGAGTCAGTCAGTAATTGTAATTGCAACCGAACATTAATATAGCACCACTCAAATCAGCGGCGCTCTCGACCCGCATCACTGCCAGCAACGGCAAAAAGAAAGGTTTTCAATTGTCTACGGAACTGAATAGGTGAGAAGACAGGAAGCTCTTGGCGCAGGGACTAGGGAAGACTGTTCCAGGCTGAAGGACCCACATAGGCAAAGCTCCTGGATGGGGCCGTGGAAGAGTGCATACGCGGATCATCCAGTCAGCCAGTCAGTGAGTCAGTTAGTGAGTCAGTCGGTCAGCCATTAAATCAGTGAACGAGACATTGAGTTATTGGGCGAGAAGGAGAGTAAGTCAGCGAGTCATTCATCTTTCCGCACTTCATTTTCTTCTGCCTGTTCACCTATCTGTATTTGCGCTTGATCAGTTTTGCCCCTGTTTCTCTCACTCCCTCTTTCTCTCTGTCTCTCTCTCGCTCTCTGTCTGTCTATCTGTATCTCTCTCTGGTTGCTATGTTCGTCCGTGCATTCATCAACATGTTTACATAAATGCCTTCCAGTTTTTAGCGAATTAAAATCCTCACCAACAGGAAATGTACCGGACAAAAACACCTCGTGATTCGGTCGCCCAAGTTCAGCTCTCAGCCGTTTGTCACTTGGAGTCTGGGATGAACGACCGCGGAGTCGGAGATAAATTGCGAGTCAGGCAACCGACCAATCTCGCCTGCATGTATCACCCCATAACCCACCGTCAATCATTTACGTATCTAGTGGCAGAACGTCTCCTCGGGAGGTAATATTTTTAACTATATATAATATATATTATAACCTGAGCAGGTGTTGCAGCAGCCAGCAGACGGTGAAGTGTTAAGTTTAGTATAAGCTAAATTTTCCTATGCAACATCGGTACAAGTATATGTTCACACCTTTACCAAACAACGATATATATATATATATATATATATATATATATATATATATATATATATATATATATATATATAAATGCCGGGATATGTACTTGTTCATTTCATTTGTTTTTTCCCATAAAAAACATTAGGCCTACGTAATACAGTGTTCAACTATGTTTCAGGGATACAACGAGCAGACCCAAATGGACCGAGGTGTCGCTTACTAGGGTCACCTATTTGGCAACGAATGGGATTTAAATGACGAGTGATCAACAATACTTAAAATACTTTAACACAACAGAATATAAAGAACATGCACTAAAAGGCTTAGCTAAAGAGAACTATAATTCGTTCAATGTTTTATTCACCAGACTTTTTAAATTCCCCAATAGCGGATATTTTGCGATTAACAAACAGAGGTAAGTTATTCCAGACAGAAGGTCTGATGCATGTAATTGAAAATAGGCGCGTGTTACTGCGGGCAGAACTTCTATAATAATTTCCCTGTGATCCATGTGATCTGGTATAATGCGCGTTGTGTTGAGAATTACTTACGAAACATTGAAGTAAATTATTTGCAAAATCGATGCATAAATTTACTTATCTGAAGTGTGTGTGTGTGTGTGTGTAGGTGTGTGTGTGTGTGTGTGTGTGTGTGTGTGTGTGTAAATATATTGTAGCCTATCTTTATGTTGATGGAAAAATTTTACACATGAAGCAGCATAAATCATTCCAATTTTTTATGGTAGATGACTTGGATTGGTGATTTAGTTTATTTTTTTACGATTGGAAAACTTTAAATTATCGATTTTCGCCGAGAACTGTAGCTCCCAATATCAAAGGGTTAGCGTGGCCGAGGTTTTTCACAGAGGCGGCGCCAGACACTTTTTGTAACCAGGGCATAGCCAAGGCAGGCATACTAGTAACCAGTGCAGAGGGCGAATTATGGAGAACTCGGTAGCGCGAGCTTAAATGTTGACCTTGTAAGATCGCGCTACCGCGCTTGCCACAAATCGTCCCCAGCACTATTATATTTGTCTATATAGTCAAGAGATCAGATGGGCGAGCCCTCCGGAAGCTAAACGCTTTTTGACATTATTTTGTAAAGCAAATTTTAACATTTCAGTGAATTAAGTGAATTTATATCTCAGGATATCACAAATACGCCCTAGCAAATTCTGGACAGGGCAAAAATTCTGGAAGGGCATCGACCAGGGCAAAGGCTTTTTTACCAGGGCATTTGCCCTGGCGCGCCCTGGTGTAGCGCCGCCTCTGGTTTTTCAGCTCTGAGAGCCAGGTTCGAATCCTAGACCTATCACATAAAATCGATATATGGATTGCATTGTCGAAATTAGAGTAATCTTGGATGCTGTTGTTTTCGATATGAGTGCTTTCTGAAATCCATTAAGCGCAATATTATACGTAAATGTAAACTAAACAGGGAACCTTTACATAGCGTTGCTTAAAGGAAACTACTGGCCAAATAACGACAATCCAAAGTCTACCAATGAGATTTACAGCCTTCGACAAATCGATGAGAGGAAATTGCTCACGAGTTCTTGTCTTAAGTTAGATTATTCGGCGATCCATTTCAAAGTCACGGTGGTGATGATATGAGTATGGTTTCATGGTATGATTATATTAGCATTATTATTAATTTTTTCCCAAAGGATGAAATCCAGAGGGCGTGGAAAATTACTCTAAACAAGGAAGGCTAATCTTCGCATGTCTGGCTCATCCAACGTTCCCCGGATATCACTTGCTTTGACACAAATACATCTTACGTAGTCGGTGAGGGGCAGAGTAGAGTTAAAATATTTGAACCTTAGGCGAGTTAGATAATTCTAATCAAGTTTAAACTCCAGTAAGAGGCGAGCTTGTAGTTTTCAAGACGGCTGGAAACCATAGCATCAGACAAACAAACCAAGGGGGAAAAGAGAACGTGGTGCCTAACCCTGTAGATATCTTTTAACGCGCATATGAGGAGGCATATGAATTCATTATACTTCTATTAGATACATGTAACCGGTCAGTCAGTCGGTCAGATTTCCGTTTTGTACTATCTATATTATCTTTCATTCGCATTTACATAATGCTCAATCAAACAATGTCTGAGACCGACGCATTCGTTTTGCGAAATGAAAACCTATACAATTCGACGTCGCTTCGTGATAGGTCTAATCTTCATTGTTAGACTTTGTCCGGCTTTTCACAATTCTCCCGTCGTCCGTCGTGGATCGCATAACGCCGCACCGTCGGTTGCGATGAGATTTACGTGCCACTGACGAGAAAGGAGAATTTCTGTAACCTTTCTTTTCTACTGATTGGGTTAATCGACGTTTCCGTTAAAAATAGACGTGTGCTTTTGCATGGACGGACTTCATTTAGCTTCTTCTGTTACAGGTTTCGTACATAATTATATCGACTTTTTAGCCGGAAGAGGGGCGGATGCAATGGTCTAAATAGGACGGGGTTCAGCGGCCACACAACTGGCAAAATATCAAATGAGATCCGCAGAAGTCAGGTTGCGAAGGGAGGTTGGGAGGAACGGAGGAACGGAGGGATAAAGGAGGCGATTGGCAGCACGCATGAAAAGGACAAGACTGATGAAACACGAATATGATTTCTCAGGGTTATACAAAAGCTGCGACAGGGGGAGACCAGCTAGCTCATCGGAGAATATCAAAACAACAAGAGTTATGACAAGAGTCATGACAAAAGTCGTGTTGTTTAGGTCAGTTTCTGCGTCGGGTCAAAAAACCCGATGGACGGGGGTGAGCGATTAGGACGAGGGAAACAATACGACAACAGCGACAGGACATCTGGTGACCGCGTCGTTTAATATTCTCACGCAGAACCGACAGAATAATTAGAAAGTATCTGATGACTCGCCGCATTCCATCGTATCTGTTAGACAAGAAACTGAACTGTCTTGTTTCGTCTCATATCTAAGGATACATAATATCTAAGGATAAATAATACCTAAGGATACATGATATCTAAGCATACAAAATATCTAAGGATGCATGATGTCTAAGGATACATAATATCTAAGGATATATAATATCTAAAGATATATAATGTCTAAGGGTACATGATATGCGTTTGGAATTGATTCTCATATTCGTGTTTCATCAGTTGTGTCTCTTTCTCACGCACGCTGTCTGTTCGTGTGTCCGTTCCCGCCTCACTTCCTCGGAAGCATCTTCAATCAGATGTACAGTTTTATAAGCCTTTATGCCATCAAATGGATTCCCATCTAATATGAAAGCGATTCATTTATACTGGCATTGTTAGTTGTCAGACCTGCCTAGGTGTGTGTATACGTAGATTTTATTGCATGCAGCAATGAATTCGTGTGAAGTGAGAGGACTTAGTTGGAAACCTCCTATTCAGAAACAGATTCTACAGTTATAGTTTTTGTGTGGGCGCCCTTGGGTTTTCTAGCTGCGCTGAAGAACAACTGTTCCACGTGTAGGCCTACTGATCGCCATGATAGACGGTCTAATCTCAGAGGAGAGGAGATCATAACTGTTTTCTGCAAGCAGAAACTCTGTCTTCGTTACATATCAGATTACAGTTATCCTAGATGTTCGTATCAAAATACATACAAGAGTTCTCATTTTTGTCTCATTATTTCTCAGATTTCCGCTTTACCGTATTTTATTTCAGACACGATTCGATGAAAGCAATAAAGGTGGTGTTAATACACCTCACTTACTGTGCTTCCTGTTTCAAATGAGGATAGGTGATATTCTGACTGGAAAAATCTGAATTTCATTATGGTCAGCACACAGAGAGCAATGACTCTGGTAGGCCCACTAAATCAAAGGCAAACCTGCAGAGGCAGATTTGGTTATGTGCGATTCTGGACTGAACGATCCAGTGGAGATTGGGTGACGGAGGGTCTAGACGGGTGAAAGAGGGTCTAGACGGGTGACGGAAAGGTACAGCGAGGTGACAGAGGGTCTAGAGGGGTGACGGATGGTTTTGAGCGGTGATGGAGGGTCTAGAAGGGTGGAGGGTCTTCAGGAGTGACGGAGGGTCTATAGAGGTGACGGAAGGTCTAGAGGGGTGAAAGAGGGTCTAGACGAGTGACGCAGGGTCTAGAAGGGTGAAGGAGGGTCTAGAGGGGTGAAGGTGGGTCTAGAGGGTGACGGAAGGTCTAGAGAGGTGACGGAGGGTCTAGAGAGGCGACGGAGGGTCTAGAGGGATGTTTTACGGCGGATGAAATTTGAAATTATTGCATGAGTTAATTAGAGCAGAATTTTTTGCAGCGCTATAAAATGGATCACAAGGTTTGATGCTTCATGCATTATTGAAACAGCGCTACAAAAGTCAATAGATAATTCCAAACAGGTTGCAAGATGTAAATTTTAAAACGGTTTCAAAATCTGAAGAAAGAAGCTACAGATAGAGCAACATAAAAAGTCAAGCCTTAAGCAACCGGTTGGCTGACAAACTGACTTCTCTCAAAGGAGGTTCGGATGGACACGGATGCATACACACAGGAAATTTATCAGACAACGGCTTCTATGGAGATATTACGGAATATATATATCCATGTAGAGATTTATTGAGCTTTGTTCTATTTCATTCTGTCAGCTAGTTAGTCAGAAACTTCATATATATATATAGCTCCCTTCACGCAGAGACATTCCCAATAAAAGTGAAAAGTTTACCACCGTTAATAAAGGGTGTAAATGGTGTCCAAAGCCTGAAGGGGACGCAGATCTGATGATAACTTAAGGCTATACCTACGACTAACGTGACAGCGTCATCTGCCTTATTGCTTTTCTCAGCCTCTTCTCGCCACAAATAGTTATTCTTCCCTGTATGCTCCTGTTACACGTACTTTGACTTCTCTCAACAGAACGTTTGTCAGTCGGTTGCCTAAGAAAGACGATCCTGCGTACAGTTTTGTATCGGAAATTGGTTTTCCTCTTCTCCGTATTTGCTGAATGGTCAACGCCCCGGTAAAAGAAGCGTCTTAGAACATTGTTCATTCTTCTCAGAACATTGTCTGTTCTTCTCGGAACATAGTTCATTCTTCTTTTTGTTGGTTGTTCTCAGAACATGGTTCGTTCTTCTCAGAAAATGGTTCGATCTTCTCAGAACATGCTTCGTTCTTCTCGGAACATGGCTCGATTTTCTCAGAACATGGTTCGTTCTTCTCAGAACATGGTTCATTCTTCTTAGAATATTGTTCGTTCTTCTCAGAACATGGTTCGATATTCTCAGAACATGGTTCGATCTTCTCAAAACATGGTTCGTTCTTCTTAGAATATTGTTCATTCTTCTTAGAATATTGCTATGTGTTTGGTATGGTATTGGTATGTGTTTGCGACTTGTTGGTGTTTACACGCCAGTGCGTTGGCTTCGCTCATTCTCACGGAGCTCTGCGCACTGGGAGCGCCTCTGATTAGGTTGTACTGCGAGAGGCGCTTTATAAATGTATGAATACAATACAATACAATACAATTGTTCGTTCTTCTCAGAACATGGTTTGTTCTTCTCAGAACATTGTTCGTTCTTCTTAGAATATTGTTCGTTCTTCTTAGAACATGGTTCGGTCTTCTCAGAACATTGTTCGTTAACCTCAGAACAGAGGTTCGCTCCCGTCTGAAATGCACGTATGCTGCAATGATCTCTTCCTCTGTTTACTTCTATCTGAACTAATTCTTCACTACGTCTATTGCGATTGAGCGCTCTTTAACGTATGCTGTCGAATTTATTGTTTCCTCTCCTAGTTGAACAAAACTTCTAGCTGACTGAGTCTTTCCCTGCCTACCATCTGTACTATCTTGCTGTCAGTTATAGAAAACTCGTTCGACTCCTGGAGAAATATTAAGCTGAATGCTGTAGCACAGAGATGGTAATATGCTTTATTGAATTTAACGACTGCATCAACAAGGGGCTTAGTTACAGGATGCACTGATAAGGATCGGGTCAGTCTATTAGGCATAGTAGGTATCAGAGGCTTTCACATCCGGACGTTTCACATTAGTACGTTTCACCTCCGGACCAATCACCTCTAGGGGCTTTCACCTATAGGGGCGTTCATCTCTAGGGATTTTCACCCAATCTCTGGTATTAAGGTGGAACGTGAGTGATTGTAATTAACCATAATAACCCATAAGTGCATAAGAAATGGAAATCAGATAAGAAGATATGGAAAAGCCTCTGGAACCAAGCTAAGTAGGTGCCTGATAGCGGCAGATGAATTCGCGTTTCAGTGACTGTATCTGCAAGCAACACCTGGGACTGAAAGTGTTTCCAGAAAAAATCTTATCGGCAGCTGATGGACAGAGTCGACTGCGTTGTAAATGGTTACGGAAACACCGACGTTTTGACATAATATTATTTGAAAGCAATAGCCAATCTTTCTCATACTTAATTGCCTTTGATAAATTGACACTAAGAAATCAACTTAATCACGCAGTGATTATTGCCTGGCTTTGTCTATTTATGCCATGATAATTAGTTGCATAGTCTGTATGTTGCCAATGTTTCGTTTTCGTCGTAGTCGAGAAAAATGCAACGAATCTCTTCGAAACGTCTCACTTTACATTTGGAGTGAAAGCCCCTCGAGATGAAGGACCCTCGAGATGAAAGCCCCTGTAGATGAAAGCCCCTAGAGGTGATTCATCCGGAGGTGAAAGCTCCTAGAACCAGGACTAATACAATCGTCCAGGCTTATGTTTAGGAAACAGCGCAGGTTCTTTTAACTAACAATCCACACCTGCACAAATTCATATGTTTCACACTAGTTTTACAACGTCTTACACATACAGGATTCACCAGAGCCAGATGAACATCACTTGAACGACATACTCTGTTGTCAACAATCTCCTTAGAGCTGCATCGTATCTACTTACCAGGTTTCTCAGGACAAAGTGAAAATCTATTCATATGCTTTGCGAAAATTCATACGTTTTACAAGACGCCTGTAGAGCAGCACACGTCGCGAGCAATGCTCAATCAATCAATCAATCAATTGAAATTTATATAACGCCCCTGAAAGAGCCCTACACAGAGGCGCTCCCGACCAGGGCATATTTTAACTGTATAACTAGTGGGACAAATGTCCCAGTAGTCTTAGGATTTGTCCCAGTAGTCAGAGCGATTTGTCCCAGGCAATGTATGTATAAAGTACGACTAGTGGGACAAATGTTGCAAGAATTTAAAGATTTGTCCCAGTAGTATAATGAGAAAGGTATGACATTATTGTTGAATGACCCCTGGTTATTGGTTGGGAGACCCGAGAAAAGTTGTAAAAGAAGGTGACGACTAAAAAAAAAAAAAAGGTCATAAACTTTTTTCGGAGATGAATTTAGAAATTTTTTTTAGAAAAAGTCTAAAAGTTGTAAGTTTGAGAAGATTAATTCCTAAAAAAAGTTCTTCAACCAGATCATGGCCGACTTTCTCCGACCCACCTCTGAGAGACGAGTTCCAAAGAAAGATCATGAACTAGACCCATGGCTGATTTTGTCCCAGTAGTTAAAATTCCTTAAAATATGCACTGCTCCCGACCCAAGCCAAGCGGGAAAAGTAGTCTTAAGTAACGAGTGGAATGTGAGGAGGTGCTGTAATGAGGGTGGCGCATATTGCCGGAACAACCAAGGAAATGAACGGCGCTGCATTGTAGCGGATACCGCGTAAGCGATATCCTGTTCTGTGCTGTGTATTGTTAACTCTAGAATTATAATATAAATACATACACAACTTCAACTTGAAACAAGTAGGCCTATATGCATACATAAATATGCACGCGTACGTCCCATAAATATAAAAGCGTACGTACGTACGTACATGCTTGCATAACACATGCATTTATATATATACAAAAACAATTATCTACATGCCACTATTACTCATATGTATGGACTATGAACATACATACAGTACAAGCACTGAAATGTAATATCAATAGACTATCAGGATTGTATGCAGTCCGTACTCCGTAAGTCTGTGTGGAAGTGGGCGGTGAAGTATTGTGTATAAAAATATATGCGAGGCGATTCAATTCATTCGATTCCTTCTCGCCTTTAACACGTTAACGACGAGCTGCATTGGTTTCCCAATTCACTTTTAGTTCACGCTCGTTGGTAAATGTTAAAGACCGTTAACGACTTGGAGGCGTATTCAGTATCTCGATATGCGTCTGCGCATCTATTCAGGCGTTTCATAAATGAAGCCTACTTCTACACGCAACACGTTATGCTGCCAGAGCAGCCATTCACCTAATGGCAGATATACATAAATTGTATTGCACTGTATTTATACATTTCTAAAGCGCCGGTCTCAGTGCAATCTAGTCAGAGGCGTTCCCAGTGCGAAGGACCCAGATGAAAAAGGAAATGCTTAGAGAACGGATGGATATAGTAGGTCCCCAGTTAGAACGATCGTAGAACGAGTTGGAGGATGAACGCGTGTGCATATGTCTATAATATATCTTATACGTGTTGACTAATAAACAGAAGCGTGTGCATTTATTTATCCTATATCTAATAACGTCTCCAGAGAGCGACGTTTTGTCATTAGATATCTGCTTTGTCAGAGCATTCATGTGGCGTGTGTTTTGGATCTCTTAAAAATTGTTGTGATGGCTGTCAAAGAGGTAATTGACTGCTTGTGCGTCTTGAGAGCATAACATAAACAGTGAATGTAAGCGATGCATGTTTTAAAAAAATCTGCTTTTGAAATATTCTCTTTAAAAGACTCTGTATAATCTACATATTGGATTGCATGTCACATACTTCTTCTTCTCTCTTTCGTCAGGTGTCTGCCGACGTTGAGGTTTGTACAAGATGGCTCCATTTCTTTCTGTCTCTGATAGTATCCAGGGCCATTCTGATGTCCATGTCTTCTTCTTTAAGATCTTGTTTCACGCTTTCCATCGACGTCCATGGGCGTCCGCATGAACTTTTCTAGGGAGGGGGCACAAATTTCTAGGGGGGAACATTTGCTAGGGGGCTAAATTTTTCTAGGAGGGAGCAAAATGACGTCTTTTGCATAGAATAGCTCGCTAACCTAAATAATTAAGTGTTTTTAGCATTGAAAATCGTGTTGGGACTGTTGGAATAATCATACTAATCAAAAGATTTTATTTTTTTAACATTTTCAAAATTCAGGGGCAAATGCCCACTTTGCCCCCCCCCCGGACGCCCATGTCCACGTCTTTGTTTGTCTTCATCGACTCCGTGTTCCATCCAAGTAGCAATATAATGCCCTTGCTGGTGATCTCTTGTCGTCCCTTCTTTTTGCATGCCCAAACCATGTCCGTCATCTTTTTCTTATCTTGTACCAAGTGTTTCCCTCTGGTCCAACTCCTTCCGGATTACTTCATTACGAATCCTATCTCGTCTGGTCCTCCCCGATATTCTTCTTAGCCAGATGTCACATTAAGCATCAGCAATTACATGTCTGCATAATCAGAAGCCACAACAAGAACCGACTTCTATAGATAACGCATTGTAATGAAGCTAAATTCTATGGCTGTACTGATTCTGAGGTCCATTTCCTGACCGTATTATATCAGAATTCGTATTATGATATGGCGTATAACACGCCATATCATAATACGAATTCTGATATAATACAAGTAGTCTATGGTGTATAATCTATCAGACACACGCACACATACAAACACGCATAGACTTAGTAAATTTATTGAAAAGTCGCATATCCTTTTTCACTGCCGACATGGTTTCCAGACCGGCCACTCCCCCTCATGCCATTTATGAGCACGCATGACAAGATAACTCAAGCTTTTGAAAATAAATAATACTCTATCGGTATATTCTTTGACTTGGCAAAGGCCTTTGATACCGTTAATCACAATATTCTTCTTAGTAAATTAGCTAATTATGGTTTCAAAGGTATTCAGTTTGATTGGTTTGCAAGTTACTTTGAAAATCGTTATAATTTGTTTCATGTAATGGCTCACTCTCCGACCTCTGTCGTGTTAGGCATGGAGTTCTTCAGGGTTCGAGCCTCGGTCCCCTCCTATTCTTTTTTTCCTTAATGATTTGCTAATTCATCCTCCATACTGACTTTTATTCTGTTTGTAGACGACACAAACGTTTTTTATTCCCATAAATCGTATTTGACTCTAACGCAAACTGTTAACGCCCAGCTGAACTTAGTTGCCGACTGGTTTGCTGTGAATAAGTTATCTTTAAATCTAGAAAAACTTCCTTCATCCTGTTTAAATCATATAAAAAACAATCTCCCCTAGTGACTCTGCTGTAATATCAAATAATGGCCTAAACTTAACTCACATAAAGTCGCTTCAACCAGGTTCCTTGGTATATCTGTCGATCAGCAGAGCAGGGCATATACTCCCGAAGTGGTTTGTCGAAAGGAAGGATCTGCTGCCGAAGGACCAGAGGCAGGCTTTCCGAAAACAGGAGCACCATCGACCGAGTCATCCGCCTTCAGGACAAGCCTGAAAGGAAGAACCACGTTCTTGGAATCTTCATCGACTCCAGCATGATCCACGTTTCAACTCTCGTGAAGAAGGTTCAAGATCTGGGAGTATCAAAACATCATATATTACTGGATCAAGGACTTTCTGAGTGACCGAACCTTCCAGGTAAAGGTGGGTGCCAAACTCTGTACGTCACATTCAGGAACACCGCACGGATCTGTCATCTCATCCCTCCTGTTCCTGATCATGATCAACGACATCCGAAGAAACGGATCAGAGATGTCGCTATTTGCCGACGACAGCGCTCTGTTCACCGCTGGAAGAAACCTGAAGCTACTGCAGACTCGAGCGCAGAGAGCGCTGAATCAAATCCAGCGCTGGTGCGATGAGAACGGATTCAAACTCTCAACCGCGAAGACGACTGCAGTGGTCTTAAGTCACAACAGGAAAGAAGCAACCGACGTGGATCTGGACGTTCTTGGAAAGAAGATCGAGGTAAGCCCCTCTGATAAATTCTTGCGCTCAGGATATGCTTAGGAAAAGCTCACGGAACGGCTACAGCAGCAGCCCAGAACGAGTGCGGGAGATGCCACTACATCTACGATGGTTCGGAGACAGTCTGAAGGAGGGTGTTAAGGTCGTTACCAGTAAAGACCACGCGGCAGAGGAGGTGATGAAGGATCAGTGGACCTTGCACATGAATAAATTGAAGAACCGTTGTTTCAACGCTTCACGGAATTCTTCGACACGACTTATCAAGAGTGCAAGGACCCGGTGTTCCATGACTCGCCGTCTTGGGGGAACGAACGCATCCAGATCGACCTGTCGCTGACAAAGTCCATCGACAAGAAGACATCATCGCTTGAAATTCAGAAGACGCTTTCTCTAAAGCTCATCGACAGGTTCTGAAACGAAACCTGCATATACATGGTCGGGTTCAAATTCAAAGACACGGCCGCAGCAGCAGTCGTGATTCCTGAGATCGGCTACAGAAGAATCCGGAGGCTGGCGGACTCGTCCAGTGTGTATGCAACAGAATCCTGTGACCATGGCGGTACTCCAGCTGGAGTTGTGAGATGTTGGATAAGGTGATGTTCAGCGACTGACCCGCCCAATCACCGGATCTGAATCCGGTTGAGAATCTCTGGCATGAAGTGTTTTGGAGATGTCCAAGAGACATCCGACCACCAAGTGCGAGTTGATCGAGTCGCTCATCGACGCCTGGAACCGTGCCGTCACCCACGACCACGTCGTCAAGTTGGTCCACTCAAAGCCAAAACGCTGCAGACAAGTAGTCAAGCGCAAAGGCTGGCCATAAAATACCATTTTAAACGAATAAAACCGGCCTTTTTCAAAGCCACTACATGATAGAGAAGGCTTACGATCGTTCAGTACATGTTCGTTAGTTTATTTCAACACTACGTGGTAAAAATTATTGTCGTCTTAATTCAGAGAAACAAGGTTACAAAGTGGTAACCAATGAATAAGAAAACACTTATTTTACGTGTACAGTGTATATGTTCAACGGAAGTCAAGATCTGAACGGTTCTATGTCCAGAAAGGACGCATACTGAAGTAGGAAAAATAGTCTACAGTTTCTAGATGGTCGGCCAAAAACAGACGGACGGACAGACAGACAGACAGACAGACAGACAGACAGACAGACAGACAGACAGACAGACAGACAGACAGACATACATACATATATACAGGCTGATATATATAGACAGAGTGACGCGAGTATAGACACCTAGACAAGCACACAGGCGGATTCAGGGACGTACGCAGCGAATCATGTCAAAGACATACACAGACATAATGACATATTCATATACATGTAGGCCTACACTTCTTACGTCCGACAAATACGCGTATCGGTTGGACGCAAGAAGCTTAAGAAGCTTGTTATGAAATATCTCCGAATTATTTAGATCAATTTAAAAGTCGAGATGAGAGTCGAGTTGATGTGGCTGAGTGTTTGCCAGGCTGTCGTCATAGGATGATACATGTGAAGGGGATTCATATAAGTCGAATGATCAGCCGAAGACACATAATCAACGAACTGGTCTCATCTCGTTTGATGAGCTGAGGGATTCGCGAACAACTAATCAAAATGCTTCGACTGGCTTTTCCTCGTCTTTAAGTCTCCCTTCATCATTTTCCTCCTCATTTTTCTCGTTTTTCCTTCTGTCTCTCGCTTCTTGTCCTGCCTCTGATTTCGTTGCTTCTTATTCATTCTCCTCTAAAGCGTTTGAGTCGTTACAGCGAGTCACAGAATCGGAGAAGTTATGAATAAACGCCGTAAGTTGATAGGGCGTGTTCTCAGTGACTGAAGTCGGCAGTTTTATTTCAGTCATTGAGGAATTATACAGCGTACAACTTAATTCGGTTGTCAGGAAACGATATACGAACAAATGAGAGTGATGATCACCACGATACTCACGCCTGTGATAAATATTACACGAAAACACGAAGAACACTAATATTAAGAACACGAACAAGAATAATGAAGAAGTAAGCAGAGGAGGCGACGACGAAGTAGAACAAGATACAGAAAGAGGAAGAAGAGAAAGAAGAATGAGAAGTATTAACAGGAAGGAAAAACGAAAGATAAAGAAGTAGAAGAAGAAGAAGAAGAAGAACAAGAAGAAGAACAAGAAGAACAAGAAGAAGAACAAGAACAAGAAGAACAACAAGAAGAACAAGAACAAGAACAAGAACAAGAACAAGAAGAAGAAGAAGAAGAAGAAGAAGTAGAAGAAGAAGAAGATAAAGAAGAAGAAGAAGTCGACAGAACAGAGCAAAGAAGAAGAACATAATTATCTGCTCTGGATTTAACAAATGTCAGCGAGACGAGTCAGCAAATGTCAACTGCAAGCGCTGTTGTCAGAAACGACTTGCGTCTGTCAGACCATGGCAAAGCAGATGCTTCAGGAACTCGATCCATTCCTCATTTTCTGGCACCAGGTGCGACTTTAAGCATCCGCCAAAGAAGACTCCACTCACCCCTCACTCCCCTCTCCCCTCCCTGTTCTCAGAAACTGACGTAGCATGACGAATCAGCAAAAGGCGTCAAAGAATTGGCGTCTTAGGTTTTGACAGACTTAAAACATCTCGTTTCTTAGGCATCAGACAGAATTAGATCCACTTGATGACCCCTGCCCGCCATTCGTCCAACTGATCGAAACAGGTCAGTTGCTAAATGAAAAGACACGGTCGTGCTTAGTGCTATCGAGGTAACGGCGATTTTGTTTCTTTTCCCTCTACGAAATAAGGTAAGAACTGCATACGTTGCTGAATCCGGTGACCCGTCAAAAGCGCCCACGACAAATTCGCCCCGACAAATGTGCCCCGACAAATGTGCCCCGACAAATGCGCCCCGACAAATGCGCCCCGACAAATGTGCCCCGACAAATGTGCCCCGACAAGTGTGCCCCGATAAATGTGCCTCGACAAATGCGCCCCGAAATTTGCGCCACATAATTTGTGTACTGTTTACATAATTTGTTCCACGTGCCTGCAAGTAGAATCGTTTTAGGAATTAAATATATCTGTCACCCTAAAATTAGAACCATTTTAGGAATTCAAGATATTTTGTTATACTAAAGTTTGAATCGTTTTAGGATATTTAAAGATACTAAAGGTATTTGTTACACGTGCTTGCATGCTGCATGAAGGATTGTATTTGTTTAACTCGCGATGGCCACTGTTAACGATTATTAATGAATAGAATATATTCTGAAGACATTTGAAAAATAAAAAATTCGAATTATTAAGGGCCCTTCTATTCTGCTAATTGCAGGTAAGTTTCTACATTCGCAAGTCATCGTTGTCTACGAGATCGAAAATACTTGGTATATATTGTCTGACGGTAACAGTTACATTAAATACCTTTCTTAATTAATGTTTTTATCTGTGTATTAAAATTTCGTGCACGGGGGCGCATTCGTCGGAGCGCATTTCTCGGGGCGCAATTGTCTTGGGCGCTTATGTCGCTGCGTCGCTGAATCCATGCTAAATTGTGGACTACTCCAGCTTTCGATGGAAAAGGTCATCGTTATTTGTGCGATAGTAATACAGAAAAAAACTCATTTGTGCAGTAATGAGGGCATGAATAATTAATCTGGCGATCTCTTGTGATCTGAGTTATATTCTGTCTTCATCTCTGCCTGTCCAGTTGTTTCTTCCGGATTCGAGGACATGGCAACGCTTGTCAAAAGCTCTTCAGAAAGGACACAAGAGTTGTCGTTAGTTGCGAGAAGCAGAGACTACAAACGACCAGTGCAAGGTAATGTAACATATTATTCAGGAATGCACGTGTGCCAATATACTCATTACTAGATAGGACGAGCACAGGATGAAAGCAACTTCTTGGTCAAAATTATGGTAGAACGTGCGCACAGTGCAACAGCTCAAAAACTCAGGCAGCCATATCTGACTGAAAAAAAGTAAGTCAGCAGATCTGACAGTGCAATTTAATGCATGTTACGCCACAGGTGTGACGCAATGTATTTGAGAACGCATCTGGTCTGCGATCCGTGTCGCTTTTTGCCACACGTCTCACCTGAATTGTGTCTTTGAATACCTGGTAGAGCAATGAGACACCTGTCGTCAAATGAACGTTGTTCTAAAGAAACACACTGCCACTGATTAACTAATCGAGCACATGTGAGCCCACGCTCACCTGCATCGCTCACCTGGATCTTGATACATATCTGTAGTCGGCAGTGAAATAATTACAACAAAAGATGGCAGCGTTTGCGTGCACATTAAAGCCAGCTTCTATACTCCGCCTCCAGTCATCTGCAGCGACGAACATATTCAATACCGTGGTATTCGGTTTCATTCACGGTTCTGCCGAACTGTAAGACATGGCTGCTGATCTACTTATTTGCAACATCTGACACCCTACAGCACGTGCATCAAAGCGGTTCAGTATCAACAACTTAGTGCTTGCCCTATATAAACTGGCGTCTTCTATAGAGGGCATGTTAATTATTCGAAGACTTTCGCACAAATGTTGTTCTGATCCACGTCGTTCTATAGTCTTAAGAACCTGTTAAAGATCTACAAGCTTAACCTTTGCGTATGGATTTTGGCGAGAGAAAAAGAAAATGCTAATTACAGATATTTAAAACTCTTAAGATAATGCCCAGTCTTGAGTTTGTTGGCGCACGCAGAGGCGTCGATTCCCCCTAAGTCATTGGAGCAACTTCCCCTTTCCCCCTCTTCTTCCCCTTCCCCTTCTTTCCCCCCTAAAATGGTGGCACACACACTGACAGATCTTTCCCCCCATATATTTTGGATGGAGCATTTGCTCCAAGGTTTCTATGGTGTAGACGCCCCTGGGCGCACGTGACCAAGATCGCTGCTTGTTTCTCGAAGGTATCATTTTTCGACCAATTAGTTGGACACATGCGGATTATTTTGATATTTTGCGTTCATTCTGACTTTCAATAAGAACTATTAGGCATTCTTTGAGTTATTTCTCTTTCTTACTGTCGTTTTTGATTGTTTTGGACAGTGTCCGGAGGACCGGAGGGATATTCGGACGCAGCGTCCTCTACCATCTGCGAGAGACTGCTTGACGTTGAAGTTCGTGTATTGCGAGCCTCGTTGCTCGTTGTCGCTCCTCTTTTTCAGTGCACCGTGGTCCAAGAACTCTCAATGTGGTTCTGCTGTCAATTCTGGATGGGAATCCATCAGATGGGATCTCGTCAGTGGCGACTGTTCCTCCGTTCTGGTTCTGAGCAATGTTCGCTTATTCGTTAATTTTTTTGTTCGTGATGAGTTTAACTCTATTTAAGATGGTGCACGCAGCGACTTGTGCCTCTCTCAATGTCTCTGTCTCTGTCTCTGTCTCTGTCTCTGTCTCTGTCTCTGTCTCTGTCTCTGTCTCTGTCTCTGTCTCTGTCTCTGTCTCTGTCTCTGTCTCTCTCTCTCTCTCTCTCTCTCTCTCTCTCTCTCTCTCTCTCTCTCTATATATATATATATATATATATATATATATATATATATATATATATATATATATATATATATATATATATATATATATATATATATATATATATATAGTTATTTAATGATGTTCAGGTCTAAGTGCAAAGTTGTTAACTTGCTTACCCACCATGCCATCATTATAATCCCCGATCCATTGGATTTCGACTGAAGTTCTTCAATGTATTACGTACTATAATATAACTCTTATACGCTCTCCTTTCTTCGGCGTCGGCCGTACTACGGCGCTATGTAAATCGTATTATTAGCATTAACAATAAGCAATTCTATAGCGCCTTTCAAGCACATTCCAAAACCGCTGTCGCAATCGGAGGTCGCCCTGTCGTGTGTTTGCCGTGTGTTGATGTCGACCCTCGATTGCTTGTTCTTTTACTTGCACTTTTATTTAACGTGCCTAACTTTTCTATAGAAGATTCACGACGAACTTTGTTTAATTAATAAATGAATTTATTTAAAGAAACAAATATATGTACACTAACTCTACGGGAACTTCCACGTAGTATTAAAGCGTTTAGATATTAAATCGGACTATCTCAAATGTTGCTTCGTACAGCCTAACTACAGATCGTTCTTTCGCGTCAGTCTCTAAATCTGACGGACTAATACTCTGCCGCCCCGCTGGTCGTTCCTCCCGATGTTTCTCGCTCGACCGATGTTCACACGTCGCGTTCGTCAGCAGTACAAGTCCCGTATTCTCCGTTCCCTTCTGTTAAGTAGGAACTCCAGCGTGCATCAGTCAGCCCCCCTCCCCACGTCAAGCTATCGTCAATTAGTGTCAGATTGCTCCTCGATACGCGGGTCGTCGCTCGCCTGCAGCGCGGGCGGTGTCTGGTTACACCATAGCCGCGAGGTGTCCTATTACACCTTGGCTGTGTGGTGTCCGATTACACCTGGGCCTCGCTGCCTTCATTGTTGCCCAAGTGGAGACTGGCTTTTCGTCCGTCATCATCCTATCTCGACCGGCAACGACGCTTACATCATAATGATGATGCCATCTCGTCGTTGTTGTCGATCTCCTCACGCGACACCTCCCTTCCCGGGGGAGGACAAAGCCAGTCATTGGTTCGCCTCCCGGCTGAGAATGATGTCGTTCCCTCCATCGATTTCCTCCAGACCATGTCCTCGTCGTTCCCATGAAAATACAAAATATCAGCACAGTTAGAAATTATATTTACAGTTGTCGCGGTGCCTTACATGGTAGTCCGCCTTCTTCCTCAATCATAGTCTGGACAAAAGATCAGCGGGAATATTCAGCGCCCCAGGTCGATATTTAAAAGCGATATCAAAGTCCTGGAGTGCCAGAGCCCATCTCGCAAGTTTAGCACTTGTGGGCGTAGAAGCAGTTAGGAAAGTCAAGGGATTGTGATCAGAATAGAGGGTGGTCCTTGACATAAAAATCCAATTCCTAAACTTCTTCAACGCAAAGATTACAGCATACGCTTCGCGTTCCACAGTGGACCAACGCGCTTGCGTAGCATCTAATTTAGAACTGGCGAAACATATTGGCCGTTCTGTTCCATCGTCTTGAATTTGGAATAAGCAGCAACCGACTGCTTTGTCTGAAGCGTCAGTCGATAAACCAAACTCTCTGCCGTAGTCAATTGTCTGCAAACATACAGCGTTATTCAAATCGTGCGTAAGTTTATCTAGCGCATTTTGATGTTCAATTCGCCAGGGTATCTTAGCAGGCACCGATTTCTGGGTCAAGTCAGTGAGAATTCTGGCTGTCTCAGCCAGGTTAGGGATGAAGTTCCTAAAATAACTGAAGAAGCCAATTAATCTCCGTATGTCCTTTTTGGACTCGGGTTGAGGGATTTTCCCTAGCCCTGCGATTTTCACAGGATCCGGTTCAATGCTCCCTGATCCGATCAGGTGACCTACAAACGTTGTTTGTCGCCTAGCAAACGAACTCTTCTTAATGTTAAGGGTCAGACCCGACTGTTGAATAGTCATTAAGTATTTCTCTAGGTGTTTCATGTGATCCGGCCACGTCATCGAGTGTACTGCCATGTCACTATGTGAGGGAGTGATGATACCTAGGGCCAAAAGTTCGCGGGTCTGCTTCTCCATCTCCGGTTTGAGCAGTTCCGGCACCTTATAGGCTCGCAAACTCTTCGGCCTGAACTCCGCGCTAACCGTGATTGTGTGTTCTAGGACGGGACAGAAACCTGGTTTGTCCGAGAACACATCTGGAAACCTGTCTAACAGACTAAACAGCTGTTTCCGCTCGGGTACCGTTAAGTGTGCAACGGCAATAGGGTCTACTTGTGCACTGGGCCTTGTCTGCCTCGTGACGAAGCTACCCACCGCTTCCCCGTGACCGAAGTCTTCGTCCTTCTCGAACAGAATGGAGCAATTGTTAATCAATGCTTGCTGCATTCTTTCGTTATATTTGCGAATCCGATTTGCGTGTAGTAAGCGGCTTTTGCCCCTTATTTCCACGATGTATGTGTAGGGCGATTTCACCTGAGCGATGATGGCCGGGCCTTGCCATTGGCCCTCCTTCTTTGCTCCTCGCGCTTCCGGTGATTGGATGATGACTTTGTCTATTCTCTCTTTAGGCAAGCACAGTTGTTTTACAGAATGCCCAGCTATTTTGTCTTTATGAAAGGGCAAATTGTCTTCAGTGAAGAAGCTCTTCGCCCCAATTTTCCCGTGGGCCAAGAATGGTGCTAGTGTCGAACATTGTGCTTGTTCGGCCGCCATCTTGCTTCTGCCTACTATTGTGTCTTCCTTGGGTGGGGGTGGTATCTCAGGATTGAAGAATAGTTCTTCATTATCCGTTTCTTCGGGACCGATTTCTCCTATACTCCCACTGTCTGCTTGAGCGACCGTGAAGTAATCCTCGCCTATCAGCGTCCCAAGTCCCTCTACCTCCTTCCCTTTCTCCTCTTCCTCACTCGTCTCAGTCCTTGCGACCGCCTGCGCTTCTGAAATTTGATCTATTTCAGGAGCGCTGGCCGCGTGACTCGAGTACAACGCTGTCTCGCGCAGCAAGTCGGATGTAGTGGGCGTGATAATTAACGGTTCATTAAGGTCTTTAATGAGTGCCGCCCATATCCGAACATCAGGGGCGTAATTTACCTCCCCCTCCCTATCCTCGCCGGCCTGAGACCCCTTTAGTCTCAGCCGCACCACGTCCACAATCATTGATTGACCGTTCAGCCCCTTCACCTCTATCTGCTTGACCACAGGTAGGTTGAGCGGCCTGATTAGTTCTGCTCGCGCACAATTGTATTCGGCCCCGCTATCTATTAGAGACGATGTCACAGGGAGCCCTGTAATATACACTTTCATGTACTCTCTTACATAAGTCTCCTCCACGTCAATGCAATCCGGGTTTGTCGGCAATGCATGCTGTTCTATCTCTTGTATCAATGGCGGCCCGTCTTGTCGCGTCTCGCTTTGTCTGTCTGCCTGTCTGCCTTGAGCTCTGGTCACGGTTGGCTGGACCGCACACGCGCTCACCTGCTTGCTTTTAGCTTGTTCCTCCTCATCTTCTCTCCTCCACTTCTCCTCAAGCACTCTGAGTCTTTCTTCTCTGCTTCGTCTCTCCTCCTGAAGCCTTATTTTCTCTGCTTCCTCTTTCTCTTCTCTCCTCTGCTTCTCTTCAAGCAGCCTGAGCTTCTCAGCCTGCTTCTCCTCCTCTTCTCTCCTCCACTTCTCCTCAAGCATTCTGAGTCTTTCTTCGTTCCTCTTTTTCTCTTCTTCGATCCGCCTGCGTTCCTTTTCACTGCTTCTCTTCACCGCTCTCTCCGCTGCCTCTCTCTGGTATATTGTTAGTTCTAACATGACCCGCCGCATTTGCCTTGCCGGGCTCATACTGCTACCTGGGCTACCTGTGCTTACTTTCTCACTTACTTCTGGCGGGATCTCCCTTCCAGAAACAATTATTTCAGCACTAGCCTCTTGGAGCTGGTCCATCCTCATGGAACCCAATTCCTCCTCTCCTAGTCCCTTCTTTATCAGATATGCGACTAGTCTGTGACGGGGCATGTTCAGCACCTTCACTCTTTTCCCTATCGACAACTTATCCATCTTCCAACAGTCCGCTCACTAATAGAAAAAGATAAGTAAGTTAGAGGAGAGTCACCGTTGGTCAGAAATCAAAGAAAACAACGTCCTAAAATTCTACCACAAATACAACAAGAACAGAACTGAGCAAAAGGAGCTACGCAAAAGCCTCGGCTATTCGCACACCAATCCTCATCCAGACCTCAACCACAACCTCACAGATTACCACGACTACCAGTAAGGACTTACCCTCTGATACGTCGAGCGTGTTCCGTCTTTTGGTATCTTGGCTGATCCGCTGTCCTCCGTTGCCACTCCCGTCCGTCGTTGCTAGCGATGGTCGGTCGTCCGTTGGCGCTCTTGTTCCTCGTCCTTGCCTGTTGCTGTCGGTTGCTTCGAGTCCTTCGTCTTCGGAGTCCGGCACTCGATTTCTCCAGTTGCGAAGGGTTGTATTCGCCGCTGGTCCCGATCTGTTGAGATTCCTCGTTCCGTTTCCGGTTCCGCTTTTCGTCGTGACGTCTTCAGTAGAAAATCCTGTCGACTGCGCCAATGTCGCAATCGGAGGTTTCCCGTCGATTGTTTGCCGAGTGTTGATGTCGACCCTCGATTGCTTGTTCTTTTACTTGCACTTTTATTTAACGTGCCTAACTTTTCTATAGAAGATTCACGACGAACTTTGTTTAATTAATAAATGAATTTATTTAAAGAAACAAATATATGTACACTAACTCTACGGGAACTTCCACGTAGTATTAAAGCGTTTAGATATTAAATCGGACTATCTCAAATGTTGCTTCGTACAGCCTAACTACAGATCGTTCTTTCGCGTCAGTCTCTAAATCTGACGGACTAATACTCTGCCGCCCCGCTGGTCGTTCCTCCCGATGTTTCTCGCTCGACCGATGTTCACACGTCGCGTTCGTCAGCAGTACAAGTCCCGTATTCTCCGTTCCCTTCTGTTAAGTAGGAACTCCAGCGTGCATCAGTCAGCCCCCCTCCCCACGTCAAGCTATCGTCAATTAGTGTCAGATTGCTCCTCGATACGCGGGTCGTCGCTCGCCTGCAGCGCGGGCGGTGTCTGGTTACACCATAGCCGCGAGGTGTCCTATTACACCTTGGCTGTGTGGTGTCCGATTACACCTGGGCCTCGCTGCCTTCATTGTTGCCCAAGTGGAGACTGGCTTTTCGTCCGTCATCATCCTATCTCGACCGGCAACGACGCTTACATCATAATGATGATGCCATCTCGTCGTTGTTGTCGATCTCCTCACGCGACAACCGCTACTTACACGGCCATGTAACTGGCCTAAACAGGTGCGTTAAAAGTGAACATAAAATCTGTGTTGAGCTGAATAAATTGAGACAGTACGGATACTTAAAGAAAGATCGTTGAAAAAGGAAGGTCTGATGCAGAAGAACGCCTGATGAGCTCGCTAAATCTACACAGGCAGCAGAGCGCAATGCTCGTTGACTATAGCCTGACTCGGCGCTGGAACATAAAGTTCTCTGATATATAAAACGGTGCATTGCTGACAATCACATATCGCCCAAAGAGTGAGATTTTGCATTGAATCTGTGTCTCCATAGGAAATACGATTAAGGACTGAGGTTTAACTTCAGCAAACAAACTTTTTGGTTGAGCTATTTGCTTCCGTTTTGATGTGTGGGCTAGTCATCCACGCGAGTCTTATCCATAAAAATTCCACCAGCGCAGAGTCAGCCATACCTGTCCACACCATAAAGGTCTGCAATTGCCAATGGTCAAATAAAAGAGAAACGTGAGTAGTAGCAATAATACCTGTCAATGGAGATGGCTGTGAGGTTGAGTATTGATGCAGTGCAACACATAACATCAAAAGCAACCCAGGTGTCACAGAGTGCATCTCCAAGCTGCCAGACGCCATTTCTCACCTGGATCAGACACGACAAAGTCAGTCAATGATCACGAACTACCAGACCCCGACTCACACGTCATTCATTCATCCAAAATATCCAGCCGCACGAATACCATCGGTGGCTCATTGCAATTTCATTTAGATTATCACCTACGGTTGCTACGCAATATAGTAGTTTCAGTTTAACGACGCTGTGTCATAACAAAGATGATTAGCGTCGCCCTCCTCCTTTATCCAGGCTTGGGACTGGCACTGTCAGAGTACGAACAGTGGCGGAGTTTTACGCAATATAAAGTCAGTTATTATTACTTACACAGTTATTAAGCGCTACTATCTAACGACCAAGCATCAATCGATTGGGTTGAGCAAGTGTGAGTGGTGAAGGACTTGCTCAAGGTCCCTACGGAGCAACCGTTTCAGAGGAGGATCGAACCAGAACTCTTCGCGCTACAGGCCGAGCACTCTAACCAATCGGCAACCGCGCCCCACGCTAGACTTTGCCTGTGCACATTACAGATAAAGCCTGAAGATTCAAAAGTGTCCGTTCAGCTGCTACTACATGTAGCCTACTTGTTCACATGCCCATTTTTGCGATTTTCTTACACAAATGAGTGCAGTTCTAGATGAATCTAAACGTTCTATTCGTGCGTTTTGCAATTCTGTCAGTTCTATTATAGGGACGATGGGCTAATTAATAGTTAATTCTTAAAATCATGCAAAAATCTGGCAGCTGTCTAGTAGGGACTGTGGGCTAATTAATAGTTAATTCTTAAAATCATGCAACAATTTGGCAGCTGTCCAGTAGGTACTATGGGCCAATTAATAATTCTTAAAATCATGCAAAAATTTGGCAGCTGTCCAGTAGGGACAATAGTTTAACTATCAATAGTTTAATCTTAAATCATGCATATATTTGGGAGCTGTCCAGTAGTTTTGGTTCTGATTTAATAATGTTGGCTTTCAGGGTTACTGTACTACTTAGGATGATTTGCGTGAAGACAAGCATATCTATTGTTTCCTCTGCTGCATCATAATGCCACTGCATGTGAACAATGCATGTGGTAATTTAAATATCGTACTCTCTCGTTGCCTCTCTCAGTCTATCTGTTTCTCGCTGTCCTTTCTCTGTCTCTCATTTCATCTCTGCAGGGGCGAACTAAACTAAGCGTAGCCCTGTCCACGATGTGAAGCAAAGCTGTTCCAGTTTGAGGTTCGCATTGTGCAGGCGAAAACCAAGTAGTTCCAAATTAGTTTCACTGATTCTGGCGCACGTAGTTCTATAGCCTTATGAACCTACCATATAGCTCTAAGCATAACGGATAACATCAAATCTTCAAACCCCATGACTTGAATTTGAGGCGCTATGTGAACACCTTACCTCGACGTAGATGGCAAGCGGCATGACCAGCAGAGCGACCATGATGTCAGCGACGGCGAGTGAGACGGTGAAGTAGTTGGTGACCGTCTGCAGACTCTTTTCCTTCCAGACGCTCAGGCAGACGAGCAGGTTTCCCAGCAGAGTCAGAATCGGAATTCCCGACAGCAGCAGGATCCAGGACTTGGGTTGAAGCGGGGCATCTTCCACCGTCTCGTTCCGCTGCGGCCAGTGTTTCGGCTCCTCTGCAGACTGACACAGAAGCCGCGATACCAGTGGCGCCACTAGCGGCGAACTCACGTTGACCTCGCAGGCCATTGTAATGTACTGTAATGTAATCAAAGTCTAAGAAATGTCTCAGCGCCACACAGAGCAGACAGACTTGGTTATTCACTATCAATTCTTGTCGGCAAGAACTATGTTATCGGATCAGTTTTGGAGCCAGGTCAGAAACCAAGTGTCAGGTCGGAGAAGACAGCGTCCAAAAATTGCACCAGAAACTTAAGTCTATCCAGTCTCCAGAGATTCTGACTCACTTCACGGTCCAGGAGTCTGCGACTGTCAGACTCAGTTTGACACTGACCCGGATATCAATGCAGCGCGTTCTAAGAATCTGTTGAGCGCACACAAGAGATTCTTGCAATTTGAAGCGAGGACAG
>OY744608.1:19503574-19561074 GCA_963556255.1 Allolobophora icterica
GTTATCTTCAAGACGAGTTAATCGAGGAGGAGCTGTAATAATTTACCGGAACAGTGAAACCTCTGCTGAACCCTCAGACAGTTCCAACTCTGAGCTGGGTCTGATTTAGTATAACAAGGAAACTGATCACTTCCAGCAACTGCGGCGACTATCGGCTTAACTTAACGGGCTTTCAAATCCCTATGCTCAATACCGAGAAATTACAACATCGGTCGACGATCTGATTTGTCAGATGATCGTGTAAACGATTACTTGTTTATTATTGCTTATTTTGTAGACAGCATGTAGGCCTACATATTGCTCGACAAATTCTCGTAACTTGTGTGCACTTTTTGTTCATTAATGGCCGTTGAAAATCGTCCCAGTGGCATCTATTTAGTGGATTAGTATTCAGAGTTTTAAGGAGTGTCATGTAAAAGTCAGATACGCACATCATAATATATTTCTCTGTGGAAACAGAGAAAACAAAGTTAAGTTTATTTTACATAAGCAGAATAGGTTTTGACATGGCTAGCCTAAATTTATAGACAAGCAAAAGAATGGAATCATACAAACACGGAAACAAAAATGCATAGATGCTTCGATGCGTGGAATGATACATGATAGCATAGACCGGTGTATTAATGGAATGCATGTAGGTTTATCATAACTGATAGACTTGTAAACTTTTAAAAGACCAAGACATAGACTAACGCAGTGATACTGATAATCGGGTGATTGCAGATAATTGAGCTGAACGATTACCGAAGGCGTCATATCTTTTTAAAAAATCAAGAACTAGTTCTGTGCTAATAGGCCTAAGACTTCTGAAGTCAATCCAGCTTTCTAGAAAAATCGTCTTTATCCATTGTTGATATTAATACGATGAACAACGAGAATTCTTTTCTTCATACTTTGAATAGTTTTGTAAGTAAGAGTGACATCTACTGATGATATGTGTCATTGAAGATCGACTCTTCATAGAACCTTCAGAACGTTCTTCGCGTTCGCGTTCTAGACAAGAAATAGAACATAAGCAAATCGATGATCGTATATAAACTATAAAATAAACAAATAGAGTTACACAAGATAAAAATTATTTTGCGCATATCAGAATTCTCTTCATTCGCTTATAAGCCTCGATTTGAGTTCCTTGACTTTGTGTCATGATAAAAAGCCTGACCACTTGCAACCCTGAGGTAACTCAGCAGTATATATATATAACTTAAGAGTACACTGACAATGTTCTGATGTTTAGATCTCTTCTTCTCTCTTTCTTCTTTTTCTTCCTTCTTCTTCTTCTCATCCTTTCTCTTCCCTCTCCTGCATTGGTTCATACCTCCTCCTTCCTCTTCCCTCTCATGCATTGACCCATACCTCCTCCTTCCTCTTCCCTCTCATGCATTGGTTCATACCTCCTCCTTCCTCTTCCCTCTCATGCATTGGCCCACACCTCCTGTTTATTATTGATTAATATAATTAGTGACTTTATAGTCTGTAGACCTAATTATGGCCTATTTAGTCTAATGGTAAAAGAAGCACAGAAGTTACGTTAGCATTCTTGGATTCGCCTCCATCATTGAGGACTTGTGCCTGACTTGTGCGAAGGACTTCTTCGACTAAACTCTCCGACGTCTCCTTCATTTCTTGCTTCTCTTCCTAAAGAATGTTAATATTACGATATATAAATTTAATTCATTCATCGGCAATTATTAGTAAACACTGATCACTAAAGAGGACAGACGGACGACTGAATGCAACTCATAAATGAATAAATATTATGCGGACGATAGATGCAGAAAGAGGCATGGCGCCATCTAACGAATGGAAATCTGTCACAATGCGCCATCTAGTGAATAGAAATATCCACTGTATTACAAATAGTATTAGAACCTCGACATCTCGGATGCATTCCTCCATCTATTGAATAGAAATCTCTGATGCATTAACTTCTCTAACGAATAGCAATCTCTGATGCATTAACTTCTCTAACGAATAGAAATCTCTGATGCATTAACTTCTCTAACGAACAGATATATCTCTGATGCATTAACTTCTTCAACGAATAGCAATCTCTTATCTAGTAATTTATAAGGCGCCTCTCGCAGTGTAAACTATTCAGAGGCGCCCTCAGTGCAGCAGCCCCGTGGAAACAGAAACGTCTTGAGCGAGGAAGTAGATGCCTGTGAGACTCTTATGCATTATCTTCTCTAATGAATACAAATCTCTGATGTTGATGCCTAGATGTTTTAATACAACGATATATCTCATGCATTCGGTTGTTCTATCCATTTTATGTGATTACTACAGTAATTGTCTAATTTATCAATAATATTATCTGTATGCAGATGACACTCAACTCTCTATATTCTTCTCTCCTAGTTCTTTTCCCCCACTGATGAGTGGGAGAATCTTGCTTGATGTCGTCAACCAAATCTCAAATTAAACATCCTTTGACCTATACTTTACCTCATCAACCTTCGCTAAACTGAATTAACTATTCTAGGAGTAGCAGATCAGCTTAGGAATAACATTATTATCCCTGACTATGTCATCGAGTAATTCCTCCTCGCCCGCTTTCACCAGGGCTGTAGTGGTAAAATTTGAGGTGAGTATACGCTACCGGTGAGGTGTCAGCGAAAAAAAATTTGAAGACCTTTTTTTAGGAATTCGTCTAAGAAAAATTTATGACTTTTCACCAATTCTCTGAAAATTTTCAGACTTTTTACGATTTCGTCTCTGAAAAAGTTGATGACCTTTTTTTAGTCATTCGCCCTAAAAACCTGTCAAAACCTCCCTTTTCCCTCAATATTTCATCTACAGAGGTAAGTATACGCTGTATACCCGCGTATACCCTCGTCTAGAGCCCTGGGTATACGCTCTCAAATTTCTCCAGAGGTGAGTATACGCTGTATACCCGCGTATACCCTCGACTACTCGACTTCACCCATTTTTGCCTGCTCACAATCTTAGAATCGCCATTGACTCACATCTCACGTGATTAAATCATATTTCCAACCTACCGCTCATCTGCTTTATGCATATTCGTGACATTCGCTGTATTCGATCTATGCTTGATTTTAAAACTGCCTCTACTGTCGCTATCTTTGTTGTCCACTCCAAGCTTGACTAATGTAACCCCTTTCCCCCAAACTTTGCATCCACTCAAATTAAGTAGGCCTAAATAAGTAAAGTAAGACATTCTTTAACTTGTCTAAATTTCAATTGCCCGAACAGTCACTGGGACAACCAGTCATCGTCATATCACTTCTAACCTTAAATCACTCCCTTGACCGATAGGCCCCTAATCCCCTGAACACATTCGTTTCAAAGTTCTTTTTTATAACTCTCTGTAATATTCCCAGTCCATACATATTCGCAAATTCTTCACCATCTAATGGCCTCGATCTACCCCATCTCTGCATGTCCGCCAGTTATTAACCGATCCATATGCCTTTTTTGATGCTTCAGCACATTGCCTTGAAGGCTTTGCACTCTTGTGCATAATCACTCACTCCGAAGTCCCTTTCTTCCTCACTCACTCTCAATACCTTACTCGATGTTTCTCTTCTCCATATGCGTCATTGAGCACTTTTCCAAATTAAAGACCATCTGCCAGTCCTGTGACCATCTGAACATTCTTCTAAGGACTTCTCGCGGTATCTTCGCTTCTTCTTCATCGTCCACTGCTCTACAAAGTTTTGTATCATCTGGAAACTATCTGAAAACTTAGAAATTTTAGATAAAGTCCCATCGTCTACGTTATTAAAAAGTAAAAACAGCAGTGGCTCATGCATTGATCCTTTTGATATCCCACTTAGCCTTGTCGACTGTCGTCCAGCTAGAATGTTTGTCACCTATGCCCACCTTTTGTTTTCTACCTGATGACAATCTTTGAATCCATGTTAGTACCTGCCCTCTAATCCCACCTCCTTGCAAGTTTTTGGCCAGACTTACATGAGGTACTTTGTCAAATACCTTGGTAAAATCTAGGTAAATTATATCTACAGGTTTTCCCTTGTCAATACTCTCACAGACCTCCTAAAGAACTCCATCAGATTTGTCCAATACGAACGGCCTTTGGTGAATCCATGCTGACTGCCCCTTATAATATCATGCTCATTCAAATGTTCCACTATATTTTCCTTAATAACAGTACTAGTAATTTCATTTATGACGTTAGACATTAATTAATAGTAATAATATTGGGTAACCTTAAAATTCGACTATCGACTATAATAGTTAAGCGTTACGTCAATGGTGACGCGTATAAATAATACTAGGTAGGTGAACATTGCATCAGGCTGACTAAGATTTAAACTAGGGTCTACTTAGCAGGGCCGCTAAAGAATGGTTATTTTATGGATGTCTGAGAATGGTACTTGCAGTGGTAGCGACATAATTTTAGCCACACGATTAGTCATATACTTAAGCTATAGAGAGATATAAATGAGCCACATGTTGTGGACTTTGGTGCTAATTCTTTAGATCTAAAAACATGTTCGTAATCTTACTTCTGTTTGGTGTTCTCTGAAACAGACAAAACAAGAACACGTAAACAAATTGAAGAATACTTCGGTGGCTTGACCCATTCCTGTAGCCTATATTATAGGCTAGGATCAAATTAACTGCTTAACTAAGATAAACGTGATTTCATCATGAGGCAGCCGAAGGACAACATCGAAGGCACCCTGATGACGGCTCCCGTATAGAAGGGGTTCGCAACCGCGGTAGACCAAGAATATCCTGGATTGACAACATTATAGAATGGATTGGACTATCTGGGACTAGCCTAGTGGTTGCAATACGAGATAGGAAACGCTGGACAATGTTGACCCATTCCTGTAGCCTACCATCGAAAACGACGACGACGGCGACATGACATGACATGACAGTAAAAAAAGGACTCATCGAAGGACTTAAAGCAGAAGTCTTCCAGATAATCGTAATCGTAATTGTAAACTCCAAATTTAAAAAGCGCCACTTTACAGCTAAGCGCAGGGCACCAGCTTATTCACGAGCGCTGCAACTTGGCCTTTACAGCAATTCATTGTTTTCCCTAGAAAGAGGACGCGATAATGATTCGTGAGACTGATGTTTGGCCTGCATTGATGTCGACCATTCCCTGCCATCCATCGGCAAATGCAAGTCTGACAGTCATAATTTGATTAACCGACACAAAGCGGGTGAAAAAAAGAACTGGTCTGCTTCTAATGCTCCATTAAGTCTCGTGCAGGTTAATCTGGCGTCCGATGCATGCAAATGTCAGTATCGTTGTTCAAAGCTAGCGACGTTAATTTCAGACGCATACGGTCCACATAATTATATCCCTCCTTGCCACGAGAACCCGTATGAATAAACATCATTACATTTACTACTACTTTACAACTCTGCCTCGCGTTTTATCAGGAATTATTGCATGGGTTTTGTAACGAATTAGTAAGCGCAAGCTACAGGTGTAGCATGGTCTAACAGCGCTGAAATCTGTGTAAAAGCATTTCGGGTGTTTGATACTGCGTAAAACCTCTTAATAAAAGCTTTTGAAATCTCAAGACTGTAGCCGTTACCTAGTGCAAGAAGGAAAATGCGAAGAAGAAGAATGCGAAAAAGAATTAAGAAGAGGAGGAGGAGGAGGAGAAGAAGAAGAAGAATAAAAAGAAAAAAGAACTATCAGAAGAATGTAAACAAGAAGAAGAATAAGAAGGAAGAGGCGGAGAAGTAGGAGGTGCAGAAGCAGGAGAACTAGACGAAGGAAGGAGAAAGAGAATAGGGACAAGAAGAATACGAAGAACAAGAAGAAGAGCGTGAAGAAGAAGACAAACATTTTCAGCTGGTCAGGTATGAATGAGATTTTAGTGACTTCAGTTTTATTAGTCTGAACTGGATTGGTTATGGGGCGGTGTGCGAATTGCAGGAAAAAGGGAAACCTTTCGCTTCCATGTTCGTACCTTACCCATACTACGAAGAGTTTCCCCATTTATTATAAAGCTGACCCCGCAGGTCTTCTCTTGTCGCTTCCAACGACAAGTCAAGCCTTAGGCTTAATACAGAAACGACAAGTAGACCTATTTATCATAATATAAAATTCCATTGACAGCATTTATGAACATTAATGTAGTTTGGTCGGTCACACCGTCGGTGTAATGTGCGCTTGACATTGCGTTAATGTTCTTGCGACAAATATGTCTTTTTCTGCCTTCCAGCGTAATGAAGCGTCTTTATGAGGTTACTGAAAAGACGTCATAAAAAGGGTCAGATGCATGTATAGTATTGTATATATACAGCATATAGGGCCTATATATATGCTACATTGTGGTCATAAAATGAATGTGTATTTTATGAGCACAGTGTAACATACACACAAGTGTCACACACACATATTAATTGCTATAATGCTATATATATATATATATATATATATATATATATATATATATATATATATATATATATATATAATGCTACACTGTGCTCAGAAAATACACTCGCTGCGAGTGTATCTTCCCGTTCAATTCAAGATCATCATTAACTGAAAATGATCATGAACGAAATTCCCTGGCGTTTCAAAACGATTAAAATAAAGATTCACTTATTTTAAAAGGCAGAAAAAGAACGATAATAGCAATTCCGAGTCGCTATTCAAAGCTCCACCGTGAAGTCCAGCCATTCATCGATTCCTTTCTAGCGGTTGCGTGTCACACTCTATGGAAACGACGCTGCTTATATTAAGTTCGTCCGATTATTGGTTCAGAGCTCAATTAATTGACGCCATTTCAGAGGTCATTGAGTGAGAATCCATATAAACCAGGTGGAAACAGCGTTTAATTTGCTTACACCGTCGGTTTCCGCTAGGGGCGTCTCGCTTGCACCTATATATGGACGCCGTCGGCGAGGCAGGACATTAAGAGGACGTCCGGCTCAGATCAATCTCACGCTGGTGCTCTTCAGAGTCCTGGGACGAGTTTCATTGCGTGCGTTTCAGGAATTGGCTGCCAAGTGTCTGAGGAAATTTACGACGCGCTTGATGCAAGTGACGTAAATGGAATTTAACGAAAAGGCTCGCGATCTCGTGCAACAGCGGTAATAGATGTAGCAGCGGTGCCGCTTTATGGCTGTACTGCACGCCAAGGGCGGATGGACTTCTGATCTTATATTATGACATGGTAATGTGGTCGGAGATTGCCAAGGACTCGGCTTATCGGTTTCATTCACAGCCCGGTTGAAATTAATCCCGCTGAAAGGTTGCCAGCTTCATCTGCCCGCATAGTGGCCAGCATTGTAAAGAAACACCACTTGCGCGTTGAAAGGGAGTTGATCCCAGAGCAGGGATGCCATCCGACGTGCAACGGAAACGCTGGGCTTAAGTCCATTAATCGGTGCCCCGTGGGCCAATAATTCCAAGGCTGGTCTGTGAAACTGAAACGCATTGCTTAGAGTTCGCACTTAGCAGCTCTCTATCCGTCGGCCTTGACCCGGACATTGTTTAAATTCGTCTATTATACGCGTGGGGTACGCTTGCCGATTGGCTAGAGCGCTCGCCTAGTTACGCGGAGAGCACGGGTTCGAGCGTTCTCTGAGGCGGTTACTGTGTACGGACCTTGAGCAAGTCCTTCACTTGCAATTGCTCAGCGCCATCGATTGACGCTTTAACCGTTAGGCTCTGGCACAAGAAATGATATAGAGGCATTTTAAAAACAAAGGAGCTACATGAATGGTTGATTACATTACGTTAATTCAAAGATCAGTTTACATTATTTTACTTACCCTGTGTCGTTCCCGTCGTTCTCTAGACAAACAAAAACAATGCAGTCGTTATCAGATTAGCAGACGTCATAATTAGCTCAGATTCTTTTCTTGAAGTATTTCAAGACTTTTTCTGTCGACATATTAGTCTGCAGTAAAAGTTTCCTTCCAAACCATATACATGCTACGTTTGCTACATTGGACACCTTGTACTAAATCTGCGTTTTTGACCATAATATGTTTTTCAGCTGACTATCGTAAACAAGTTCAGAACAAATTATCCTAACTGATAGCATCGCTCCTGCATAAAGGTTAAGAGATTCCCAGCAGATTGTCTCTCTAAGGTCTCTCCGTCTTTCTGTCTTATTGTCTTCCTGTAGGCCTATTCCTGGGTCTGTCTCTGTTTCTGTCTCCGTTTGTCCGTCTGTCCCTGTCTGTCTGTCTCTGTCTCTGTCTCTATCTCTGTCTCTGTTTCTGTATGTTTGTCTCTGTCTGTCTGTCTGTCTGTCTGCTGTCTGTCTCTGTCTGTCTGTCTGTCTGTCTGTCTGTCTGTCTGTCTGTCTGTCTGTCTGTCTGTCTGTCTGTCTGTCTGTCTGTCTGTCTGTCTGTCTGTCTCTCTCCAAACCTAACCAATATAAAGCTACTCGACCTGCTTAAAACAAACCTGATTGTTTGCATAATCTGTTATCGTTGTTAAGTGCACTTGATTCTGTTTGCTATGCTTGCACTCACATAGCAACTGTCAAGCTGCTTGGCACTGAATGTACTGTTGTAAATACTATGCAAATCAGATAGCGATCTTCTGTGATTATCTTCCGATATTCGTGTGAACATTAAGCTACTATAATCAACTTTTAAATGTGTTAGATTACTGCCGGAAAACCAGATGAAGCCTGATCGTAAATCCTTGGGGGGACCGTAGAGTAATGGATAACACACTGGCGTGAAGAGCAGTACGTACCAAGATCGAATCCCGTAGACCCCGTAAGGTTTATTCAGCCTTCCACTCGCTAGGTGGCAGCGGTGGTTAAATGAATAGTAGGCCGTGTGGCGCCCTGATGGCTGCCGTATAAAACAGTTATATTCGACTCATGTAAAACTGTTATCATGTGTTTCTACTGTATGCATGTATGTAAGGCGCCCTGCGTGGCTGCCGTTTCTACTATATGTATGTTCACTGTACAGCGCAGTGCGGTTAGCAGGGCTTAAATAAAGAAAAGATTATTATTATTATTATTATTATTATTATTATTATTATTATTATTATTATTATTCTGGGTTTATTGGGTGTCCGCTTTCCAACTTCTGAGGACAGCCAGACAGTAGAAAGGCAGAGAAAAGGACTCTGCCGCTCCTTTCCTCGGGTTTACAAATGCATTGTACTTTTGCAGTTAATTTGTAACATTCTCGAAGATAACTGCACATGTGATTCCATATATTCGATATCTACAAAGCAACCTGTTTCCTTTCCCCCGCTGAATGTGCTCGAATAATAATAATAATAATAACACGAAAAATTCCTATAGCTCGAACTGGTTGACCTGCTAAGGTAGGGCATCAGCAATTTCTTGCAACTTCAACTGCGGGATATTCAGTAAACGACAATCAATCGAATGAGCGTTGTTCAGATTCGCACGTCTGCATTTCCTTCGCTTCATCCGTTGCTATTGTAAGACGACTCCCTCTACTTAACATCCCGATAAGATTTCTTCCTCCTTCTCTCGATTCAATTTCTACAGATTATTTCTTCCCTTCCTCCTCCTATGATGACCTTCCTCTTCCTCCTTCTCTTCCTCCTACTTCTACCTCTCCTCCTATCCTTGTTCCACCTACATTCTCGATGGTCGACCGGCCCGTGGTGGAGGCATCATCGTATTCTTCCGCTCCTCGCTACGCGTTTCTCAGATCAATCTCGACGATTCATTATCAACGTTAGAAGCCCTCTGCCTGAGCATTGCCACTCCTCATGGTCCCGTCACTCTGCTTACTGTTTACCGACCTGGCTCTTCTCCCCTAACAGCACAATTTTTTGAAGAACTTTCTACCCTCTTGGAAACAGTTGTTACACGTAACTCTCAACTTGTCATCCTCGGTGATTTTAATATCCATCTGGAGGATCCTACCTTACCTGCTTCTGCTCGGTTTTTAGACATTCTCACGCAATTTGGACTTCGACAGCATATCAATCAACCTACTCATCGATTAGGTGGTCAGCTTGATCTTGTCATCACTAGTGAGGATGATCAAGTAGACGACCTTAAAGTTCTACCACCGACGCTCTCGGACCATTCTGTCATCAGTTTTACTCTTCCTTCCATTCATCTTCAACCGATTCACTCCATTCGCATGATACGTGGATGGAAATCGTTCGACTCGTCTGCCTTCAGTGCAGCTCTACGTGATACTCTCCTTTCTTCGCCGGATTCTACTCTGGATAACCTCTCAGTTGCTGCACTATTCGACCTATACACTTCCACGGTTACAAGTCTCCTCGACGCCATGTTACCTCGGCGTAAAGTTTGGACACGTCAGCGCCCACTGGCAGTCTGGTTTGACGCTGACTGCCGTCGACTCCGTCGTCGTACCCGATGCCTCGAGCGCCGTAGTCGTCGGACTAAAGATCCTGTCGACCGACTAGCCTGGATTACTCAGCTTCGCTCATTACATCGCCTCTACCATCAGAAGGAAGCTGAATATTGGGAAAAGCTAGTCTTGCGCAACGAAAAAAATCCAAGACGCTTGTGGTCGTCTGTCTCGGGTCTCCTTGGGCGATCATCTCGTTCTACCGAAGCTCCATCTTTCACTGCAGATGAGTTTCAGGAAATGCTTTCCACAAAGATCGACCGACTTCGTGCTTCGACAGCTGATGCTCCTCCTCCGACCTTCACATCTACATCCACTGTCTTCGATAGTTTTCGTCCTATCTCAGAGTTCGACCTTCGTTTAGTATTAACGTCTGTTAATCTTAAATCATGTGAACTCGATCCGCTACCCCCTTTTGTTATTAGTGACATTTTAGATGACCTTGCTCCCTTTCTTGTTTATCTATTTAATAGATCGCTTTCCGAAGGGTGTATTCCTCCATCGCAGAAGCGTGCTCTGGTCTTTCCTTCGCTAAAAAAGCCTAATCTTGATACTAATCTCTGCAATAATTACCGTCCCATCTCCAATTTATCTTTCCTATCCAAGACTCTTGAACGTCTTGTCTTTCTTCAGCTCCTCCCTTATCTTGAGCAATCTAGACTCCTTCCTGCTAATCAATCAGGCTTTAGGGCTCATCATTCTACTGAGACTGCTCTCCTCTCTCTCCTCTCTGAAATCTACTCTGCTGTTGACAGGGCTGAACTTAGCCTCTTGGCTCTTTTCGATGTTTCTGCAGCCTTTGATATGGTAGATCATAGTATTCTCCTTCAGCGTCTTGAGACTTCATATGGGTTGCAGGGCCTTCCTCTTTGCTGGTTTCGATCATATATGTCTGAACGAACCCAAATGATTATATCGGGCGACTCTAGAACAAAATGGATTCACATTAAGCTGGGCGTTCCTCAAGGCTCTGTACTTGGTCTTTTACTCTTTATTCTCTACACGGCTGACATTCCTTCTCTTTTCCCACTCTCGGGAGCTACTGGTCATATCTTTGCTGATGATGTGCAAGCTTTTGTCCATGGGTCTCCTTTATCTCAATTGCACTTAGTTGAGCGTATTGAGTCTCTATCTAAGTCTCTCCATTCCTGGATGTCCTCAAATCGTCTGTGTCTTAATGCCTCCAAAACTCAGTTCATTTGGTTTGGCTCCCGTCAACAGTTGCTTAAGATTGATTTCGCCCTCCTCTTGGAAATCTTCCCTCACTACTCCTTTTCATCAAGTGTACGTGATCTAGGTGTTACGCTTGATAGCTCTCTCTCCTTCAAAGATCACATCTCTAACCTCACACGTGTTTCCTACTTCCACTTAAGGCGTCTCAGGGCTGTTCGACGATCTGTCTCTTCCTCTGTTTTCACAACGCTGGTCCATGCTTTCATTTGCTCCAGAATTGACTACTGCAATTCGCTTCTAATCGGTCTTCCTAAGGTCCGTCTCATGCCTCTGCAGTCAGTCCTAAATGCAGCTGCGAGATTAATTGCCCGTCTGCCACGCTACTCACGCATTTCATCCTTCATGTTTGAGAAACTGCACTGGCTTCCTCTCTCTGCACGTATTAAGTTCAAAATCCTTATTCTGGTGTCAAAGACACAGCGGGGTCTCGCCCCCAAATATTTAATTGATGTAATTCACCGGCCTCTTTCTGTCTCTTCGCATCGTCCACTTCGCTCCTCAAACAGATTTGATCTCTCAGTTCCTCATACTAGAACAGCTATGGCTCAGTCCCGATCTTTTGCCTCAATTGGTCCCTCTCTCTGGAATACACTGTCTCCTTCTACTCGCTCTCAAATTTTAATAAGTAACCCCTCATCTTCTTTTGCTTTCCTAAAGACTTATTTCTTTTCTCTTGGCCTTGCGCACTGGGAGCGCCTCTGAACGGTTCACCCTACTAGAGGCGCTTTATAAATGTTTAAATACAATACAATACAATACAATACATTCTCATGCACATTCTTGATCCGCTATGCACGCTTATCCTGTTTCTGTATGCCTCCAATTTCCCACAGAACATCCGTCTATCTGTTTAACTCTTTAAATTTATAATCGGTTTCTTGGGGGTCAACTATCGCTCCAGATTTTTCAGTGTTCCTGTGCTTGTCTGCGTTCTTTCCTCCGGGTACACTCCGATCTCAATTAATCACTTTCACTCATAGCCTGTCTTGTCCCATATGAGACGCTTCCCCCCACGGTCAACCTTTTCCCTTTCACAGCATGCCTGCAGCGATTCGCCCTCCACGTCTCCATACACTCCCCTTTTATCGATGACCGTCTGTCCATCGCCACGTGGCAATGCCCCTCTCAGTCAGCTTTGTTTCTGCCAGATTCTCAACCAGTCGAAGTTTTGTCTCCGTTTGAGGATGGCTTGTTTTTAGTTTTTGAACCAGTTACGATCTAAAAGGTTGTTTTTCTCGACAGTTTTCGCTGGTTATTGACATTGTGTGAAGTTGCCTTCTAGTGTTCGGTTATGTGAGTTGGGTTTACTTGGGGAATTACAGCTTTAACCTAAGACGGTTGTTTAATATATCAAAACTGCTAGACTGCTTGCAACCTTGCAATTATTTATATCCTAATTAATAATTTAAGACAATCATGTATGTCACACATTATATATAATTATAATGACCATAAAATGATAAAATTATATATATATATGTAGGTATGAAATAAAGATATACAAAGTATGTCATAAATTATCTACAAGGATGTCATATATATATATATAATTATATATATATATGCATAGCTACGATTAGGGAGTGGCCTATATATATCTCAATCATCTCATTATATCTAAAAAGCTGTGTGAACTCCACTTTCGCAACCCTGAGCCGAAGCAGTTGAAAGTCGACAGATTTGCCAGAGCAGTGAGTAAGATAGATAGGATAATAATCCTCCTAATTGTTGGACACGAGTAACGAACGTTAGACTAGTTTGACAGCGTAAGTTGAAGCATGGTACCTTAGAGAATATGAGATCGGTTTTCGGACATCAGTTACTGTGGATCTGTTCCATAAGCAGGGGCGTCTACACCATAGAAACCTTGGAGCAAATGCTCCATCCAAAATGTATGGGGGGAGATCTGTCCGTGTGTGTGCCACCATTTAGGGGGGGAAGGAAGGTGAAGGGGAAGAAGAGGGGAAAGGGGAAGTTGTTCCAATAACTTAGGGGGATAGACGCCCCTGTCCATAAGGCTCAAAGAAAGAAATTGATGGACATTTATGGAAGGCTTGGTTAAAAACACATGACACTACTGGAGTGTGCCATCGGTTGATGCCTTTATGTTGATGATGATGATGATGATGATGATGATGATGATGATGATGATGATGATGATGATGATGAGGCGACAATTCTACAGCGCCGTAACACAGCACATACCATTTCAAGGGCGCTTAACAACCTAACGAATAGTAAAAATATCAGGATGTCGAAATGTACCACAATCCATTCAGGGTCAAAACACGATTTGTTATATCTTCAGACTGCCTATCAAGACGAAAAATGCGATTTTTTAAAATTCATATCTTAGGTATACCCTTAATAAGAATTGAATTAATACAGGTGAACATTCGAATTGTTTCTCTCTCAGGTACGAACCTATTGTTTCCGATGTACTCTTTGGGGAAATACATCCCATCGCAGTTGTTGTATCTATGTCGCCGGATTGATATGACAACTTCGACCGCGTATAGATCAACTCGCTCCTCGTTGTATTACCGGCTAACCACTAGAAAACACTCAATAACTACACTGTGATCGTGGGATAGACGCTGCAGTACATTTCGTGTATACTCTAAAAGCAACTGTGTAGTTTATCAGATTCAATATAAGGCATGTCTGCAGAGAACGCAAAACTATTTAACGTGTAGGGTTACCATGGTGATTTGTGTCGGCATCATTAGGTGACTATGACGTCAGCGCATGAAGCAATCATGACGCTGATTGAGGATATATTCACCTGAAAGCAGTTGAGTGTTGCCATAACTGCGCTAAATAAATTAGATAAAAGTACAGTTAAAAGCTTATGCATTTATTGTACATTCTGTTAAATACACGACATGATGGTACAAAAGGGTGAAAAGCGTTTTTCAGAGGTTTATTAGAGCATCTTTTATACTCGTGGGTGGTTCATAGAGTAGTGGTAACATCACTGGCGTGAAGTGCAGTAGGTAGCGGGATCGCCTCCCGTAACCCTCTCAAGGTCCACTCAGCCTATCATTCGCGAGATGGCGCGATTGTGAAAATGAGATGTAGGACGTGATGGGCGCCTTGCAAGGCTGCCGTATACAGTTACAATTCGACTCCTGTAATAACTTGTGATCATCCGTTCATACTGATTTGTGATCATACTGCGCAATTGTCAGTTTGAAGATATTAAACGAAGATTATTATTATTATTATTATTGTTATTGTCATAATTATTTATATTATTATTATTATTATTATCATCATCATCATCATCATCATCATCATCATCATCATCATTATTATTATTATTATTATTATTATTATTATTATTATTATTATTATTATTATTATTATTATTATTATTATTATTATTATTATTATTATTATTACTATCACCATCATTATTACTACTATTACTATTACTATTATTATTATTATTATTATTATTATTAAAATCAGCATTCTACATGGTGAGTCATAAAAAAACGTGTCCCTGAATATTTTGCTATAACTTCCTCAGAAATAAGTTTATGTCAAAGAAATTTTAAGTGAAGGTAGAGCAGTTATTAGAGAGGATTAAGAAACTTAAAGTTTAAGTTCAAATTGACATCCTTGGGCATCCACGCATGCGCAAAGAAGCATACACCGCTGCTTGACTGACTTCAATGATGCGCTGATTCAATTCGTCCCATTCCTCCAAAACTCGATAACGCAACTCGTTGACATCATGTATTCGATATCTGAACACCTTTTCTTGCACGACACTCCGTATTTTATACTCTACTGGATTTAAATCAGGTAGGCCCTATGTTGGGTGGCCACAAAGTATACGGAATGAAATCAGGTGTTTCAGTTTGCAGTAACTCAAAAGTCTCATTGTCATTCTTGCCGTTTTGCGGGCGGCCTATACCTGGTCGACGATAAAAAAAGATCCAGTTTTATCGATCTTTGAAACGAGAACATTAAATCTACCATGAATCAACCCTTTATCTGAAAATTTCTTTAAAAACGTTTCGCACCGTCACTTTTTATTCTTTTGGGGTTGTGAAATGTTTATCTTCCTCGGTAAACACCATTTTTTCGAGGGTTGTCGTGACATTATTATAGTATAGGCGTGTTCAGCTTTTATACAAAAAAATTTATACAGCACTTAGCTGGACTATCAAGCTTCAATGTTATAAAGTTTCATTAAAATTGATGGTTATATGCATGAATTATTTTAAGTTATGTAGGGACACGTTTTTTAATGACTCACCGTGTAGTTCCTCATCGTGCCTAGGCACGCGATAGCATTGAACCTCTGGATTGTGATGAATAGTTTTTGTAACAGGAAGAAGGTTTCTCGAGGGTCTTCCGTTATTCTCGTCAACCGTCGTCCGAGTTCTTTCAAAAACGCCGAGCCTTCGTGGTCCATGGGTCCCATCGTTTCTATTGCGATTGGTGTGAAACTGTACCTCGTCAATAGCTCCGCGTATTGGTCTTCTTTCGAGTTGCGGCTATTTCTGCAGCTCCCCCGCTGCTGTAGTCGTCTCGGCCAAGTATGATGGCGCAAACGTGTCAATGATCGTTACATCCCAGATTAGGGAACGTCCGCTGTTCCACGGAATCAGAGTTTGACCATCAGGTCTTTTTCCGTCTAGTCGGGAGAGGCCAGCCGGTTCCTTGATTGAAGGGGTGCCTGCCTTTATGAGACTGCGCAGCACGATGTCATTTATTGATGCGTGTCTGGCTTGTCTGCCGAAGCTTTGTGAGCAAGCCAATCCGTGTGAGCCTCTGGCTGAAACCATCGTTCCGCATGCGCATGTGTGTGGGGCACAGATGACTGCACCCAGTCTTAGGCCCACGGCCACTCTCAGCGACTCGTCATCCAGTCTTAGGCCTTGTGCTGCAAGCGGAAGGGCATGGAGCCAGTCTGAGGCGTGCGGGGCCTGTATAGCATTAAGCCTGGCCCGATCGTACGGGTCCTGAGATCGAGATGCGATCTCTGTCATGGCTGCTGATAACAATGGTATTTCCCATGAGGCCTGTTTGTAGTCTAAAGACGGGAAAGAGTTCTTTTCCACGATGCTCTGCTGCCAACGAGTTCTCATTGTTTCCACAACAGAGTCTTCAGGAACCTGTGTAAGGGCGAGGATGTGTGATTGGATGAGGTGAGATCTTGCGGCTGAAGCTAAAAAAGCTGGTAGTGCCAACGAAGAAGCTCTCCTTATTCCCAGCCCGCCCATCCTGATAGGCATGGAAGCGAGTGTCCATTGATCGTCAGAAAGAGAGATGTTAAGAATGCTCTCGATACCCGAGCGTAGTCTTTCGTCGAATCTCGTGAGGCCCGGGTGGTCATGACAGGGCGTGCAGCGCAAGATGTGGATGAGCCTCGGCGCCCCTATTGAGCTTCGTAGTATCAGGAGCGCATCCTGTCTTGGTATTTGTTCAAGTTTTTTCATGGCTCTTGTCAAATTCGTCGTGACTGAGTTCAAGGATTCGTTTAAGGCCTCTCGTGACGATAGTGGTGCGCCTAACAGTTTAGCTGATGATGGATCGATACGCAGGAATTGATTCGCAGGTTCTGGTAGGGTGATCTCTGCGTTCTTGGCTATTACCTCGCATTTCGAGTTGTTGATAGTTAAACCCAGAAGGGCACAACCTTTCACTATTGCCGCTACGTCTTCACAGACCATTTCGTGCCCGCCTCCCACGGTCAGATCATCTAAATATCCAAAGGCTAGTGGCGATTGTAACTGAGATAGAATTCCTTGAAGCGGTAAGCAAAAGAGGACTGGTCCCAAATGGTCGCCTTGTTGCGGGCCTTCTTGCGATAGTATAGAGTAAAGTTCCCGTATTTGAGGTTGGATGGTTCAGCGTGCGCCAGATGGCAGTACGCGGAGAGTTCGGGGCACTGTTCTGTTAACGAGGCCAACATGCTGTCTCGGTGCAAGCTGTATATATTATATAATATATATGCACTACATGCAAAAATTATTATTATTATTATTATCATTATTATTATTATTATTATTATTATTATTATTATCACTAGTTTTGCAAAGTCACATGTTTTACCCGCTGTTATTAGTTTATGGATGTAAGACGTTGCTTCTATATATTTAAATATTTACTTATTACTTACATATATTATATAATATATATGTTTACATACACATAGATGCACACTAGCCTATATATATTCTTCGGTCTAAGCGTATCTCTATGCTTGTACGTGTGTTGACCTTCTGTGTCTCGCGCCGTTTTACTGCAGTGTTAGCCAATACGATGATATACGTCCTGCTTTCGTTACATCTTAGATTGAAGATGCTGCGGTTGCAGCAGCAGCAGGTGCGGTGACAGACAGCAGCCCTGACCGTCAACTAAATCAACTGGAACTTCCTCCAACTGGTCTCCCTCGCAGACATGTTTGTCTTCGCGTGAGGACGAGACGAGACAGTTGCCTGTTCTCACGACGAGATGTAGGACTATAGGGTATACGCTGATCATGGGAAGAACCTATCACAGCGCTAAAGGAATTTACAGGAAGTCGGAAATCACTCAATGCAACGAATGATGTAGCGCATTTCTTGAATTCAACCGTCAATGTAATAATGTTTACTGCGGCAAGCGGGCCTCACATAAACATGTATATTAAACAGGTAAACACGTAATTTATGTCATTAACATAGATAAACTATAGCTTGGCTCTCGGTTATGTCATAAACAGTACAGCTTCAGTTGTTGAGTACAGGAAGATGCCAAATAAGCCCAAAATAATTTTTTTTAAAATAAATTTGATGCAATTTGATATAAATTGGCAGTGGCGGCGCTACAACAGGACGAGCCAGGGCAAATGCTCTGGTAAATAAGCCTCTGCCCTGGTAGTTGCCCTGCCAGAATTTTGCCCTGCCCAGAATTTGTTCGGGGCATAAATCGCCCTCTGCACTGGTTACTTGTATGACTGCCCTGGCTATGCCCTGGTCACAAACAATGTCTGGCGCCGCCACTGTAAATTGGAGAATATTTAGAGGTTAAGCTAATTTGCTGTATTGTACTATTACTAGATTTCAAGACTGCAGAATATAAGAAACGATGACATCAGCCAATCATTAGGTATCCAAACAACTCTGCTAGACAAAGTCGTTCAACGAAGACTCCGATGGTTTGGACATGTAGAGAGATGCCAGTTGACCGAATCCCACACAATGCACTACATGCAACATTCTAAGGAAAGAGAAACAAAGGCAGACCAAAACTACGCTGGATAGATTATATAAATAAGGACATCGCATCACTTGGACTAACACTAAAGGTGGCATTGGACTTGACAAATGACCGAGGACAATGGAGATCATTTATTCGTACCCATGGCCACAATATGGCTGGCGTCAGGAACTAATGATGATAATGATGACGATGATGATGATGATGATGATGATGATGATGATGATGATGATGATGATGATGATGATGATGATGATGATGATGATGATGATGATGATGATGACTATTAAGAGTTTCTTTATGCGGGGAGAGGCACATTCTTCAACAGATACACGTCATGACCTGTCGCGCGAGTGGACCGCACACTGTTCGGAAAACAACAAAGAAGTCTAAGAACAAGAAGAAAACTGATCAATATAAAACTATGCTAATCTTGTAAGTCAGTCGGTAAAGAGGTCTTCAACCGACAATTACAAGGGAGTTATAAGTGAGGAGCAAACATGCCCTTTCCTAAATGCTTGCGCTAAAGGTTGTTAAACTCGGCGACTCTGCTTCGAACCTTTGATTAGAGCATAGGGCCTACATACAATATCAAATTTATACAACATATCAACATAAATGTCCACATTTTCAACAGAACAGTTTAAAATGTACGTTGTAAGAACCGAATGTGAGAAAGTCATAAAAGCTGGGAAACAAAAACGGTGTCACTAAAAGAGTACGAAATGTTGTAACATAATACCTGTCTAATGAAGGAGTTATTATATGCCTTTGCATCGCTTGCCCCCCCCCCATCTCTCTCCATTATCATACTAAATTCACTGCATGGGTATATAAATGTATAATGTCTCGGTTGGTTTAATATGTGTGCGTGCGTGTGAAACAAAAAGCAAATGGCTTTCAAAAAGTTTCAATACAAAGGTACTATTGAAGGCCGTCCATCAGTGAGAGACCCCGCCAGAGGGCAGCAGCTGCTTGGTGTCCTAAAACAAACGCAAGACTTCTCTTCTGCTATAGTTAATCCCCAAAGTGATTCGCCATCGTCATAATATATGCTCATGATAAACGTCTGTTGTAGTATATATATATATATATATATATACACTAGTGCAAATATATATACATATTTATACATATATATATTTATAATATATATATATATAATATTATATATTTATATATATATATCAATGCGCAAATCAACCGAAACGTCGTAATATTAGACTTATAGTTCGTGGATATCTGAATAGTTACTTAGGCGACAACTATAATATTTACACATGTCTCTCATCGCAAACCTGTTCTGTCAATAGCATTCGTAAATTACAATCCTGTTATTGTTAGTTCGTTTGAGCCTACGCGTATTTACAGAACTTGCTGCCACAGGCTGTCTATGGGTGTAGAATAGAACACCAGCTTTAGGTTATAAATTTATTTCCCAAGCTATAATATACGGGCGTAATATGACTAACATATGCGAACGAAAAAAATGCGATCTCAAACAGCGACAGTATCAACGAAAAGTCAAGAAGAAAAAACCAACATTCATCGACAACATGTGACGTAAACAAGTTTACAAATCATTGGAAGACGGACAGAAAACAGCTCGTCGAGAGACTGGCAACAAAGAAGTCATGCAGGAACACAAGCACCATCCAGTATTAGCACTAATCAAACACAACGGCTTACTTCACAAATTGCTCCCACCCAAGAAACCCAAAAATTATGTTCTCCGACCTCGGTCTCACGATAGAGTGCTTATTACTCCACTGGACAATAACATGAGGAAAAATTTCACTGGAAGAATGCTGTATTCATATTGATTGCGATGCTGCTGGTTTTTCTAACTGTTGTATTCTGTATTGTATTATTTGATGCATGTACACCGGAGTGCTAATCTCCTGCAACCGGTTAAATAAAGAAAATACTTACTTACTTACTTACCTACAGCAGTGGCGCTCTTGTGAGTTACTTCAAGGGCGCTACTATTGAGCTCTGATACATGTATAGACAGAGTATAACTTAGCCTACTACATGACTCTTCCATGCACTGACGATTTCTAGTGGTGCCTGTCCCAATTCAGAATTAAGGAGAGCAGCGACGCTAATCATCTTTGTTATGACACAATGTCGTTAAACAGAAATAACAGCATACAACGACTCCACATCCTCAACAGTTCTATCGTAATACGACGAGCGAAACCATGTGCATATTCAAATATTGGTACATTTTATGCGAATTTATGTCTAATAAATGTAACTTAGTAAATGAGTAAGCTTTGCCTACAATTTATCGGCGGACATAACATTTTTTATAGATATATCACGTTAGGCAGGCCACAAGTGGTGACCTCTAGATTACTTCTCCTGTAAGGGAAACAAGACACACACACACAATACACACACACACAATACACACACACAATACACACACACACACACACACACACACACATCTCTCTCTCTCTCTCTCTCTCTCTCTCTCTCTCTCTCTCTCTCTCTCTCTCTCTCTCTCTCTCTCTCTCTCTCTCTCTCTCTCTCTCTCTCTCTCTCTCTCTCTCTCTCTCTCTCTCTCTCTCTGTAATATATGACTTAGGGACAGACCATATATTATATAGGCCTACCACTCGAAACTCGCCCACATCTTTAGTGCTTCTGCGGGAGAGATTGCTGGCGTTTTGAGATTAGCACTCAAGGTTGAGCTTATTCAGTGGCAAGCTGGTTGAGGAAAACCAGCCAACCTCTCAGTCCTTTCCGGACCATCTCCAGCCACTCGAAATTAGCAGACATATTGCTTTTAGACTGGAATCGACAGGATCTGATTAAAAACCTGTTAATCCGAAAACTCCGAATTTACTCGTTAGATCTAAGAACTCCAAAGGATTATTTGAACTCAATACTAAAGAAATGCTACGTTCCGCTTTGGCCATAATGCTCGACGTTTTAAGTGGTACCTTACAGGCGCTGTAATAGTTCTCACAATAAAACTCAAAGAAACAAGCAGGAAGAGAAACACAACAACAGGAGGAGAAAAAGAAAGAAAGAAAGAAAGCAATCCATAAACAAACGAAAAATCCGCAAACACATAATTATGGGTACTGCTAGCTTACCTTGATGGAAATAACCTACTTCCGGTCCATCAATCTGGCTTCCGTAAGGGTCACTCCACTGAAACCCTCCTCCTCCGGCTTCTTTCTGACTTCTATGGCGCCATTGACCGCTCCCAAGTCTCTCTGCTCGCACTCTTTGACGTCACAGCAGCCTTTGACTCGGTTGATCATGACATCCTCCTCCTCCGTCTATCCGCATCTTTTGGCCTTTCTGGAAAGCCCCTTGAATGGTTGGCCTCCTATCTACACGACCGCTCATCTTCCGTTATCCATAGTTCCACCAGATCCCCTTGGGTCCCAGTCCGGATTGGCCTCCCTCAGGGTTCCGTATTGGGTCCCCTCTTATATATTATTTTCACCTCGGATCTCTGCCAACTTCTTACTTCCTGCTCTCTGTCTAACCAGCTTTATGCTGATGATGTACAGGCGTACACTCATTGCTCTCCCTCTGATGCCGCCACTGCAGTCCGCCTTATGTGTCTTTCCACTGACTCATTGGTTGTCTGGATGTCTTCTAACCGCCTCCGTCTGAACCCCTCCAAGACCCAATATATATGGCTGGGTACTCGCAGGCAACTTGCCAAAATTGATCTTGCTAGCCTTGCTACTGAATTCCCTAATATCGTCTTTGCCACTTCTGTGCGTGACCTAGGTGTCACCCTGGACTCTGAACTCACCCTCTCCCAGCATATTTCACAGCTGAGCCGGGGTTGTTATTTTCAATTACGTCAGCTCCGTGTGGTCTCCCGCTCTCTCTCACCCAATTATGCAGCTACCCTCGTCCATGCCTTCATTACCTGTCGGCTTGATTACTGCTGTTCTCTCTACATTGGTCTCCCTAACACTCGACTGCACTGCCTTGAACGCGTTCTACGCTCTGCTGCGCGCCTCGTTGGGAACATCCCTAAGTTTGGTCACGTGTCTGACTACATGCGTGACGTCCTCCACTGGCTTCCTTTTTCGCAACGCATTGTATACCGGGTTGCTACTATTGTCTGGCAGTGTCAGCTTGGACGCGCTCCTTTATATCTGCGTGAGCTCTGCTTTCCGGCCTCCGCACTTCTTGGTCGCCGTTTACTCCGTTCCACTGCCCGCGGCGACTTACATGTTCCTTTCGCTCGCACTGCAACCATGCAACAGCGAGCATTCTCTGTTGTCGGTCCCACTATCTGGAATGGCCTTCCGGTCGAGCTGCGGTCTCTTCCTCGAGACTCGTCCGCCTCTTTCTTCTCTGCTCTTAAGACTGTTCTCTTTCGTCGAGGTTGGGCTGGGAGCGCCTCTGAATAGTTGCCTTGAAGAGCGCGCTATATAAATGTCTAGTTGATTGATTGATTGATTGATATAATAGATGTCATACGCTTCGGCGTGAAAATTCCGGCGCAGTATCAAATGCTGTAGTCGGGAGCGCCTCTGAGTAGTAGTTGACTTCGAGAGGCGCTATAGAAATATCAGGAATAAATAAATAAATATGCATACATGCATACACGCACGCATATATATTTGCATATCTGAAGGCATATAACTAGTGCATGTATTTCCATGTGTGACTATGATTATAATGCTATACTCAAGTCCTAGCCAAAAAAGTATTAATAATATAAAGGAACAGAAATATCATCAAGTGTGTCATTGTGTGTGTCAGTGTATATGTGTGTAAAACAAAACAAATGTAACGCTCCTCTCATATCTATGGCTGCAATGACGTCATAATGACCAATGACGTCATTGCAGCCACGGAACGATCACTTCGTTCAAAGTAAATTTCAATATAGCGTAAACGGCTGCTCCTTTAAACTAACGGTTTAAGACTCACTTAAAATAATTTATTCGCTAAAACGCTGCGAAAGAGCTTAACGGGTTTAAAAGGGTCAGAAACATGACTGAAAACCTACCCAAAACGGCATTCGCGAATTGATTTGTTTTCAAATTTCTTTCACCGTATTAGGACGGGCAAACATCTACATATAGGCCTAACGGAATATTTGCGAGAAACGTTACACTGTGGAGCGTCTTCGTTCAATATCGTCATGTTGCCACATGCCTCATTGTCGACATTGTCCCAGCACATACACTACACTGCAGGAAACTCTGTGTTCTAGTTTCGAGTCAGATGGGTCGATGATCGTTTCTGCCTGCGGCATGTGGAGAAATGCAGGTGATACAGTATATATATACGTTATTATATGCTCTGGTTTTTTCTCGAATGAACGCAATGAGACAGCGAGGGGGACGAACGAAAGAAGAACCAGTAAAAGCCAGGAAGGAAGAGATCTAGTGAGGTATGGAGCAAGTGAAAAGAGACGAAGAGAAGGCACAGGCAAGTAAGTACTCAGGCGAAGAATAATGGATGAAGGAAAATAGATATGCAAGGACAGACGGACAGACGGACGGACGGACGAACGAACAGACGGACGGACACTGACGAACAGACGGACGGACAGACGGACGGACACTGACGAACAGACGGACGGACAGACGAACAGACGGACGGACACTGACGAACAGACGGACGGACAGACGGACAGACGGAGGGACGCACTTGCGGAAGACTAAGAATAGAGGAAAAGATTAGGAGATGGATGGATGAACGGCGGACCACTATAAGTCGCACTTAAAGGATAAGAAGAAGAAAGAAAAATAGGAGGACGAGGAAGAGTAGGAAGGATTTGGAAAGGAGGAAGAAGGCTCAATGTCGAAAGCATATCACTTTGGCTCACGAGGGACAAGTGAAGAACTAAATGCGTGTAGTTGGACACTTTGTGCTTTGCGATTTAAAGTGGAAACACCACTTATCACGATGAAAACTCTGTTTGAACGACAGACGCAATTCTTTTAACTGTTACACGTTCCAGCATAGCAGAGTAACTCGAAATGGAAATGTACCGGTTAATAGCATCCCACGACCACTACGATCACCACTACCCACTGGCGTAAATTTGGGGAATTTTGTTATTCGTTCCACACTTGTTGCATTGGGTGTACAGTCCATCTCAATTATTGGGGGCACATGCCTCGGCTTCCCCCTGGTCAAAAAGAGTTTTGACCTGAACTGGTCAAAAAAGAAATCAAAAAATGTTTGTCGTGCTCACGCGCGATAAAATTAATTCTCAAAAATTTTTTTCTTGAAACAGGATCCAAAGTCTCTATGGCACAACCACCACAACCATCACCACCACCAATACCACCTGCTTCCCCTCCTCCTTCTCTCCCTGGCCACCGAGCTGCGCCCCTCCCACCAGTTACGGCTCGTGCTGACTAGAGAAATAGTAAAAGCGGTATATGGCCCTAATTGTACCTGTGAGGAAATAAAAGAGGAAAATGGATCAACAGCTTAACGTGGGTGAAAAACGGCAAAGAAAAAACATTAATTGACACCTAAGCAAATCGGCTTAAAAGATAGACGACTAAAATGATCATCAGAAATTTTAGCGACTTGAAATCTTGAAACAGGATCCATGAAATCCGTCCAATCCGCCGCCTTCCCATTTCCCTCAACTTAAACCCAACCCACAGTAACAGCTCCATCTGCCGGCTTCTCTCTATCTCTGTCTCTGTTTGTCTGTCTGTGTGTGTCTCTCTCTCTGGTCTTATCGCAGCCGGAATTTGTTCATCACATCTCTGAAAATCCTCTGACTTGACGCAGCGCTCGTAAACAAGCTTTTGCCCCGAGCTCTAAGCAAGCAGCTGTTTGAGCTGCTCCTTGCCGTATAAAGCAATTATATCACGTATGTAGAGACACGCAGTCAGAATCCTTTACAACAACTGCCGAACGATATTCGTTAAGTGGTACTAGGTCCGCTTAATGTGCTCAGTCACATTCCACTTAATGTTACCCAGACACGAAACTGCCGGAAGGATATGCACCGAGTGCATACATAGGCCATACTTGAGTGCTTTACTGACACTCCCTATTTCTTCTTCGGATGTTGATCAACCCGGCAAGAATTCAGCCAGAAATTTATATGTGTAGGCTATCTGTGTGTAGAACTGTGCATGTGATTCTGTATGGTGGTGATTTGGGGGTATGTATGAAATGAAAACGGCATCTTCGACATTCTCAGGCTTCCAACAACGGAAAGTCGGAGCAATTGGTTCACAAATATGGAAAGGTAGACAAGGAAGGAATCGTGATAATCGAAAACAAAATCTTCTTAGCGCTTCATTGGATTTCTCATATTTCTTATTTCTTCAATCTCTGAGCAGCACTATTATTATTATTATTATTATTATTATTGTGGCGAAATTCGCCAGGTTTCAATTATGACGTCATGATGGTAAGCTTAATAGATTGGGTCGTTGAGTGCATTAGACACCCGTGCCTCACCAGGGCACCCATGCCTCACCAGGGCACCCGTGCCTCACCAGGGCACCCATGCCTCACCAGGGCACCCATGCCTCACCAGGGCACCCGTGCCTCACTAGGGCACCCTTAGAAAGGTATATAAGGCACCCAGCTTTTCATGTAAAAGTTCTCGTTCTTTTCGTTGCCTAGAGGAGACGTACGTGTGTAGAAGGAGAAGTTCTTTGGTTTTTATTTGCCTAGAGGAGGCGTACGTGTGTAGAAGCAAGTTATCTCGGTTTTCGTTGTCTGGAGAAGACGTACGCGTGTGTAGAGAATAGTTTTCTCTTGGTTTTCATCGGTCTTAAGGATATAATAAGATCGTCGGTTTCTCATTGGATTAATACGAGAAGTCATCTAGTATAACAAAAGTGTTCTGTTATTTCGATTCAATATCGTGGATTACTTGGATTACACTGTGAATTCTATTACGAGAAAGTGCCTCGTGGTTCTTTTGCCAAAGGGTATGTACACGGAGTTTCTGTGGATGATTTGTCATAAGAAATCGTTAATTGGCCTTCGTCTGTGTTCATTGGTAGTTGATCAGTGGCCGTAAGTCCCCCGTTGACAGCGAGGGCCGAACCCCGGACATAGATAAATAAACTTAGTGCGTTCAGACCATCACCTCCAGGGAGAGATAGAGATACGGCGGACGGTCCATCCTGGTGAACGAGATAACGCGAGTGAACCGCCACACTGCCAACCTAAGTAAGGTGATAGGGAAGAACACCTACGACGCACTAAGGCGGTGAAAGGTTCGTTTCCGCCACATTGGTACCAGAATCGGGGTGGTGATTTCACCGAGTGAAATTGTGGGACATTGATCAACTACAAAGCAACGACGAAAGCGATCATCGATGGAAGACGAGGAGATAATCATAAGACGAAGACCGCGGGATTTAGAGGATCCGTACCCGGGCACTTCGACTCCCACGAGAAGACGGCCAACGACGGAGGCGTCGCCAGAACATAGTCTGTTGGAGGTCATCGACGATGGTGACCTGAGACCAGATGAACCGAATGGAAGAGAGAGGTCAGAAAGAGAAATGTCGCCACAGAAATTGCTAGAAGGCATCGAAGGACTACTGAAAACGAGACCAATGCAGATGAAACCAGGGAAGTTCGACGGAACAGGATCGTTGGAGTCTTTCCTGGCGCAATTCGAGGTATGTGCAAGACATAACCGATGGACGGCTTCAGATAAAATCGACTTCCTTCGGTGTGCATTGGAGAAAACTGCGACTCAGTTGTTATGGGACTTCGGCGCTCGACAAGATGTAACGTATGAAGAACTGGTCGGACGTCTGCGACAACGGTATGGCACGGAAGGCCAGGCCGAGATGTTCCGTGCGCAGCTCTACTATCGACGCCAGAGAAACGGTGAAAGCCTTAGCGATCTTCTGCATGACATTCGGCGGCTTGTGGTCCTCGCGTATCCGGTTCCATCCAATGAAACTACGCAAATTATTGCCAGAGACTCTTTCTTGGAAGCCATGCGCGACCGTGAACTTTCACTCAAGGTACGTGAGCGAGAACCAAAAGGTTTGGACGAGGCCTACCGGACGGCGCTTCGTCTCGAGGCTTATCAGCTTACGACGGATACGGACGATCGGAGGAGACAGCCGAACAGAGTGAGAGGAACGCAAGAGACCGACCTCGATGCTCAGATCCAGTCACGGATAGACCGCTTTCTCGCTGAGCAGCGCGAGGAGCAACGAAGATGGCAACGAGAGCTGGAGAGTAACATCGACCGACAACTTCGAGAACTGCGGGGCCCAGCTGCGACTACTGGCGCCACCGGGCGAGATGCTCGCCCATCGGAAGGTAACCAAGGATTTTCACGACGGACGGCGGCCTGCTTCAACTGTGGCCGACCCGGTCACTTCGCTCGCAACTGCCGGCAAGGCCGCCGGCCCTTCAATCGTCAGCCAGCAACGGCAACGGTCGGAACGGAACCGACTGATGTCACGGAAGATGTCGTCACTAACCACACTGCGCGGCCGAGACTTCCGAATCGTGCAAGCAACAACGCCATCTACATACGAGGTATAGTCAATGGACGACTGCAGACCTGCCTGATCGACACTGGATCAGAAGTAAGCCTGGTACCGTCTTCTACAGTTGAAGGGTTAGACTTACGTCCATGCAATCGTTTTTTGATGGCTGCGAATGGGTCTAATATACGGGTCCTGGGAGAGGTAAATATTCCGATAAGGATTCGGGAGGGATTCGCAATTCCCACAGCTTTTCTGGTGTCCGATCAAATCGCTGAACCGATGTTAGGTATGGATTGGTTAAGGGAACACCGATGTCGCTTAGGTTTTGGTGCTGGGGCTTTGTTTGTTGGGCGTAGGCGAGTTGCTCTTGTGAAAGGCAACGGGTCCATGTGGTGTCGGCGCGTGATCGTCGCTGAGGAGGTTGTGGTAGCTCCTAAGTGCCAACAGGATGTGTCAGTTAAGACGCAGTATGGGGACTTAGCTACTAAAGCGCCTGCATGGATGACTGAGGCCACAGAGGTCCAGCCTGGTGTTCACCTGGCCCGAGTAGTGGTCGGAGATCGTGCGGATACGACCCAGGTAAGGGTGGTAAACCTTAGTGAAGAACCGGTAAAGCTAAGTAGGGATCAAGTTCAAGGAGGCTTGCACCCAGTAGAGGTTGAGTGCAGCAATGTTAGCAAGGAAGTTAGAGGTCAGATAGAGGGTGATTTTTCATTGGACTCTTTGATGGAAGATCTGCCGGAAGAAGTGAGCTCGGATGATCGCGTACAGCTGCGAAACTTGTTGGCAGAATATAGGGATATATTTTCTGCAACGGAAAGAGATCTTGGTAGAACGACCGTGACTACACATAAGATTGATACAGGTGATGCACGACCGGTACGACAGCCTTTAAGACGACAGCCATTGCCGTATATGACCACGATAGATGAGCAGTTAGATAGCACGTTGGCCGTAAGACAGAACGGGATGAAAATAGCTAAGAGACACATTTTCCCAGTTCTGCTGGTGTTGGTCGCAGCGGTACAAACGGTGGCGTGGGTTAATCAGGAAGCGATATCGGTGGCTAGTGTTTTAATCGAGACCGTGATTGTGAGGTACGGGGCCCCGTTGCAAATACTTACCGATCAGGGGACAAATTTTGATGGGATGATCGAGAGGTTTCACAGAACTTTGAATGCGATGTTGGGGAAAGTCATATGCAGCCATCAAAGGGATTGGGACGACGTCTTGCCCCATGTCCTGGCCGCCTACCGGGCGTCGCTGCATGAAACGACGGGCTTCAGTCCGAACTTCCTCATGTTCGGTCGCGAGACAAGAGCGCCAGTGGATCTTGTCTACGGTCGACCTCCGGATGCCGATCGCACTGAAGGCACCTACGTGAGCTACGTACGAGACTTCGCAGAACGTATGGACACGGGACCTTTTACTGTGGTGGAGCAGCGAGGAGTTGTAAATTACGTCATTCGGAAGACGGCCAATTCCCGACCGTTTACCGTGCACGTCGACAAGTTAAAGCTATGTTTCGACGAAGGGGTATCAATGGAAGAGGATACGCTGGACGATCAACCAACGGGTGAAGAGACAGACAGCGGCCGGCCCCGGCGTGAGATCCGGCGGCCTGCACGTTTTCTTCAGTAAAGTGGATAACGTCGGATGCACGGGCATTGTGGTCTTGCCTGGACGTCCGAGATAGTGTTCTTTAGTGCCAGTTGAATTACTGTGACGATTCTGATCGGATTATTTCTTTATTGCAGACGGCTGGACGTGAAATCCTAGTCTAACGAGTTAGAGTCTTTGTCATGTATCCGATCTTCACCTACCGCCGTCCTGTTCTTGGTCGTAGTGTGGAATTGTCAGAAAGAAACAATACAGCTGCACCTCTTTTCTGGAACGGCCGAGCAAGTATTGTCGGGACGACCATCGCCCCTCCTGGATGGTCGATCGGTCGTGATGTGCAAGGACACGTTGGTTATATACCTGAACGGAGTTTGTTGATGGAAAGTGAGAGCGAGGCAGGTAATCGACTGTTTCGAGTTCCTCCGACCCCAGCTAATAGTCCAGCATCATCGGATTCTACAGTCTCGGAAGCTTCGACGCTGATATTCTCGCCAATGTTGAAGGACGATCAGAATGAGGTAATGGCGGAGGTGATCAACGAGTTGGGTCGTCTAAAAACTGCCAGAGGATTTCCGAAGGATTTGCCGGACTCCTACCTGTGTCACCTCTGCTTCCAGAAGGGTCATCGTATACAGGAGTGTGCACTAGCTCGACCAAGTAATGAAGCAATTACTCCATATCAAGGAAAGAAAAGATGCTTTGGGAGTATAGTTGTCTTCGATGCCGAAGAGAGTGGTTTTCGCAAAACAGTTGGGCTAATGCGGGACAAGACTGCCTTGGATGCGGAATGACTGTGTACCCACATAAGCAACGTCTTCGGTCGAAGAGCAAGAGTCAAGATGCCTGTGGGATCAACCGAACTCATAGACAGCAATTGTGTGGAAGATGCAAGGAGCTTGGAGACTGTTGCTTCCTAGAGACCGCATAGAATGGATGCCTGTGTTGCTCCCGTGACTGACTCTATCACGGAACGGTGATTTCTTGATGAACTTGATATTGATGTCATTACTTAGTGATAAGTTGTTGTTAAATTAGTTGTCATTACTGTGAGGATTGGCATTGAGCTAACGATGATTTGTAATTTTGTGGTTTAGTTAACCTGCCATGATGGATGATGTGAGTTACGGGGAGGAACTCGACCTGTCAGAACAGTGGCTTCTGGACCCTGATATTGTCGCCGAGATTATGGAGTTATTGGATGGTGATGTGAATGCATTAGAATCGCCCATACCACCTGATTTAGACGACATTGAGATGTCGTCGCTCTTCTTTTATGGTTCTGGAACGGTCAATCCTCCGGTTCCAGGTGTTTTAGAGTCTTCACCAAGCATGAATAATTCAGCTGTGGAAATGATATCTGTTCATGTATTGGAAATAATGCCAATACCTTTTAGTGGTTTTACGGCTGTTTGGTGGCCATATTCTTGGGGCATTTGTCCCTTTGGGATATGTCTTGGTCACGTGAATGAGTCTGGCTTAATGCATGAATGATTTTGACATTTTCTGACTGTGTTTGGAAACGCATTGAATTTTAGTTAAGAGTGATAAGATTGTTGATTTGGTTCTAGACTGATTTCTTGGTTGTGTATTTTTGCGGAAAGTATGCGATTATTTTGAGGGTGATCATGCATTGCTTTGAATAGTAATTGAAATATTTTAGTTTCATCACGCAGTTATTAAGGTGTCTTTTGTGTGTTGTGATGGTGATGTGACATTGGGGACTGAAGAATTATGACTGTTAGGTGCAATAGTGATTGAAGAAGATTTTAGTTTTCATCAGGTGTAGTTAAGCTGATGTTTTAAAGTAGATGTCCTTCTTACAGGTTTGAACTGTGAACTTTAGTCGCGTACAGTTAAGGTTGTGTATTATTGTAGATAAGATTTCTTTTGTGGCCCAGATGTTGGTCAGAGGGTGGGGTCACCCTCTCAGCCTGGCCCGTGGAGAGTGTGGCGAAATTCGCCAGGTTTCAATTATGACGTCATGATGGTAAGCTTAATAGATTGGTTCGTTGAGTGCATTAGACACCCGTGCCTCACCAGGGCACCCATGCCTCACCAGGGCACCCGTGCCTCACCAGGGCACCCATGCCTCACCAGGGCACCCATGCCTCACCAGGGCACCCGTGCCTCACTAGGGCACCCTTAGAAAGGTATATAAGGCACCCAGCTTTTCATGTAAAAGTTCTCGTTCTTTTCGTTGCCTAGAGGAGACGTACGTGTGTAGAAGGAGAAGTTCTTTGGTTTTTATTTGCCTAGAGGAGGCGTACGTGTGTAGAAGCAAGTTATCTCGGTTTTCGTTGTCTGGAGAAGACGTACGCGTGTGTAGAGAATAGTTTTCTCTTGGTTTTCATCGGTCTTAAGGATATAATAAGATCGTCGGTTTCTCATTGGATTAATACGAGAAGTCATCTAGTATAACAAAAGTGTTCTGTTATTTCGATTCAATATCGTGGATTACTTGGATTACACTGTGAATTCTATTACGAGAAAGTGCCTCGTGGTTCTTTTGCCAAAGGGTATGTACACGGAGTTTCTGTGGATGATTTGTCATAAGAAATCGTTAATTGGCCTTCGTCTGTGTTCATTGGTAGTTGATCAGTGGCCGTAAGTCCCCCGTTGACAGCGAGGGCCGAACCCCGGACATAGATAAATAAACTTAGTGCGTTCAGACCATCACCTCCAGGGAGAGATAGAGATACGGCGGACGGTCCATCCTGGTGAACGAGATAACGCGAGTGAACCGCCACACTGCCAACCTAAGTAAGGTGATAGGGAAGAACACCTACGACGCACTAAGGCGGTGAAAGGTTCGTTTCCGCCACATTATTATTATTATTATTATTATTATTATTATTATTATTATTATTATTATTATTATTATTATTATTATTATTATTATTATTATTATTATTATTATTATTATTATTATTATTATTATTATTATTATTATTATTATTATTATTATCCCTCAGACACTTTGAAACTGCCTTAGAAGAGTTAAGTTCCAGAGTTTAGCGGTCATCGTCCACGATTAACTGTGCAAATGTGCCTCGAAAAGCGACGGCGTTAAATCGTTGAGTGCATATAGATAGGCGCTGGAACAAGTGAATTGTCTCGAGTGGGTCACCCGGCATTGTTGTCAGTCGCCGGCCTAACTCTGTAATGAATTCACAGCCAGAACTGTTGATGGGGCCCAGAGTTTCGAGTGCAATGGGGACAAAGTCATACGTAGCAGGAAGGGCTGCATATTTCAAGTTTTCTCGCGTCGCGGCCAGTTCCGCCGCTGCCCCAGGCGTTGTCGACGTCAAGTGGATGTATGAAGCAGCGCATGTATGGACGCTTGGTGGCATCCCATTATTTTATTATTATTATTATTATTATTATTATTATTATTATTATTATTATTATTATTATTATTATTATTATTATTTTTATTTTTATTTTTACCCGAGGTAGTTATAATCAGTGGTATTTTCGTGAATAAGAAGTAGAATAAGAATAATAATTATTGGATTTTCGTGCAGTAGAAGTAGAAGTAGAATAAAAATTATTTTAAGAACGAGAATAGAATAAGAAGTGAAATTAAGACCTTCAGAAGTGAATAAGAATAAGAAGTAAAATTATTTTTAGAACGAAAATTAAGAAACTTTTGTCTACTGGCCCTTCATTACTACTCCACAAAAATATGTTTAAAATGCACATTGAACCTCCGCGCGCGACGTGAATTTCGTAGCCACTCTCGTTAGCTCTAGTTTTTCGTGCGATATTTCAAAACTTTCTGTGTTTTGTCGTTGTTCACAAGCTGAGAGAAAAGTTTCGTTCCTACATGCAATGAATTTCTCAAAACTTTTCGCTGGTCGCTAAAGGGAATGTGCGGTGTGGGATTTCTTTAGTTACCAATCAAACACTGGAAAAAACGGCAAATTCCGATGTGTAATGGTAATGGAACTTGATAAATATTTAATAATAATAATAATAAGACGATTTATATAGCGCCGTAGCACAGCCGAGGCCGAAGAAAAGGGCGCTGTACATAAGTTACAAAAGTTGGCAGTCGTATGAAAGTTTAAAAAGATATGTCTTCAGCTGTGATTTAAATGACTCCAGCGATGGTGCATTCCTAACGTGGTCAGGAAGATTGTTCCACGCAGTGGGTCCCGTAACAGCGAAGGAAGAGTCGCCAAGTCTCGTAGAAGACCGCGGTACTTGTAATTGATTTTTTGTTGACGATCGTAGCCGACATCTGTTCTGGTTGTCTGCCACACGAACGCAGAAATCCGAGATGTAATTTGGCATGAGGTGATGCAGTGCTTTATACGTGATCAGGCACAGTTTGTACGTTATCCGCTGAGGAACGCGCAGCCAGTGAAGGTTGTCGCGCAGCAGATCAGTGATATGATCAGATGGTGTCCGGCCATATATGAGTCGTGCAGCACAGTTAAGCACCGACTGTATTCGATCTAGTTGACAAGTCGGCAGGCCCGCCAGTAGGCTATTGCAGTAGTCAACCCTGGAGACTATGAAGCTGTTGACCAAGATGACGGCCGTTGAGGTTGGAAGGAATCTGCGTATGGTTTTAATACGCCGCAGTTGGTAGAAGCAGCCTCGAACGAGTTGACTCACATGGTCCGTCATGGTCATACAGCTGTCAAAGTGGACTCCAAGGTTGCGAATGGTGTCAGCTGGTTGAATTTCTGCATCACCAAGGGTGAAGGTACTGCCGGTAAGTAGATGGCGACGCCGGAAGGTGGTACACCATAAGAACTCGGTCTTTGATGGATTGAGTTTGAGACGGTTAGACGCCATCCACTCTGAGATGCGTTCGATACACAGCAGCACTCTCTGCTTCAGCTCAGCGGTTTGTGATGGTTCACAGAAGAAGTAAAGCTGTGTATCATCTGCATAGCAGTGGTGGAGGAGGCCATGTGCTTCTATGATTCTCTCCAGATCGGCCGTATATAGTATAAACAGGAGAGGGCCAAGAACTGAACCTTGTGGAACACCGCATGTTACTAGCCTAGGTGTCGTCTCCTCCCCTGCCAAATGAACGGATTGTGTACGTCCTCTTATATATGATTCAAGCCAACTGAGCGCTCTATCCTTGATTCCAAAGGAGCACGAGAGTCGCTGAAGTAAGATGTTGTGGTCAACTGTGTCGAATGCAGCTGACATATCAAGTAGTGACAGAAGCGCCAGTTGGCCTGAATCTATGGCACTGACTAGGTCCGAGAACACCTTAAGGAGCGCAGTCTCGGTGGAATGACCACGCCTGTAGGCAGACTGGAACCGAGGAAGAAGGCGAGATTCAGACAGGTACTCGGTCAGCTGGTGGTTGGCAATACGCTCCAGTACTTTTGATACGAACGTTAGATTTGAGACCGGTCTGAAGTTCGCAGGTGACGATTCATCGGCTCCAGCTTTCTTAAGGAGTGGCTTGACCGTTGCGTGTTTCCATTTGGACGGGAAACGGCCGATGGCAAAAGAATGATTGAATATCCGAGCTATGAAAGGCGCCAGCAGTGGAGCGGCCTCCTTCATCAACCACGTCGGAATTATGTCAAGAGAGCACTGTTTCGCTGGTGATGATACAATAACTTTCATGACATCTTCCGTGGTGACTGGGAGAAACTCGCACATGCCTGGAGTTGAGCAATTAGTGAAAATCGCCTCATTTGCGTCAGATGTCGATGCTCGGATGTCCGCGATCTTTGTATCCATGTGGTCATGATATGTAGCAGCAGAGAAAGATCCAGTCGTGGTAGTGTTTTTGCCCTCGCCAAGCAGCTGGTTCACTGACTGCCACACATGACGCTGATTTGAACCCGCCGACTTGATTTTCGACTTCCAGTAATCAGAAGCCTTCTGATGGGACAATTTCCTAGCCGTACGGAGGGCTTTGCGCCAGGCTTGCGTATCCTCTGCGCCAGCCGCGTCGACCTGACAACGCCGGGCCAGACGTCTAGCCGTCCGCCTAGCCTCACGGCATTCGTTGTCAAACCAGGGTTGATGATGACGCTCCCGAACAGTGAACTCTGAAACGGGGGCATGCTTGTCAAGAAGGCCGCTGATTACCGCGTCGAAGGTATCTGCGAGATCGTCTGCAGAGGTATCGATCGTCGGATCAGTAACAGCACAGAGTTCAGACTCAGAGAGTTCGGCAATGAAGGCAGCAGTGTCGAAATGCTGCCACTTGCGCTTGGTGATCGTAAGAAAACTTGGAGTTGGTGGTGTCATACAGATGGACCATGACACCAGCATATGGTCCGACAGCCCGACATCAGTAACCAAGACGTCTGGTGGCGACACGCTCTCGGACGTGATGACGTGGTCCAACAGACCTCCGAGCCGATGTGTTGGTGACTTGACGTGCTGTCGGAAGCCATATGTTGACAGGATGGCGTTGTATTTATTTGCTTCTTGATCCGCTCGCTCAAGGTGGATGTTAATGTCTCCTGTGATCGTAACTGGGATAGACATACTGGCAAGAGCCGCCAGGACATTAAGCAGCAGGGAGCAGTTCATAATTCACTTGAATTCTGGCACTGTAGAAACGCAATTTACCCCAACATGGGCGGCGATCCCGGGGTCGAGGGGACAATTAAGACGCCCACCTTTAAGAGTGGGGGACACCATACAGTTGTCTCCCCAATTTTTGAAGAAACACCACAAAAAGGTCAAAAAAATTTTCTCACGTAAGTGCGAAAAAATGTGTTCACCTCTTTTTGGACCAGATCAGTTCAGAAGTGTCCCTTGAACCCCACCTGCCACACCAGATCGCCGTCAGTGTACCCCAAAAATCTCCAATTAGGTGAAGTTATGGTTTCAGCACCGGCATCACATCCCTATGTAGAGCGAATTTCTCAGTAGCTGGGATTTTGTCAACAAGTTGTAGAAATAGAATGAGGCAATCTTTAGACATGCAAGTTTTTCTAAATAAGAATTTTTCTAAATAAGAATTTTTCTAAATAAGAATTTTTCTAAATAAGAACTCTAACATTTTTGATTGATGACTGGCTGTGGACTGATCCAATAAGCTGCATGTCTGTAAAATCGGTTTTGGATTACAACAAGAGCTTAGTACATTGTGGAATGTGTACAAAACCACCCAAGTACATGGAGAAGTAGGCCTAAAAGTAGGGCCTATGTGGAAACCAGAACTAAACGTAGCAGTTAAAATTAATTGAGAAATTAACGAAAAATAAAATTGCCTCAACAGAAGTGAATAAGAACTAGAAGTATAATTAATCAAAGAAGTAAAATATCACTGGTTATAATCCCTCAGGTTGTTCAAAACTATATCCAGAGATAATATGATGTCACTCTGGAACGGCGGATCACTCGACAGGTTCTGGCCGCATGAAAGTTCCTATGAAGGCAACAGCATTGAAGCGTTGTATGGTGATTATTATTATTATTATTATTATTATTATTATTATTATTATTATTATTATTATTATTATTATTATTATTATTATTATTATTATTATTATTATGAAACCATTCCTTAAAATTATCTGCATGCCGTGACGCTACAAAAGTCTTTTAACACTAGACACACAACTATGTTGTTGCAGAAGCTCTTCCTAATAGCAAGACGAAGATGTGGATTTGGCGTTCACCGGTGTTATTCATAAGAGCTTTTTATCGCTGTTATTTATGCAGGCGCCAACAATCGAGCAATGGTTGGTGTGGGTGTCATTGGAATGGCTGGCTGCCTCTGGTATTCATATTGATCATTCTTTCAACACTGAGTCGAAAGCCAGTGGCGTAAATCAATTAATGAAATGCCAAAGATATAAAGCTCTTATGAAGACAATAACTTGGTTTAGTCGACTGGTGAATGTCAAAGCAACGACTGAAGATATACGCAAGGATGATTTTCTCTATCTTCTACAGGACCTTAAGACACACACATATTAAATCAGTCCGACTGTAGCGACTGCACTCAGTTCAAATAACTTGCTTTAAACATTTCGTTGCAGAATTTAAAAAAAAACGGTACCTAAGAGAATAATAATTCGGCGCCATAGGCCTACATTCATAGAGAGGCGGGGTAACAGACTCCAAGACGACGGCGAGTAATGAAAGTGGTCACTATGGAAACTTGTGACGCAACATCAGAGGCGACTCGTTCAAAGGAGACTAACGTTAGAAGACGCTATGAGAGTTGAAGTGTCATGATGACGTTAATCGTCTTATTTTGAGACGTCTACGAGATTAACTCGAGAGTCATTATATTACTTGCCCGGGGAAACTAGCTCTTGAAATGACGGAACCACTCGATCAGAATATAGTAGTAATATAGGCCTAATGTGTGAAATGAAATTCAGTAACAGGTAAATGAAAATGTAATGATAAAACAATAGTAGCGAAACCCATAATGAACATACCGTAAACGAAGTAACATACTGAAATCCAGAGATAATGTTCATCAGACACGCAGCGATTCGAGCAAGATACGTTCTCCAGCTCGAATGTCGCAATTCTTGGGTTCTTAGAATTGACAAGATTCATGATATTCACGCATGAATCGTTCTAACGAAGGAGCGATCGAAATTATGAAGTTTCAAATGTCATATATCTGAAGTTGTCTAACTCAGCCTTTGAACACCTGGGAAAAGTCATGATTAATGGCTATGATAATATTTGTCACTCCAGAAAGTTGCACATCTGATGATTAAATAAGGACAAGATTTAAATGAGTTCCGGTGACATCGGAGTTCAAGGATAGTCCGAGTTCCAAGGACTCGGCTTCAAGAGTTTCTTGGGACTTACCTCACCCAATGCAAGAAACCTTCCTGTAGCGGAACGTCTTGTACACTACAAAACAATGATACAATGCAACTCAGTTTGATATTGCCCTCCTTCAACAGTTCAGAAGTGCACACATGACCATACGACAGAGCAAGATGGCTGGCGCAGAGCAATTGTGAGTGAAGGACTTGCTCAAGGTTCCTACGCAGTAACTGCCTCGAGCGAGGCTCGAACCCGGACCCTCCGCGTTACAGGCCGATCGCTCTAACCAATTGGCCACCTTGGGTATCAAAGAACTGTCTCCATCAAAAGAGAAATAATGTTATTGGTGCCCAATAGGCTGTTTAAGGTCTGTTTCTTATATATGTTTGATTCTTTAACACTTTAACGACGAGTTGCATTGGTTTCTGAGACGCAATTGGTGCACCCTTGTCGTTGAATTATTAATATCAACTCTTCTAAAGCCCTGTTAATAACAACTCTATCTAAAGCCTGAATTTAACTCATCATTATATCAATCGTATTTCACTGTCAATATCGACGCTTTTTAAATGCGCTATACAAATGATCCGCGATTCATGGTCTCCTTACCATGCCCGGGAAAAGCTGAATACGTCGTAAGTTGCAATGTACTTTGAAGCTAATGCCGTAAATGGACCATTGTCACTTGTTATCATGGGTATAGATGGAACTTTAGGTGAACGCCGTAAAAGGAAACAATCTAAAACCGTCATTTGTCGATCTAGAGACAGACAGACAGACAGACAGACAGACAGACAGAGACAGACAGAGACGGACCAAAAAAGACAACGGACTGTAAAATATTCACGCTTTTATATATCAACTGTATGGCCCAGACCCTGCTCGTTATTTTAATGAATTGATGGGATGAGGGCCTTCACCACCGCAACCCGTCGGAACAGATGCACGCCATTGAAGGACTTCATGTAGATCCAGATCTCCTTAGCCATGCAGACTACACAGACAGTGCCTAAAAGTGAGATACAGAATATGCTAATGTTCAGCTAAAGACAAAAGAGGCAACTAGTGATCTGCAGAGACATACAGACATATATAAGGAGGGTGAGTGGAAGAGAATGAGAGAGAGACAGGGCAGAATAATACAGAGAGAGACAGACAGACAGACAGACATACATACATACATACAGACAGACAGACAGACAGACAGATACAGAGAGACAGAGAGGGAGAGACAGAGACAGAAAGACATACAGGGAGACGGAGGCGTTGAATGCACAGAAGGCAACTATTAGCTGATGAATATCTGTGTCGTGTGGCAAAGATAAGCCTCGTCCCAGAAAGCCGATGGTTTTGTTATGTCTGGTTGAGATGGCCAGACAAGGCTTTCTCGTCTCAAGGTCGCCTGGCAATTCCTCACGAGCCGGTCCAATAACACGACATCCTCATCCCAGGTGAGCAACGAAAGATTTGCATTATTCGATCAATATGGACAAACGATGGTCAGCACTTATTGGCTACCAACTTACATCCAACACACCGAACTACAAACCCACTCACCGACCCACCACACTTCAGAAAACAGGCACGCAGCCCACTGGAAACGGGTACGGCTCATTGAAAAAATAAGAGACATACTATCGGTAGAGTCATTTTCAATCGTGCATCAAAAATCGTGGTAGGTACGAAGACGCACAACCCCTCCCCACTCATCTACGTGTACCCGGTGGCTCGATGGATAGCTGGTAATGCGGCATCTTCTACCAAAGAGGGACTACTCAGCGGTTGCACCATCGTGTGCTGCGAGCGTTACCAAATATCGTAGAACAACACCATCGACGTTACTTGGTCCAGAGACTCCGAACATGCTGTCATCTGTCAACTGTGGACGAAAATGCATTGGCCGGGTTCTACATGCATGCGTGGGCACCCCACTGGTGACTCTTCTAGTTCTCTGTGCACTGTTTTGTTTGTTGATGAAATCCCAATTCCTAATGACATTTTCCATCATGTAGGCTGAAGCATTGATCGCCACTGATTGGTTTGCTCTTGAAATGGCGCTCCATCAAGTTTCCAATTACAATAACAATAACAATTACTGAACAAAAACCCATAAAACGAAGAGCATAAAGGACAAATTTCAAACTGCACAAAATGAAACGCACTGGAAAAAAACAGAGTATGCGCTTGAAAAAGAATCAGACAAACACATGCATAAACAGACACAAACACACACAAAAACACACACACACAGATAGGCAGACACATGGACACAAGCCACATAAACAGATAGACAGATTTAAACACAGAGATAGGCCGCCACGCAACCACACAAACATACAAGCATAAAGACAGATAAAGGAGATACAAAGGCACACAGATAGAGAGAGATTAGGAATAACCAGTTAGCTCGACACAGACAGAAAGACAGAGACAGCAGGAGAAACAAACACACCGGCATCCATAGAAAACAGACAAAAAGACACTAGGCACATAGTGTAGGCGCAGGAAGAGAATGACACGTCCTGAAGCGCCGTCTTGTGATGACATCTGGCTCTATAAGCTGAGGACCTGCTGCTGCAGCCGCATCTCCTCCTCCTCTTCCTTCTCCTTCTCTTAATCCACTCCAATCCGAGATATCAATTATGTCTCCAGCGTTATAAGCATGGCTGTTAGGCAGAGCCACAAACAGGCGCCGTTTGACAAATCTAAATGGAAATCTTACCCAATCGCTTCTGTAGCGCCATCTATCTTCGATTGCACTCCGCAATAATAGTCCCCACCAAGTCTGGGCCGATTCTCAATGGCTGGCTTCATTATCATGTACAGTAAGACCGAGAGAGAGAGAGAGAGAGAGAGAGAGAGAGAGAGAGAGAGAGAGAGAGAGAGAGAGAGAGAGAGAGAGAGAGAGAGAGAGAGAGAGAGAGAGAGAGAGAGAGAGAGAGAGAGAGAGAGAGAGAGAGAGAGAGAGAGAGAGAGAGAGAGAGAGAGAGAGAGAGAGAGAGAGAGAGAGAGAGAGAGATAGAAATAGAGATAGAGATAGAGATAGAGATAGAGATAGAGATAGAGATAGAGAGAGAGAGAGAGAGAAGAGAGAGAGAGAGAGAGAGAGAGAGAGAGAGAGAGAGAGAGAGAGAGAGAGAGAGAGAGAGAGAAAGAGAGAGAGAGAGAGAGAGAATGAGAATGAGAATGAGAATGAGAGAGAATGAAAGAGACAGAGACAGAGACAGATAGAAGACAGACAGACAGAGACAGAGACGGAGACGGAGACAGAGACAGGCAGAGACAGATAGAAAGCCAGAAACAATAACAGAAAGAGAGGCAGACATAAAGGATAGACAGAAAGAGACGGAGGCAAATGCACTGGAAATGACAACGAAAGAGAGCGAACAATACGATCATCTAAACAAACGTCGCTAAGAACCACGTGGTAGGATAACGAATTTTTAGAAAGAAGACGAAATTTCGTGAAACTAAAGATAGAAAGCACTTTGTTTATCCAAATAATAATAATAATATTATTATTAATTCAAATCTCTTCATCATTTCCGCTACTACTAATACTGACATTGTAATTTAACTTGTAACTTCTTTTGCGCCGGCGTCTAATACACAAGGCATCAACCGATGGCACACCAAAACCAAGCCGTAATCAAGTCAGTATCCAGAAGATCAGTCCATAAGACGACCTATGATGAATAAGCAATTTGAATTAGGTAAGTTTTAATTTGAGAACGAAATGATATAAGCGACTGATCAGGGTGCACAGACACAGAGAAAGAGTTCCAAAAACTAGGTCCAGCAACCAAAAAGCTCGTTTGCCAAAACAGTTCTCGATTTAGGTATGGTCAGACAAAGATATTCAGATGACCTTGTTGAATAATGATAAGTCTGGGGAGTAAGAACTGATTTTGAGTAAAGTGGCTGGCCAGAATTCAAAGTTTTATAAACGATGAGTATAGCAACACTAACTAACTACTTGTGACGACGAACAATTTACTCAATTAGGCCTACTCTACTCAAAGGGATCAGCATTGATGAAGCATACCAAACTACTGCTACAGTTGATAACACTAAACAATATTATATTTTTCTATAGGTAAAGTTCATCCTTAACTAAAAAAATTAAGTTTGACTAAAAGTTATAAACTTTTTAGTTAAGTTTTGCCATCACTGCTTGTTACCGATCGTCTTTCGAATACAATTATCTCTTATTTCGACAAGATCAGGAGTTTCCGCCTCGATCGTTCTTAAATGAATCTGACATTATCAACGTCTTACGCCCAACTGAATTCTTCTTCATGCATTAACGCACGGCAGCCTCGTATTCGTTCTCAGCAGACGATCTTTGCCTAAAGTCGTTAGATTTTAATCCATCCAATCACAATCTTCCATCTCATTTATCATAGTCTCGAAATTGTGAAATAACCTCGAACCTACTCTAATATTTTATCCCTTATAACGCTGGTATAAGATGCTGGTCTATTAATTATCATTAATAGATTAAATCGTTCTGCATTTATCTAACATTCAACAACATCCTAAACAACATTACACAGTTCCATAGCTAAATACAGATAAGTAAGGTCTGTATGGGACCAAGACATCGCTACACTACTGATAAGCCACAATTTGGATTGCATTACTGTTATATACTTGGTAATAATTATTAATTAATATGAGAATTAGTAGTGGTAGTAGTGGACGAAGCGGGGGAGTTTTCATGGTCGCATTGGTGACATTCATTCTTTGATTCATGTAATAAATTATCATTTTTGTAGCTTAATGTCGAAAGCAACGATAAATAATAATAAGTTTTATAGGAATATAAACTCATACTGCAAATAATCTGAAAACAAACAACCAGGCCATGCCATTATTTGGTAATAAACATCTAAAACATTACACGTTTCCACCCGAGACTTACACGAACATAATCTTTTCATGATCTCATTCGACAGCTATTAGCAGCTATTATAAATTTCCATGAGGGTAATTTTGGTTCGGTTAGTTGTGTCGAGGCATGGAAAGGGCCGTGAAACGTGGTTGTTTTGCATGTCGATAATGATGCATGCTAGGCTGGGAATAAAGTAATTACGCCTTGCTGACAGTTGAAAAGGTCTGGATATTCGCCGACACATGGGGTACGTTTTAATTTAGTTTCCTATGAGGTTGCTGTATATCCGAGTATAGCATAGGCCTACGCATTTTGGGACGGGAAACTATAGGGATCATCATCTCCTGCTCTCCTTAATTCTCTTTCTTCTCCTTTTCCCTAATCTAGCTCTGCTTCAGTTCCCGTTGAGCCTCTTTCTTGTCCGCTTCCTAAGACATGGAAAGTAATGTCTACACAGATATTAATGTGTCTTGATCGCTCATAGGCATAAACTGCTTGGTATCAAAGCATATTCGATGTCGATGCCAAACAGTTTGTCTGGTTTCTACTAAATCAGATTAATGTTTGTCGAAAGATTAAACTGTCTACGCTGCTTCACGTCAAAATCAAAGTCTATCAGCCTCTGGCTGTCTTAGTGTCTGCTCTTTCTAGACATAGCTCTCTACAGTGTTTTCCTCCTTCACCTCATTCTTAATCTTTCCCTCTGTGCGTAATCGACTGAGTTTAAATTCGACGAAGCGTGCTTGGCAATGGATCGATCTCCGACAAAGTGGATTACACAAAGAACGCATGTTAACGCCACCTTTGAACAACTCCGTTACTCATAGCTTGTAAATATATTGCGTCGGAACGTAGGCGTAGTGTTGGCAATTTACAAGCGAATGCCCATGATGATCGGTATTGCTATTGATATTTCATGTGTGTATATCGGTCTATATATGTATGTATATCGGTTTATTATATATTTATTATCGTTCGGCGGAGTCTACGCTTGTCGGTCTTGTAGGTACATGTGTGGGTGAATCTGGGCTACTGAGCGTCGTATATACGAAGAGCGGAATATTTATGGGGATTGCTTCCCCCATTTGCGATGAGCGACCACGCAAACTCGGCCAATGAGCTCTATGCCAACGTGACACTGAACAGACTCAGATATCTCCGGCGGCTAGATATTATGTTCTCCCTCTCGATGAGAGCAAAGATATCTTCTTGTTCTACGGCCGAAAAGGAACGGATCTTACAGACCGAAGCTGATACGAGTGATAATGGATCGTCGTGGCTCTTGATAACACGAACAAGAAGGCCCACAAGTGTCGCGGGGAGAAAGTGCGAATCGTACGGCCGGAGATAAATACTCATTAGACTTGAGCAGGTTGTTCGAGCAGAGTTCGAACCCCACGGCGCAACTTGAGTACGATTTCCACAAAGCTGCTGTTCAGCTACTGCGCGGGTGTTAGCTAGCGCATGGGAATAATCGAGTAAACAGTTTTATTGATTTCGCTATCGGTTGAGCTCGGGTTTTCAGACTTTGCGAGAAAGGATAAAGCTCTTAAGAAGAAAATAGATAGGTTCTATTGCACTTGTTCTTGTTCAGCGTCTCCAGTGAATACACATATTGAAATGCAAAACAAACAACAGCTTGCTGAAGAGAAAAACTTCGCAAGGAACCAGAACAAAACAACTGAAGCAATCGATCGATGATCGTCTTCTCCGCTGTCATTGTAACTGTCTCTCTTTCTTTTCCTAATCAGATATTTTGTCTCGCTCTTTAGACTCTTTGTTCTTGGGCCTCCACTCGCCTGGCTTCGTTTTAATCGAATTTTTGACGTAAATGGAAAGAATGAACTGCCGAGTGGACAAGTATCTCGCGTTCTAACAATTGCCAAGTCTGATGCTTGACTCAATTTCTTCTGCGCCGTGAAATATAAATTCATAGAAGTGTCTCTTTTTCAGATATGCAATGGATTCAAAATTTTATATATTTGTTTGATAAGTTGAAGAAGAAATCATTAAAATACATTACTATGCTGTAATAAAAAAAATTGAATCAGTAGAAAAGTTACCCACGATTTCAACGCATTTTCAACTCCTGCTTTCAACTCCTGCTTCCACCAGTAATGATGCATGTTACAATTTTTAATACTGGAACTCTTTTATGACTAAAATTGTGTGCATGCTAAACTATACTATACTATATGCCTACTACATTCATGCCTTCCTCTCTCACTCTCTGTCATGCTCAAACAAGACGTATAAAATACTGCGCATTGTAACTGTTCGCGCTCATGAATAGGATGGTTCCCCGCGCTTGACCATCGAATGTTGGAGATTTCGATTACGATTACGTACTGTCATTTGATTGCGTTAAATTTTGTTAAACTTATTTTATAATATGAAAATTCTCAAGCAAAATGATTGCTTCACACGTCTTGATACAAAATAAAATTACGAAATAACTCAAAGAATAAAATTATACATAGGCCTATATACACATAGACCTATATATAATTTCTTTCTGCGTGCTGAAACTGAATATGTTTTCGTGGTGCTGCATGTATGCTTCCGTTGCCTATCGCAATTACTTTGTACACACGAGCAACAGCCATAGGTATGGAGAAAAGTGTTGGACACGGTGAAGAAATATGTCGTGAACGACAGTATCAAAGACATCTGACAGGTAGAATGGGTTGTGTGATCACTGACAACATTGTAGTTTTAGTTGAATGGTAGGCCTATTTGCGCTTGGATGACTGGACAGAAGACACCGGAAATGAGAAAACAGGTGACAGCCAGCTAAGCCTGTCAGCTGCAATCTCTCAAGGACCTTGGAACTGAAGTTTATAGTAGAAATGGAAAGGTGACTTGATAAAGAAATTAAGTTTTGAGTATAAATGGGACGGTAACATGATAAATAAAGTTTTGAGTAGAATGGGACGGTAACTTGATAAATCTTTCGGAGAAGGGGTTGCTTCTTAGGAAATAGGTAGACCAAGCATGCACATAGCAGGATAACAGCCTCTATCAAGGGTGAAGTTGAAAATAGAAAGATTTCTAGGACCCAAAAACATCAAAAACATTCCTTGACAAGATCGGTTGCAAACAGGTTCAGACCACACTGCTCGTTGGGCACGATATAATGAAATTGTGAATTTAACACAGAGTTGCTGGTTTAAAAAAATTGAAGTCAAGTGAAGGGAAATTTTGGATGGAAAAATTGATCGAAGGAAGAGATTTTTAAAGACCTTGCCTGATTGACGAACTATTTTGGGAAAACAACTGTGAAATTTATGATCAAAACTGTTGCGGGAGGAACTCAGAGTTAAGGAATCATAGCTATCACGCTGCTTTATCTCATTTATAGAGCGCCACGATAAGTAGGAAAAGGAAAAGTGTCGGACTAGATTACAGAGGTAGGTAGATTTTCCACGTTCCACAAGTTTGCGGAACCACTGACATTGTTTTCTGAACTTGGCACGATAAAATGGTGCACACTTTGCCAAGCGAGTGTGGTGCCTCCTAGCAGCAGTGTCAGAATTCAAACATGACATTTTTTAAGTGCGTGCCAGAACTCTTTTAGTAGAAATGTGCTTGTCTAGTATTGTCTGGTATGTCGGATAGGGTTGCATACAGGTGATTGTCGAGTCCAGAGTTTGTTGGCTGAGCCGGGGAAGAACACAAAACAGAGACTATAGGCTGTAAGAGTAACAGCTTCAACAGTCTATTTTTCGCCAGTTATAATGGTTTCTAAAAAAAGGAGACCAAATAATCTTGTAAAATTAGAAGATCTCTAAGAAAACCAGGGAGTGAACGAACGAGGTCAATAGATGTCTAATAACGTTAGCTGTCTATTACCAGTCGAGAGTCGCAGGGAGACATTCAGACAACAACAGGTCATTGTCGCCAGACGGAAGGATGAAGACAGAAGCGAGAAGGCATTAACATGTGATCTAGGGCCACCAGATGGGACTTCTGCCGGGTGAAGTATGATCGACGCCAGACAAAACGACAAGTGGAGCTGTATAATGTTTTATAATCTGAATATGATATATATATAATATATATAATATATATGATATATATAATATATATATATAATATATAATATATATATATACGGTCGTATGAAAGACTCCGTCCTATGGTGGACATCAATCCACATGGGACCTCGTTACCCACTCTCCTAACTTTTCCCAATGCTTAGACTGCTGCAACAGTGACCCTCCTCCTAAATACTTGCTCAACAATAGAAAAAACCAAATCTCCAAGGTCTAGCAGTGGGAGGTTCATACGTGTTCGACCAAGTAAAGTTCGCTTACAATCGCTGAAACCGTTACCGGTTGCATTGCAACCATGCAACCGGCATTACACAAACGGTTCTTTACATGCGGACTGTATTATACATCAATAACGAACCCTACAGACCAACATCTGATATAGGCCTACATGCACTGCCGCAGCCGCTACTGAAATTGACTCAATTTCCGGACGTTTCCTGACGTGGGGTGATTGCCGTCCTCATCCTTTCCGGGCCTCTCCGACGAACGATGATGTCGAAAGCCAACAGCTGGCTCCAAACGTGTAGAGCTGAGATCGATTCGCCATCGGTACGCTGTTCCGGGTGTACAGAGGGAGGATCCTCCGTGCGCCGGAGTCAAGTCCACTTGAACCACATATCCATCATTTTCAGGGGCAGCCATCTTGAGCTGGACCCCGTGTAACATTGGACACGATTCTGCACGCATAAACACAAAACTTGAACTGAGCAAAGTTAAGAGCAAATATCGCTGAAACGCTTGAGCTCCTACAAACACTCATACATAGACTGTATAAATATACATAGATGTATTCGAGTGTGTATTTATGTATATAATATGAGATACATATACGGGCGTATAGACTAACATAACACAACATAAGATAACAGTATAGATAAGTTTACATATAAATAAGTAAGTATTAGTTGTAAGCGCGAGACATGTGTTTACACTTTACGAACAGCAATGCATAAAAGAGTAGGAAAGGAAAGCACAGTGACAGTTGAGGGAAAACACACACACACACACACACACACACACACACACACACACACACACACACACACACACACACACACACACACACACACACACACACACACACACACACACACACACACACACACACACACACACACACACACACACACAAACACACACACACACACACCTACACACACACCTACACACACACCTACACACACAAGCACACCTACACAACCACTTTGTCTAAATCTTTTGTTGAGCTAGTTTTCGGACACTAATGTAGACTTCTTTGCAACAAATTGTTCCAGAGAAGTCTGAATATATACGATGGGCCAGATGTCAGCGTTAGGTGTTGAGCTTAAGTCCACACTCTTAGACCAATAGTCTACAAACTTCATTAAAAAGTAAGTTAGATCAGCGCTATATTAATAGAGCATGTTTACATGTACAAGACATTCAAAGAAGCTAATGTATTCTAATTCATAAAAATATGTTAAGGTCTACACGCATGTCTACATGCATCAATACAGTAAAAGGAGAGATAATTAATTATTTCATGCTTACAGCGCTTTTGTTAGGTCATTAAACGTTGTCTTTTTGTATTGTATTTAAACATTTGTAAAGCGCCCCTAGTAGGGTAAACCGTTCACAGCGTTTAGTCACTTCAGAAAAGCGCTGTACGCACGAATAATCATCTATAACTGATCGAACCAAGCACACTTTGAGGTCATCTGAAGATGTCTGCTGAAGAAAGTAATATGTAATATTCACAAAAGGTTAATTAATAATTTAATATTAAGCGCCTTTGACTCAGTACAGTAAGATCAGTGTTCGTTTCATTAGCTCTCTAATCTTTGGTTGCGGTCTTGCAGACCCTAGATCTTCTCAAGTGTTCTCCTTAACGCGCTTGTTAATTCTAGGTCATCATTCTATAGCGCCTTTTTGGCTGTTACGGCTCTCCACGTGATGTTTATGTAACTTCAGCAGTGATACTAATAGGCCAACCAAGAGAACAGCGAGCGAGATAAATACCGCCGTCAGTATCACATGCAGAGGAAACCTGAGGCAGTAAAGAGAGGCTGCGTGAAAGCGGAGTCTGACGTGAATGCGTTGTCAGTGAATGAGCGTCGCTCATGTTTCTCTGTGGCAGCTGTAAGGCTTGAGGCTTTGTCGGGAGCAGGGACAGGCTAACCAAGCGACCGACTGACTAACTTCCTTCCCGTAGGACGGCGAGGCATCCACCGCCGCAGCAGCTGCCTCGCCTCAGTCGCTTTCGACTTAGGATGAGAGGAGCGCAGAATAGAGTCAGCGTTGCGTAGTCCGGTCACGATCGACGATAGCGCGGCTGCGATTCAAGGCAATCACTTACGGGTTAAGCACTTGGAACCGGTGCTACAACTGTTGCTGCTGCTAGCGGTGGAGGTGATGTGAGTGGCATTGATGCGGGTATTCGTACAACGACCGCATAGATCCGGGACTAAAGTAGACAAAGTGCTTGCACTTTGGTTTCCATTCTGAACAGTTCTTGCGTAATCGAAAACAGTAATCAGAACAACTCAGGATTCTTCTTGTCAGGAAGTCGACGAAGCAACACCATAGCAACGCCAGCTCCTAGCGGCAGTGCCACGTAAACAAGAAACGTTTCTGTGAATTACTATCGTCATGGTAACACAGGTGAAGATACAGTCACAGCTGTAACTAGCTTTCTTAGCGTGATAGGTAATGAAGAAAGAAGTCCTGCAGTTCAGCTTATTAGTATTTAGTCCTATGAATAGGACTATAAAGGATTAGACCGGCGAGGAGTCTGCTCGAAAGCTCAGCTAACTAAGACTAAGACTTCGGATTAGTTGGGAAATTAATTGCAAGGAGGTTTCTACTTGATCTCTGACGAACGCTTTCTTTGAAGAACGCAGGACGTCGTATTTATCCAGGCAAGAAATCTAATTATAATTCTAGGACTCTGTATCACTTGGGTAACAAATCAATACACCAGTAATTTGCAGCCAATGACCGCCACAGCAGGAGAGTTGCCAGGCAGTAGTACACGCAATAGAACATCCGTAAACAAATTAGACGGTAAAAATCCGTTTATAGACCCCGCTGACAGTTGATAAGCATCCGCCCTATATATAGGCGGCGAATATGATGCCAGGCTGTTGATTAAGCAACCAGGATAAAGCAACGAGACGGTCAGGAGTCACGCCAACTTTAAGCCCACCGTGAATCCAATCAACTCAGAAGCAGTATACGCGCAACAAGCGGCAAACAACGTCGTCATGCTTGTCGCAAATTTCCCGCAAACAGATCTGGATTCGAGTAGTTCGGTCTTGGTTTCTTTCCCGGGGAATGGATCTGGACCCGAATGGACAACGAACTGCATCTACTACGAAGACTCCCTGATCCAGGGCACTCTCGTAGTGAACGTAACAGCGTCTGGTTCCAGAGATACTGGGAACGAAAAACCGTGGTCTGCCTTCAAGCAACCCCTCTACGCCGTCGCCCTGTTGTCCTTTGCCTACGGTTTGGTTGCCGTTCTTGGGGTCGTCAGCAACACCCTCGTCGTGACGGTCATTTACCGTCAGCCGAAGATGCGCTCCGTTACCAACTACTTTCTGTCGAACCTCGCCATCGCAGACATTCTCGTCTGTATTGTCGTTCTACCGATAACACTGCTCCAGAACATATTCACCGGTAGGTCGTCCGTTTCACTAGTGGAGGATTTCATGGTGATGTAAGGTAAGGTAAGACCATAGGTGCGATAAAGTTAGGTAAGCGCTTATAAGATAAGAAGATAAAAGAAGATAAGACAGGATCAGATAAAACCAGGCCGCATTAAGGGAGGGGTGCTAAGGGTGCTGCAGCACCCGGGCCCGCAGTTTGAGGGCCCGCATTTTCCGAAGTACATTAACAGTTTTGATTATACCTGTAATTGGGCCCCGCGCTGATGGCTATTATAGGTAATCACAGCTCTCGGGTCCGCACTAGCCTTAATGCGGCCCTGGATAAAATAAAATACACAAGATAAGGTGAAGTTATATTAAGCAGTTTAAAGTAAGATAATTGAAGGTAATACCAACTAAGGAAATCACTCAACTCTCTGGCCCAGTTATTGACACTTGTATTCAGAGGCGAAAATATCGACGAATATAATTGCTATTCTAACGACGGACCCCCTCACCCTAAACCATTTCAAGCCTTCACCGTCACTTAAGCGATGAAACCAAAAACGGTGAGAGCTTCTGCAGAGTGCACTTATTCTCGAAGTGTAGCCTAAGCAGTAGATAAATAGAGAATATCGAGCAGTGTGTAGCGTTTAGTCGGTCGATTTATTGACCAACTAAGTGACGCGATGTCGACATCAACCCGACATTAGTAATTTTTTAAAGAAACCATTGAAATTACTGCGAAACGAATTTGATGACCTTGCAATATGGGCCTAATGAAAATTGTATCCATGCTATAAGACCAATCGTCAGCGATGACCATCGGACGTTGACAAAGAATTTATAAACTATAAAATTATCAGAAAATTCAAATAAATTCTCTATTATTGTTTGCTACAAAGCGGCGATGACTCGGCCGGCGACAAACTGATAATGAACGAAGAAGATAAATGATTAAGATAATTATGATCACAAAGACAAAGAGAATGATGAAGATTCGTAGATCTTGATGATGAATGACGATGAAGGATGAGGAGGACGAGGACGAGGAGGACAAGGACGAGGACGAGGACGAGGACGAGGACGAGGAGAACCGGGTCAATAAGAAATGGTGGGTGATAATGGCTGTTATTGCCGCATCACAATTTGTGTTGGTGACACTGCATGATCCTATCAAATAGACACATTTGCTGCAGATGTTTAACGAGCCGTTCATGGCCGTTCTATGGACGTATGCGTGCATTATAATTAGGCAGAGATCCAGTAACTGGCCACGCCGTCTGGAGCGTCGAAAATGAGAGTCGCTTTTATGCGTTGCATCGGGACTCTAAAGCCAGACTCAGCGCTTGAAGGTCACATGCTATTTCACACGGTCACACGCCGTCCTACATTGATAGTTATTGGTGCACTCCAGCTGCAGACTGCACACTATGCACGACAGACATCGATAAACTATAGCACCGGGATCAGCGCTGAAGAGGTTGGTGTTAATGCCAGCGAAAAGGAAGTCCTTTGGCAGTGAAGTACGCTCTGGTACTAGATAAAAGACGGCATGAAGCAATCTGGGTTTTTTCATTAGACCGAGTTGTAAACTCTTCTTCGGCTCTTCGTCGGCGAGAATCAGGTACCTAGTTCTGCGGCAACTGATTGGAATGAATGAATGAATGAATGTACGTATGCATGCATGTATGCATGCATGCAGGCATGTATATATGTATATATGTAAATGTTTGCATCAGCATGTGCGTATTTGTGTATGTATATGTGCGCATGTTTGTATTTGTGTATGTATATATGTTTGTATGTGTGTATGTAGTCAAATTACTACATGAGCCAACTCATGTGCACTTATATAGGCCTATACTCTACAAGAATCAACTCACGAATATAAATGTATATATATGTAGACCAGATAGAACATCCATCATATATGTATGTGTTTGTATGTATGTCTCTGTTACATAAGCTTGTAAAGCTTGTATATCTGCATATATATATATATACTAGTGTATTTGCCCGTCATAATTATGACGGCAGTGTTTATCGTTGGTTAAAATGCTCTGATCGCCGTCGTCAAGACGACAGTACTGACGTCACAAACGACTTCTGTTCCACAATATATTATGACGTCATATTATAGGCCTATATGTATCGTTGGTTATCGCCGTCGTCAAGACCCCCGTCGTCAAGACAACCGGTTTATGTTTCACAATAGAACAGAAGCCGTTTGTGACGTAGCGTTTATCGACAGACGGACACTATATGGATATTATATATATATATATATATATATATATATATATAAATATATATATATATAATATATGTGTGCGTGTGTGTGTGTGTGTGTAAAATATATTCAAATTCTAGCTCAAGTCCACTATCTCTGGAAACCACATGCATCTATCGTCATCGCATCCTTGTAACTATTACCATATATGCAGTACACGCTGAATATTTAGTCAAACTCTCTGCTTATTCTGCTTATCTGTCTCGCCATATATATATATATATATATATATATATATATATATATATATATATATATATATATACTTATATATGTATGTATTTATATGCAACGGCACACGTATTTATATTTATCTGGCATTGTCTAAAATCCACATTTCCATATTGCGAGCGACCGCAGTCTCGTCATGACTGTAATCAGTATGTGCACAGTGTACAGTATAAACGCGGAATATTTAGTCAGACTCTACATATAAATCTCACCATCCATGTATATATATATATATATGCATATAAGTATGTATATCTAGCATTGTCTCAGATCCACTATGGTCCCCCACTCTTGAACAATTAGCATGACAAACAGTATAAACTTTCAATATTTAGCCACCCTCTCAGAGCCGGATTTAGACTTGGTGAGGCCCTAAGCTACATAAAGCTTGCAGGCCCTTGTTAAAAAATTACACCAGAAGGTCTCACAAAACTTTAAAACATACAAGCCTTCTTGTTATTTAATAGGAAGGCATTTAAAGTGAACATTCAAATTATTTTCAAATGAATGCATTTATTCAGGCGAGATGGAATTTGCTACAGAAGCCATTTGAAAATGATCTACATGTACATTATATAGTACACATAAAATTTGAAAAAGTCCTCACTCCCAATTCTGAATTTTTAGGCCCAAAGCTGTAGCTTTTTAGGTTATGCCTAAATCCGGCACTATAGCCATCCTCTAAAGTCTAAACATTTATGTCCCTCCGTATATGCATTATGCATGTATGAGTATTATAAATGTCAACCTGTCGGCCTGAACGTCTTCTTTAAGCCTATAGCTCAGAACCCAGCATAGCCATTGCACCAAGTCAAATCGTCATCCGGTTTAGATCAGCGTTGGTTCCAAGTCGAATTCTAAGGAGCAATTCTGGTTGTTAAAATATCATCAATTGTAAATAATAATATTAGCACAGAAGCACTTGTAGACTCACGGACAGAGGGAGACTGATAGACAGAGAGGGAGTTTCAGAGAATATTTAAGTCCAACTATCACAACAATGGGATATTTTACAGTATATGGACAGTTATTTATTTATCGATTTTTTTATTAAGTTGCTGGCTATTGAGATAGCGTCTCTATGTATAGGGATCACGGTTTCACCCATGGGATGTTCATGTTTTTCAGTTTGATGAAGCAGACTGTGAACCGTTAACATGAGGCCGAGTGACAATGCGTTGATGAATTGCATAAAGAGGCAGGCCTGCTTTCAAATAAATGGATTGTTTGTTTGCTTCAGAAGCTCATGTTACTTATGCACTACAGTCTGTTTTTTGTCTCTCTGACCAGTCTATCTTAACTAGACACTTCTGTAGCGCCGTTTATCGCGGTGCAAGAGGCAGTAAGAGATGATCATCCTAGAGCCAAATTTCATTCCCAAATTGCAATCCATTGGACCAGAGTGTCGCCTATAGTCAAGATTCGCGAGGCCTCTGTAACCGAAAGAGAGGCTATCCGGGGGGGGCTGTGCGCATCGTCAGAGGTTTATTTGGTTCATATCTAACGCCAAGCAAGCCCGGTTCGTCCGTTAGGCAAACTAGGCAGCCGCCTAGGGCCGCCGATTTTTAGGGGCCGCCAATTTTCCATTTTTCAAAAATTATTTAATTATTATTCGCTAGATGGAAGTATTATAGTGTTGGTTTTTAGTGTTGGTGTAATAAATCGCGCAGAAAAAGAAGGTCATGACATTCATTTGTGAGGCGAATTAGTAAAAAAAGGTCATCAACTTTTTTGTAAGATGAAATTCCAAAAAGATGGACGAAAATCTAAAAATTTTCGGACGGTTTGCTCAGGGCCGCCGGTTTGCATAGGGCCGCCGGTTTGCAGGTTTGCCTAGGGCCGCCGGTTTGCCGGTTTGCCTAGGGCCGCCAAATGTCTTGAGCCGGGCCTGACGCCAAGTATGTGAAGATTTTAGTCTAAGGAATCTTCGAATCTGTCTGGAAATTGAAATCAATGAATAATGACAATGCAACCTTTAACACATGATAATTAAGATAAGATTCAATCACTAACGGTATGTTCTGTGCCTTTCGGTGATTGTTAGACAACTGAGATAGCTGTATGTGATTTAGTTCTTGTATAGTATAAAACACTGGAGAACTGTCTCCTAAGTGAATAATGTAACTAACGAATATATTGACATTAATGTTATGATGATGCTGTGGACCATTAAATGCTATTTGACGTATTACCAATTCTATCATTGATATGTCTGTATTTCGTGTTTGATCGTGTTGCTCACGAAATGACCATTTTTAGTACTTATTAATTTATTAATTATTAATTTACTTTAAATAGTATGCAGGTGAGTTTCAGCTGTTCAAAGGTAAAGACTTCATAATGGTAGTCCTAATTTGAAATAGAGACAACTGGACAGAGATAACGAGACAAATAGGCGCACAGAGGTTGACGAATTTAGTGCAGCATGTTTCCCGCGCTTTCTCTCGATGGCAGAATTAACTTCTGCAGCGCAGTTTTATGCTTTTGACGAAAATAGATCGTAGGGACCTATACAGCATAAAAGACAATGTCGGGTCAAATACGATTTCCCAGAAACGTAATTTCGCAGAATACGTTTACAATAACATTTCACAGAGTAGTTTTTCTAATAATAAATTGCTGTGACAGATTGTATGTTCCGATGTAGCGGTTTGTATGGTCTAAATGTAGGCCTATGGTAAACGGAGAATCTATAGCGGATGTGTTTATAGAACAACTCGTGTTTTATAGACCGTAGGCGGAAACAAAGCACATTGCAGAACCAGAGAACAGACGGATTAGGTAAAAACACACAAAGAGCGGCTACACGTTCACATGCAATCGATGTGTGAAGGGAAGCAGGTATAGGGATAGTAAAACAAAAGGATGACAGATCGTTAAAGAGAGACAAAGAAAGAGATGAGTACACAGAAACAGATAAGCAGGCAGAGAAACAGAGAGAGAGACAGGGACAGAGAGACAGAGAACGAGAGGGAGAGAGGGAGAGAGAGAGAGAGAGAGAGAAAAAAAAGAGAAAGACAGAGACAGAGAGACAGAGGGAACGAGAGGGTGAGAGAAAGAGAAAGACAGAGAGAGAGGGAGAGAGAGAGAGAAAAAGAGAAAGACAGAGAGAGAGAGGCCGAGAGAGAGATAGATAGATAGATAGATAGACAGAGAGAGAGAGAGACAGAGAGAGAGACAGAGAGAGAGACAAACAGAGAGAGAGAGAGAGAGGGGGGATAGAGAGAGAGAGAGAGAGAGAGAGAGAGAGAGAGAGAGAGAGAGAGAGAGAGAGAGAGAGAGAGAGAGAGAGAGAGAGAGAGAGAGAGAGAGAGAGAGAGAGAGAGAGAGAGAGAGAGAGAGAGAGAGAGAGAGAGAGAGAGAGAGAGAGAGAGAGAGAGAGAATCAGGCACAGAGACACAGACAGATAAGTATACTGTGCATGTCAGCAGCCATATCGATTACTCCTCTTCTTTGTCATTTTGACGGATTATTTGTCTAAATGCGTAACTTCTGTAATTATTTACCACCTGTTTGGACGTTTGATGTTGCCGAATTGCGTGTTGAATCATTCTTCAAGCTTTTTGAACGGCATTTCGTAGCATATAATCTTGTCGTACACGGTTACATGAGGAGGGGTGGTCTGTTTTTTTATACTGTCGGGCTCATATCTATGGACAACCGCACGCCGTCTACTGTCAGGGTAGTTTTAGTTTCGGTAAAGAAGAACCGAGTGACCTTTGGAGTGACCTCGTCCGTAAATCACGTGTGACCCGTCCGCGTATACCAATGAACAGGCGGTGCAGAATATGTTACGCAGACTCGTCAGTTCGATGGGTTTCCGAGCGCTGCGTCATCCAC